>CAUYUJ010004922.1:28819-41319 GCA_963575745.1 Prorocentrum cordatum | reverse complement strand
CCTGTCGGACAATGAGTTTCCAGCCCGTTCGCTCCTCGCCTCTCGACCCTATCCACCCCCGACAGGAGACCCAGGCGCTGCCGCAAGCATCGGGACGGCCCGCTCGTGGTCGTTCTCGGCCTCCCAGGGCTGCACCCCACCCCACCCGACTGGTCGAGATCTCTCCTCCTCCTCCTCCTCCTCCTCCTCCTCCTCCTCCTCCTCCTCCTCCTCCTCCTCCTCCTCCTTCATCCTGCCCCAGAGTGGCGAGGGGTTAGGCCACAAAATTCCCCAGCGCGGCGAGGGGTTAGGCCGCAGGAGGTTTGCATCGAGTTCGAGTAGGTTGGCATTGGCACAGCCCGCCGACTACATCGAGCTGGAGATCTACGATGAGGACGACGAGGCTCCAGGCCCGTCGCCCGCCAGCGGCGTGACACAGGCGCAGCCCTGTGCGCCTGTCGCCGCCGCCGCCGCCCGCTCGCCGAGCGTGAACCCCAGTGTGCCCGCGACCTTGGCACCTGGGAGTGGGCCCCCGCTGGGAAATGGGCCAGCGGACGGCGGGGGAAGAGACTGATGGATAAACCACGGGCTCGCCATGTCGCGCTGGGGCCTCGGTGTCAGCGCGGGGTGGCGAGTCTAGTGGCGTGCCTAACCTAATCCTCTTCCTCCTCCTCCTCCTCCTCCTCCTCGTCCTCCTCCTCCTCGTCCTCCTCCTCCTCCTTCACCGCCTCCTCCGCCTCCTGCTCCTCGTCCTCATTCACCGCCTCCTCCGCCTCCTCCTCCTCGTCCTCCTCCTCCTCCTCCTCCTCATCCTCCTCCTCCGCCTCCCTCCTCCTCCTCATCATCATCATCCTCGCCTCCCTCCCTTTCCTCCTGCTCCCCAGAGATCCAACGCATCGAAGAAACCAGGACGGCTTTTCGCAGTTTTCGGACTCTGGGGGCCCTCGCTGGTCCCTGGGACCGTCCAAGACGGACTCAGGTGGAAAAGCCGGTCCTGGGGAAAGCGTCGAGACTTCCGGGAACCCCGCATTCGGAGAATCTCCCGACATCGGATCTCTGGGTCCCTGCCTGCTGCCCCCGCCCGTCCCCCATTCCGCCCGCCCGCCCCGCCCCGCCAGCCCAGGCCTCGCGCCTGCGCCTTCCGTCGTCGTCCGCCTGCTGCTCCCGCTCTTCCTCCCCCTCCTCCTCTCCTCCTCCTTCCCCTCCTCCTCCTCCTCGCCTCCTCCGCTCCTCTCCGCCTCCTCCTCCTCCTCCTCCTCCTCCTCCTCCTCCTCCTCCTCCTCCTCCCTCCTCCTCCTTCCTCTCTCCTCCTCCTCCTCCTCCTCCTCCTCCCGCCCTCCGCCGGGGCTCAGCGCAGGCCTGTCCCGTTCCCAGCGCGCGGCGCGCAGGGCTCCAACCGGCCCCCCTCCCCTGCCCAGGGCGGAGCTCCTGGTCTCTCGGGAAGCCAGACCCCCTCGAGCATGAAAAAATCACGGGTAGGGCTTTTGCCATTCTCGGCTCTGGGGGCCCTCTCCGGGCCTCGGGAGCGTCGAAACGGCTCAGGACGACAGAACCGTCCTGGAGGATGGGTCCCTAGAACTCTGGGGTTCGACGTCTGAGAAATCATACGTCGGGGTTCGGTTAAGCGGGGGGGCCTCCGAAGCAGGTGCGGAGGTCCGAGACCCCCCGGGGTCGCCGACGCCGTGAGGCCAGGCCTGCAGCGTCGGGGCGGCCTCTCTCGCCCAGGGGGCTTCGCCCCCCTTCCCTGGGGGCCCGAGGTCGCGGAGAGTGCCCGAGGGCGGAAGAGTTTTTCCGCCCGCGGGCGCCCAGCTGGACTCGCGTCGAAGGGAGGAGGAGGGGGAAAGGAAGAGGATATGGGGTTTCGACAGGGGCACAACCCAAAAGGGGGGTGCGCCCACCAGAGGAGGATCGCAGATCTCGGGTTGGTGCTGCTACCGGCGCCCAGGAGCAAGAATATCACCACATCTCGCAAAGATCGGATCATCTCCCCCTTGGTGGAGCCCTGACTCCAGGATCCGCCCAATTTTTTGCTTTTCCTCCACCGTAAGCGTGCGTCGGAACTCCACCTAAGGACCGAGAAGCAGGGCCGGCAATTTCTGGCACCCAACGAAATCGCGAAGCCTTCCACAGAGTAGGGCGGAAGCAGCGACGCCAGAAAAGTAGGGCGGAATTTGCATCAGCGGGGCTTGAAAAGTAAGGCGGAAATGCCAAGCCCTACTTGCGAACTTCCCCAAATTTGGGGCGGATCCGGAGTCAGGGCTCTCTCGTGCATCCTCCGGGAGGGGGGGTACGCAGGGCCGGCCATGCGCCGAACCCTGCGGGGTGGCCCCCGGAAGGCTGAGATTCCGCACGGGGTCTTCCGATCCCGGCGCTACTCCTCGATCTCGGCCTCCATGGCTTCTCCTCGGGCCCCGGGGCCTTCAGGATCGGACCTGGGACGAAGGACTCGCCCTGGGAAAGGGGTCCTCCTCCTCTTCCTCCTCCTCCTCCTCCCTCCTCCTCCTCCTCCTCCTCCTCCTCCTCCTCCTCCTCCTCCTCCTCCTCCTCCTCCTCTTCCCCTTCCTCCTGGGGGTCGGGCATTGAACCGATCAGATCGTCGGTGGGACACGTGGGAACGGCAGGAGCCTCAGGCGTTCGGAGGTCCGCGCGGACTTCTTGGGCCGACGCTCCGTAGCCTCATCACAGACATTCTGAACTGATCCACTCGCGGATCCCATCATGTTAGCACTGACAGAGAAAGAGAGAGAGAGAGAGAGAGAGAGAGTCACTTTTGTTCAGGACAGCACGTTCATCCCCGCGTGCCGTGGGCCCTGGAGGCCGCTTTGAGCGCCTCGTGGACGACTCCAAGCCCTGCTGATTATATTGGTTGAGGCAGGATGCTGGCGGTAAACGGTTGCATCCGAGGCGCGTTTTGTCCCGCGGGGCTGAGGCCCTGACTTGATGCCCTGATGTTTTCCATGCGGGGTCCCCGGAAGTCTCGACCCTTTCCCCGGGGCCAGCTTTTCACTGCGAGTCCTTGTTTGACAGCCCTGGGGCCCTGCGAGGGCTCCCAGAGGCCGAAACCGGCCAAGAGCCCTGCGTCGTGAGATACTTGTTCACGACGCGAGCGTGTCCGGGGACAGACCAGTCCCGCCAGATGTAGCCGCCCCCCCCTCCCCCATCCCAGACCCCCGACGTCGTGATTTTTGTCAAAACGTCGACCCCCAGAGATCTGGACCTCTCCCGGGACTGGTTCTTCATCCTATAAGTTGATTTTTGACGGTCCCGGGGCCCAGGAAGGGCTCCCAGAGGCCGAAAACGGCTAAGAACCTTCCGTCGTGATATTTTGTTTCCCGACGCGAGCGTGTTTGGGGACAGACCAAACCCGCCGGATATGTAGCCGCCGCCCCCCCCATCCCAGACCCCCGACGTCGCGATTTTTGTTCACAACGTCGACCCCCAGAGATCTGGACCCTTTCCAGGGACCGGTTCGTCATCCCGAGTCGTGGTTTGACGCCCTGGAACGGCCCCCAGAGGCCGAAGACAGGGAAGAGCCTCCCGTCGTGTCTTTTGTTCGCAGCGCGGGGGGGTCCGGGATGCGGGCGCTCCCCCCGAGGTGGCTCCGAGGTGCCGCCGGTCGCTCCCGGCGCCGACCAGGACCTGCGCCGCCCTAAGGGGGGGGGGGCGCCGCCGCGGGGAGGCGAGTCTGTCGGAGGCGCGGGCGCGAAGTTGCAGGCGGGGCGGCGGGGCGCCCCAGATCTCCGCCGGGCTGTGCTAGTTCAGTCCCCCTCGGGCCCCTGCCCTGTTCCTCGTCCTCCTCCCCCCCTCCTCCTCCTCCTCCTCCTCCTCCTCCTCCTCCTCCTCCTCCTCCTCCTCCTCCTCCTGCTCCTGCTCCTGCTCCTGCTCCTTCTCCTCCTGCTCCTCCTCCTCCTCCTCCTCCTCCTCCTCCTCCTCCTCATCCTCCTGCTCCTTCTCCTCCTCCTCCTGCTCCTGCTCCTCCTCCTCCTCCTCCTCCTCCTCCTCCTCCTCCTCCTCCTCCTCCTCCTCCTCCTCCTCCTGGTCCCTCCGTCCCAGAGATCCGACGCTGCGAGTAAATGATAGATCGGCGGGAGTGCAACGGGCCGTCCTCGGCCCTCCAGGGGTCCTCGCCGGGCCTGGGACCGCCAGAGCACGATTCAAACCGAAAATGCTGGCTCCAGGGACATGGTCCAGACCCTCGGTGCCCACGAAACAATCCCAGACCCCCTCGAGTAATGAAAAAATCACGACGAGAGGTTTTTCGCCATTTTCGGCCTCGGGGGGCCCTCACTGGGCCTCGGGAGCGTCAAAAAACGACTCAGGATGACAAACCGGTCCCGGGGAATGGGTCCGGACCTCTGGGGGTCGCGTCATGAAATTATGCTCACGGAGTTCCCCACATAAAGAGATTAACGGTTTCGCGGGACCCATTTTCTTGATGCCCTCCTCGCTCAGGCGGGGCCTCTCTGGAGGGGTGGGAGGGGCACGAAACCATTTAAATAATATGGTTTTCCGATACCCTCCTCGCTCAGGCGGGGCCTCCCTGAAGGGGTGGGAGGGGCACGAAACCGTGTAAAGAGTATGGTTTTCCGATACCCTCCTCGCTCAGGCGGGGCCTCCCTGGAGGGGTGGGAGGGGCACGAAACCATGTAAATAGTATGGTTTTCCGATACCCTCCTCGCTCAGGCGGGGCCTCCCTGGAGGGGTGGGAGGGGCACGAAACCATGTAAATAGTATGGTTTCCGATACCCTCCTCGCTCAGGCGGGGCCTCCCTGGAGGGGTGGGAGGGGCACGAAACCATGTAAGTAGTATGGTTTTCCGATACCCTCCTCGCTCAGGCGGGGCCTCCCTGGAGGGGTGGGAGGGGCACGAAACCATGTAAATAGTATGGTTTTCGGATACCCTCCTCGCTCAGGCGGGGCCTCCCTGGAGGGGTGGGAGGGGCACGAAACCATGTAAATAGTATGGTATTCCGATACCCTCCTCGCTCAGGCGGGGCCTCCCTGGAGGGGTGGGAGGGGCACGAAACCATGTAAATAGTATGGTATTCCGATACCCTCCTCGCTCAGGCGGGGCCTCCCTGGAGGGGTGGGAGGGGCACGAAACCATGTAAATAGTATGGTATTCCGATACCCTCCTCGCTCAGGCGGGGCCTCCCTGGAGGGGTGGGAGGGGCACGAAACCATGTAAATAGTATGGTATTCCGATACCCTCCTCGCTCAGGCGGGGCCTCCCTGGAGGGGTGGGAGGGGCACGAAACCATGTAAATAGTATGGTTTCCGATACCCTCCTCGCTCAGGCGGGGCCTCCCTGGAGGGGTGGGAGGGGCACGAAACCATGTAAATAGTATGGTTTTCGATACCCTCCTCGCTCAGGCGGGGCCTCCCTGGAGGGGTGGGAGGGGCACGAAACCATGTAAATAGTATGGTTTCCGATACCCTCCTCGCTCAGGCGGGGCCTCCCTGGAGGGGTGGGAGGGGCACGAAACCATGTAAATAGTATGGTTTTCCGATACCCTCCTCGCTCAGGCGGGGCCTCCCTGGAGGGGTGGGAGGGGCACGAAACCATGTAAGTAGTATGGTTTTCGGTATGGAGTGGTATGGAATGGTATGGTAGGTATGGTATGGTACGGTATGGTATGATATGGTATGGTATGGTACTGGAGGTATGGTATGGTATGGTACGGTGTGGCATTGGTGTGATATGGTATGGTATGCTATGGTACGCCATGGTATGGTATGGTACGGTATGGTACGTATGGTGTGGGTATGGTATGGTATGGTACGTATGGTGTGGTATGGTATGGTATGGTATGGTATGGTATGTGTGGTAGGAACTATGGTATGGTATGGTGTGTGTGGTAGGAATAATATTGTGCTGTATGGAAGATGGAGCGGGAGGTGGGTGGGAAGGAGAGGGTGTTCTGGGAAAACAAGAACCCCACTCAGGATGTGGGGAAAAATCATGACGTCGGGGGTCTGGGTCCAGGGACACGGTCCAGACCCTCGGTGCCCACGAAACAATTGGAGCAGCCGTATGTCGGGCGCTGTGGACGCCCTCTTCTGTTCCACCTGTCCCCGCGCACCGCGCCCGGCGCAGCCCACCAGAACCGACCATCGCGCCTCCCAGACATCTGGCCGCTCCAACTTGTTTCGAGGCGTGGGCCCCGAGGGTTCGGAACAGGGCCCAGGGCGGGTTGTTGGTGCTGAGTCCATCTTTGACGGTCCCGAGGCCAGGAGAGGGCCCCCCCAGAGGTTGAAGACGGTGATAGACTCGCCGCTTTAATTTTTTCGGAGCGTCGGATGTCTGAGAAGGAGGAGGAGGAGGAGGAGGAGGAGGAGGAGGAGGAGGAGGAAGAGGAGGCGGAGAAAGAGGAGAGACGAGGAGGAGGAGGAGGAGGAGGAGGAGGAGGAGGAGGAGGAGGGAGGGGAGGAGGAGGGGGAACGGGAGGAGGAGGAGAGGGAGAGGAGGAGGGGGACGGAGGGGGAGAGGGGGGGGATGAGGAGGAGGAGAGGAGGAGGAGGAGAGGAGGAGGAGGAGTAGGAGGAGAGGAGGAGGGAGGAGGAGGAGGAGGAGGAGGAGGAGGAGGAGGAGGAGGAGGAGGAGGAGGGGGAGGGGGTCCGTAGCCATTTTGGCTCAAGGGTTTGGCCTGAGCACAAGGATTTTGCTCGGCCGAACCCCGTCGCGCACGCCAGAGTGTGCCGCGCCTCGGGCCCGCGATAGCTGATAGCTGCCTCGGCGCGCCTGGGTCACGGCGCGCCCCCAGGAGGGAGCTGCACATCGGCGGGCCCGTCAAGAAAGGTCCAGGGCGAGGACTCTCGTGAGGCTCCATCGGGCCTATTTGGAGCTCGCCTCGCACCACTCGGCTCAGCAGGCCGTGACTAGCAATCTGAATTTGAGTGAGTTGACGATGAGAGGATGGATTCCGACATGGGACTGCACACAGTGCGGACGGTATGTCAAGCATCACGCGCAGTGTTTCTGTAAACAAAGGTACCATCCAGGCATGGCTCCGTCAACTCAAGACAAGGGCGGCAAGGGGTACGGTTATGGCAAGGGAGTTGCTCACAAAGGGGGAGGGCGCGACACTCGCCCAGCCAGTCGGACACGTTTCTCGGACAGGGATATTCGACAGTATATTCAGCGAGTGCCTCCGATGACAAAAGAGGAAGCTGCAGCATAGCAGATTTTCAGACAGCCGCCAGAAACCAGTGCAGAGCAGCATCAGTTTCGCCTCACCATCAGGCAACAGCTTACGGACTTTGCCACCTTAGCTTTGACAGCAAGGCGTGCCAAGGAGCACGCACTGGCGGACATGCACGACAGAAAGATAGCGACGCTCAAGTGCATGGTACAGTCGACAATGTCCCTGCGGCAGCAGCAATCAGAGTATCAGGCCACGCTCGAAGGAGCGGAGGAGCGCCTAGCCAATGTGCAGGGCCGCATCAAGGACCTACAAATCGAGGAGTCCGCCATCACCAGCGAAATCACCCAGTACAAAATATGTGCGAAGGAGATCCAGGATATGATGGAGGAGGAGGCCGCAGACATGCAGCAGCAGATGGCAGCGGCAGGTGGCGGCGCCCCAAGTGGATGTTCTGGGCAGCAGCAGCAGCAGTATGCGCCGCACATTCCTCAGTACCAGCAGCAGATGCCAGACAGAGCGTTCGAGTCCGTCAACGACATGGCGGAGATAAGAGGACTGCTGGTTGGCATGGCGAACAGGCAAAACGAAACGGAGCGCATCATGGGACAGATGTGGCAGGCCTTCAACTACCAGGCGGTTGCAGCGGCGCAGGCGCAGCATCATCAGAGTGGGTCAGATCAGGTGATGCCGCCTCAGCAGCAAGTGCCGCCCTTGCCTGGTGGACAGATCACAGCGCAGGCGGTCTTCCCGCCGCCAACGCAGCCAGCGCAGCAGCCAGAGATGCATCCAGCACTGCATCATTTCGCAGCAGAGGGGGCGCAGCGCGCAGCCCAGCAGGGCGATGCCCCTCAGCCACACCAGGGAGCAGCGCCTCAGGCTGCGGAGGAGAAGGGCAAGGGACCCCTTTTTCTGCGCGGGGGTGGCGCCCCCCGCTCACCGACACCAATTGGTGGCACAGACACGCCAGTGCCAGCGACGCCGCCAGCTACATCACCGCAGGCAGCTCAGAGGTCACCCAGCGCACCGATGAAGAGGGATCCCTACGCCAAGGGCGAGTTCTTGGATATCAAGCAGGACCACGAGGAGACTCAGGACAGCTTGGAGCTGGCAGCGGAAGTACCTGGCCCTCTACCTGTCGAACCCATCTCGCCGACGCAGCCTTGGCCATCCCATGAGGTGGAGAGCATCTCGGGACCTCAGGTGAGTATAACGGGAGTTATCGAAGTGGAGACCACTCAGGACCAGATCGACAGGCAGGTTATGGAGATCGACCAGGTACACGCGGCTTTTTCGGCGGCCGAGGCACCGACGCAGTTGGCGAGCCCATCGCAGGCGAGCCCCATCAGGCCGCCACCACAAAAGACTCAGCGACACTGACTTTCGGCAGTGTGATGATTCGGGAGTTTTTCGTGGATGATGACCCACCTCGGCCAGTGCATTCATCTTCTGAGAGAGCAGCATCTATTTTGAAGGCGAAGCCGACTTTTAGAGCCTCCAGGGGGGAGGACACTTCTGTGGCCAGACCTGTGATCAGTGCTTTTGCTTCTCAGAATACTTGCAAGCTTGCCCAGCGCAAGCCACTCAGTCAGTTGCTGTCCGTGCCAGCGCGCGACAACCTAGCTTTTCAGACCTGGGAGGGCGCTGCCTCCGAGGCCTCAGCATCTGCCTGTTCCTTTTACGACTCCCACGCACCAAGAACAGCTGGAGCAAAAGAGCTCGAGCGAGGAGGGTGCAGGGGGTCTGCCTTTACCGATGTGCAGCTGTCAGTTCAGCAGAACCTCTCTGCTGTTCCGCCTCTCCGACTTGGAGGCGGACGCTCGGCCTCTTCCGCTTCGCAGCCGTCGTCTGTCACAGTCAATTCGGAGTCTGCCCCTAATAGAGTAGGGGCAGATAGCAGTGCCCAGGGGAATGATGGGCCGCTTGGTGATGAGAGAATTTTACAAGCGAAGACAGCCCCAATTGGTGCAGTTGCACCGCCCACTCTCTCCTCTCCCAATGGGTGTGATGTGTCGGACGACGGATGCGCCCGAGACAGGTTTTGCTTGAGGGCTGAGCCCGCTTCGGGGAATGAAGTGCGCAAGGTCATGTTACCGCGTGAGCCGTCGCTTTGGGAACTGGCTGAGCAGGCCACTGCCCCGCCCTGGAACTTCAGGGTCAAAACCCAGGACGTCGAAACCCCAGCTAGAATTGCGTTGGAACTCTGTCCGACAAGGGCCATGGGGGACAGAGACGCCATCTCGTACTACGCTGACGGTTCGCACTTCGAGAAACAGAGGCGTGAAGATAATCATGTGGCGGCGTGGGCGATAATTCGCGTCTTGACGGATCCTCAAGGGGGCTCGGCTTTCCCGGGATTCTGGACTTCTGAGTGGCAGCACAGCTGCATGATCGAGCCCCACCGCCAGCGCCTTGACAGCACTGACGTTGAGTTGCTTGCGTTGTTGTGGACATTGATTGCCATTTTTTGCGATAGAGAACGCAACGAGAATCAGCTGGTGCGGATCTGGTCAGACCCCAAGTCGGCCATCGATTTGGTCGCGGGTCGAGCAGTTTCAGGTGAAGGGGATAAACTTGCCAAGCTCGCGCGCATTGCTTATCGGGTGGCCAGAGCCAGGGGGCCACTGGAGGTGCACCACATCAAGAGTCATTGCTTCCATCATTGGAACATATTAGCCGACAATGTTGCTAAGCAGGCAGCTCAGCAGCAGATACAGGGTATCGTCTTTGACTCGCTCCTCCTCAGCATGGCCTCCTACTCTCCTTGCAGGGAATGGGAATGGGCCAGGGCGCCTTTTGTTCAGCATGCTTCCCTAGGAATGCCTTCTCTAGAGGAGGGAGTTTTGGATTTCAGTGTCATCCCCCAGCTCGCCACACTTGATGATTGCCCCAGAGAGGGGTCCTATAAGAATACCCAGCAGCAGGTCACGTTGCGCACAGTTCAGTTCAATGCTAAATCCATGTATTGCAGGGCCTCCAAGGGGTCCAGGGGTAAGCGCAGGTTGATGGGGACCCAGATCCTCAAGACGCAGTTTGCCGCTGAAAAGCTTCATTTGATAGGGATTCAGGAGTCTAGAAACCCCAGGGGGTTCGCATGTCGGGGCCTTTCCTCATCGTGGCGTCAGGACACGTAAATGGGGGTCTGGGATGCGAGTTGTGGGTCAACCTAGAAGAGCCGCTGGCTGCCTCCAAGGGGAAGGAGGTGACATTCAAGCGACAACAGGTTGTGGCGCTTCATTCGGACCCGAGGCGACTCATTGTCTCGCTCGATTCCCCTGCTTGCCGCGCTCGGGTTGCAGTGCTTCATGCTCCTCATTCGGGCCGCAGTTGGAAGGGCATCAGCACTTTTTGGGAAGAGACTAACGCCATGCTGGAGAAATGGGATGTGACGTTAGTTTTCGTGGACGCCAATGGGCGACTTGGGAGCGCACGCTCACATTGGGTTGGGGGAGAGGGGTTTGTTCAGGATGAGGACCCCGCAGGAGCCGCGCTGCATACGTGTGTGGCGCACAACCACCTCCATGTCGTGAATGCCAAGGTCCCCCACCCCCACAGCCACACCTTCGTAGGTAAAGAGGGGTACAAACATAGAATCGACTACGTGTGTTGCGGTGAGGCCTTCATGGGCTCTGTTGTGTTCGTCGAGACTCGTTATGATCTGGACCTCTGTGCCAAGCAGCCTGATCATGTGCCGCTGCAAGTTAATTTCCAGTGGAAGAAAGGCGTTTGTCAGTATCGGTCTCCCTACCCCAGATGTGATCGCAATAAGATGTCTGACGATGCATGTGCGTCCAGCTTTCGCGGTTTCCTCGGGGCCGTCTCGGTGCCGGCCTGGGAGAGCGGAGTTAACGAGCACCTCACCTCCGTCGTGCATGAGCTACACGCTGCTGCTGCTAAGGCTTTTCCATTGGAGAAGCGCCGCCCACGCGCCTGCTACCTCTCTGCCTCTGCCCTCGCGCTCATTGCGACTCGCAGAGCTATTCAAAAGGCACTGGTCAAGCAGGCTATGGGGAGTGAAGATTACCGTGCGAGGGTCCTTAGGCACGTGGCCTCTAGATTACACACGGGTGATCTCTCTTTGAGCAGGGTGGGCCATCACCAGCAATGGGGGGCGGCCAGAATGGAGCTGGCCTCGCGGGTTGAGTCCTTTCTCCGGAGGAGGTTGTTTGTCGATCTGTTCCACCTTTCGCTCAACGGCTTTATGTTGACATCTCAGCAACTTCTGATAGACAATATGCACCAGGATCGGGCTGCTTTTCTGGTCAAGCAGTTGGGGGAGGTTTCGATGGCGATCGACGGGCACGTTCCTGCCGAGGAATGGGCTGCGCTCGATCGCGCCTTGCGCTTCGGAGGCAAACCCCCCAAGAAAGGCGTCGCCTTTCCAGACGTGCTTGATGATCAGGGACAGGCGGCGACGACTCCAGGGGAAATAGCGCAGATTGCACAAAAGTACTTCGCTCAGATTGAAGTTGCGAAGAGCGTGGGTTGTGAGCAGTTGTGTGAAGAGTACTATTTGGTTAGCAGGCACCCCGACCCGAAGCCTGACCCGATACTAGACTACCTCCCAACTCTCTCCAACACTGAGCAGATCATTCGCAAGTGCCCCCCCCCCCACAAGGCTGCTGGCATGGATGGCATAGTGGCGGACCTTGGAAGATGTGCCAGCGAGGAGGTTGCTAGGCTTGTCTATCCTCTCCTGCTCAAGACGTGCTTGCATCAGAGAGAACCTATTGGATTCAAGAGCGGAGATATTGTTTTCTTTCACAAAGGAAAAGGAGCGACTAACCTCATGCCCAACCAGCGCAACGTGTTGCTAGGCAGTACCATAGGCAAGTTGCATCACAAAATGCTCCGTCAAGCCTCGCTCAGATTCGTGGAGCGAGCGATCCTGAGTGTGCAGTGTGGAGGTGTCCCAGGCCGCGGTTTGGAGGGGGCGCTCATGATGGTTAGATCCTTCTGGAACGCCACTAAGGAAGGTGGTCTCTCTGCGGGGGGAGTCTTTGTTGACTTGCACGCGGCCTTTTACTCTGCCCTCAAGCAGTTGTGCCTCTCTCTCCCCCGTGAGGCGGACAGGCTCGAAGATGCGCTCCTGAACGATGAGTTGGGGCCTTTCGTTCGTGCGGGTTTAGAGGCTGAGCTCGAAGCGGGGGGGGGGCCCTGGATGAGGTTGATATGCCCCCGCATCTGCTTGAGCTGGTGCGTGAGAGCCAGGTTGGCAGTTTCTGGAGAGTCCGAGGGGCTCAAGGGTTCGAGTGCCCTGGTCGTGGGTGCCGCCCTGGCACCATCCCTGCCAAGGACTTTTTTAATGTCCTGTTTGCGCGGATCGAGGGGCGAGTGGAGTTACAGGCCGCCCAGGAGGATTTGGTTTGGACCCCCCCC
>CAUYUJ010004922.1:16319-21319 GCA_963575745.1 Prorocentrum cordatum | reverse complement strand
AGGACCACTCCCAAATAGTCCAAGAATAGCTTGTGGACGAATGTTTCATATTCTCTTGCCATTTGGTGCTGTTTTTTAGAATATTTCTGTCGCCCAAGATGCGCCTGTAGGGGGGCATGCCCGACCTAACCCTAGGGCCGGTTTTTCGTCCTGAGCCGTTTTTGTTGACGGCCTCGAGGCCCGGCGAGGGCCCCCGGAGGCCGAACATTGCCAAGCACCCGCCGCTCCAATTTTTTCGGAGCGCCGGATCTCTCGGTGGACATGGAAGATTAAATCTCCGCCTCGCAAATCCGAGCCGGCTTCGCGAGCTGATCCTGTCCAGGTCCGCCCAGCGCGCGAGACTGAGGTCGGGCGTGCTCGCGCGGTAGGGGCAAGGGAGAAGGGGATGACGAGTACGGGTGGGGACCGGGGCGTGGGGGGGCAAGGGCAGAGAGAGAGAGACAGAGGCAGAGGCAGAGACAGGGACAGAGAGAGAGAGAGAGACAGACAGACAAACAGATAGAGACAGACAGACAGACAGACAGACAGATAGACAGACAGACAGAGACAGGCAGACAGACAGACAGACAGACAGGCAGACAGACAGACAGGCAGACAGACAGACAGAGACTAGAAGAGGAGGAGGAGGAGGAGGAGGAGGAGGAGGAGGAGGAGGAGGAGGAGGAGGAGGAGGAGAGGAGGAGGAGGAGAGGAGGAGGGGTGGGAGGAGGGAGGAGGAGGAGGAGGAGGAGGAGGAGGAGGAGGAGGAGGAGGAGGAGGAGGAAGAGTGTCCGTCCGTGCGCGAAGCCTGGCTCGGGGCCGGCGCAATCCATCGACGCTCTGCGCCAGCCCCGACGACGACCGTTGCCTGGCGCCCTTAAGCCACCCAGCAGCTGGCCATTTTCCGGGGGCAGGGGTTGCACCGGCCAGGGCCTCTGGACTCCGCTGCCCGGGAGCGCCGCGACGACCGCGAGGGTGGTGTAGCGGCGCTCCTCGGGCCTGTCGCCAGCGCCCGCCCGCGGCCGCCCGGCGCCTGGGCTCGGCTGGCTGCCCGCCGCCTGCCGGCGAGTTGGCCGCCGCGCTCGCGTCGCCGTGCGGCGCCGCGCCGTCGCCTCGCCCGCGGGCCCCCCGCCGCCATGGCGCGCCGCCTATAGCGCAGGCCGGCCGCCCTGCTGAGCTGGCGCGCCGTGGCCGCTTGCAGACCGCAACCAGGACCTTGCAGGCCCGCGCCAGCGCCCGCGGCTGCTGGTCCTCGGGCAGGCGTCGCACCTGCCCCAGCAGCCAGGGGCCGGCCTCGGCGCCGAGCCGACCCCCGCCTCGAGGACGAAGGGCGTCAGCCAGGCGCCCGGGTAGAGGGCGTGCTTCCCCAGAGATCCGACGTCGTCTTTTTTTCAATGCGGGGTCCCCGGAAGTCTCGACCCATTCCCCAGGACCTGTTTCTCGTCCTGAGCCGTTCTCTGACGGCCCCGAGGCCCGGCGAGGGCCCTCTATAGGGGCCGAACTTTGTGAGGAAGCCTCCGCCTTGATTTGTCCAATGCGTTGGATCTCATGGGTCTCCCGCTCGCCGCGCCTGCTGGCCTCGACGCCCCGGCGCGCCACCCACGTGCAGCTCGCGGCCGGCGTGCCAGCTGCAGGGTGGCGGACAGACATATCGAGCCACCGGGCCCCGTCGTCTTCCTGGCCCCGACTCCGGATCCGCCCTATACGTTGGGGAACTTCGTAAGTAGGGCTTGGAATTTCCGCCTTGCGTTTCAAGCCCCGCTGATGCCACTTTCCGCCCTGCCTTTCTGCGGCTGCTGCCGCCCTGCTTCCGTGGATCTCCGCCCTACTTTTGTGTCGGGTGCGGAAATGTCCGCCCTTTTTTGTTCGGCTTCTTACAGGTGGATTTCCGACGCAATCTTCAGGCGGAAAGAAAGCCAAAGTAGGGCGGATCTGGAGTCAGGGGGCATCCCAGGTCCAGCATGGCGCGCTCGATTTGGCCGTCTGGGCGCCGGCGGTCCCGAGTCGGCACCTCCCTGCATGGAGGAGAGGCCGCTCGTCGCGCCGGCGGTGGAGGCGCCCGGCGACCCTCCGGGTGAGCCCGCCGTGGCGGCGCGCCAGCGCTCCCCCGCCCAGCTGGCAAGCCAGGGCGTGGCAGCCGCGCTCGTCCACGGCCCCATGCGCAGCCAGCTCCGTCGGCGCCGCGCCGGCAAAGCAGGCGGCCCCCGCCCGCTCGCGAGCTCCTGCTGGCTGAGCTCCCCGCGCGCGGGCGCTGCAGCCGCAGCCGCCGCTGGTGGGTGCTGGGCTGCCGGGGGGCCTCCTCCTCCTCCTCCTCCTCCTCCGCCTCCTCCTCCTCCTCCTCCTCCTCCTCCTCCTCCTCCTCCTCCTCCTCCTCCTCCATGCAGCGTGCAGGCTCCTCCTCATGGGTAGGTCGGGGAGGCGCCGCTGCCGCTGCCGGCCGCGCCCCGCAGCTCGGCCTGCCCGGAGAGGTGCCAGGGTTGCAGCAGAGCTGCGCGCTGCGACGCTGTTTCCTGTGCACCTTCTCCGTAGGGAGCTCGCTTCAGCGGCGTCTGCAGCGCAGTCGCCGGGCAGAGGCAGGCAGAGAGAGACGGAGTCAGGCAGGCAGAGACAGACAGACAGACAGACAGACAGACAGACAGACAGACAGACAGACAGACAGACAGACAGACAGAGAGAGAGAGAAAGAAAGAGAGAGAGAGAGAGAAGAGGAAACACACGCACGCACGCACGCACGCACGCACGCACGCACGCACGCACGCACGCACGCACGCACGCAAGCACGCACGCACGCACGCACCGCACGCACCGCACGCACGCACGCACGCACGCACGCACGCACGCACGCACGCACGCACGCACCGCACGCACCGACCGCACGCACGCACGCACGCACGCACGCACGCACGCACGCACGCACGCACGCACGCACGCACGCACGCACGCACGCACGCACGCACGCACGCACGCACGCACGCACGCACGCACGCACGCACACACCACACACCACACACACACACACACACACAAACACACACACACACACACACACACACACACACACACACACAAACACACACACACACACAAACAACAAACACACACACACACACACACACCACACACAACACACACACATCACACACACACACACACAAACACCCCACACACACACACACACACACACACACACACACACACAACACACACCACACACACACCACACACACACACACACCACAACACACACACACTACAACACACACACCACACCACACACACACACACACAACACACACACACACACACACACACACACACACACACACACACACACACCCACACACACACACACACCACACACACACACACCACACACAACACACAAACACACACACACACACACACACACACACACACACACACACACACACACACACACACACACACACACACACACACAAAAAAAGGACAGGGAGAGGGAGAGGGAGAGGGAGAGGGCTGATGACCGGGGAGGGACCGAGGAAGAGTTGGAGCGGGGGTCGGCAGAGCCTGGCGGACTGCGTTGCGGCGCCCTCACCGTGCGGAGGGACACGGCGGCACTGGCGGCAGCGGCGGCAGAGGCCTCCTCTTCGGAGCAGCTGCATGCTCAGGCCCGCGTGGCATCCGTCAACGCGATGCCGCGCCAGCGAGGCGAAGTGGAGCGGAGCGGAGCGGCGGGGAGCGGCTTGGAGCGGCGGCGCAGGGACCCGAAGCCGCCCTGGCAGGGGCGGCTCCATCGACGCAGGGCGCACCCCGCGAGCCCCGCGGGCCCCACGGGCCGCGGGCGTCGCCGTTGACGTCGTCGTCGCCGCCGCCGCCGTCGCCGCCGCCGCCGCCGTCGTCGTCGTCGTCGTCGTCGTCGTCGTCGTCGTCGTCGTCGTCGTCGTCGCCGTCGCCGCCGCCGCCGTCGCCGCCGCCGTCCCCACCCGAGGCGCCGACGCGGACCCCCCGCGCCGCGGCGGGGCGGCGGCCCCGCGGGGCGAGCCCGCCGCCGCGGGGGCGGCGGGGCGCCGGCGAGGCCTCCGCGGAGGCGGGCGCCGACGGGGCGCGCGAGCGCAGCCGGCGCCGCGAGAGCGACGGGGCCCGCGAGGAGGCCGCGCAGGCGGCGGGGCGGCGGCCAGGGCCGCGAGCGGCGGCCCAGCGGGGGGGTGCGCCGGGGAGCGGCGAGGCGGCAGCGGGCCCCCGGGAGGCCGTGGGGCTGGCCAGCCGCGAGCGCAGCCGGCGCCGGGGCGGGCGCCGCGAGGAGGGCCTCGGGCGCGAGGCCGCGCGGCGGCCGGAGGCGGCGGAGGAGCCGAGGGAGGAGGCGGCGGGCGGGCGGGAGCGGAGCCGGCGGCGGGAGCGCAGCCGGCGCGGCGGGGGCCGCGGCGAGGGCCGCGCGGGGCGCTCGCCCTCGGGGCGGGGCAGCAGGGACAGGCGAGTCGGCGGGCGAAGGGCGGCGAGGAAGTGATCGCGGCGAGCGAGGGGGGGGGGGAAGCTTCGAGGGGTGCGAGCTGCGAGGCTCGGGGTGTGCGGGCGGTTGCGTGGTGCCTCGGCGGCTTGCCGCCCTCGGGAGGCGTTCCAGCGGCTGCGCCTCGCCGAGGGCGTTTCCGGGATGCCCCGATCCTCGTCCCGAACGCCCGCGGGAGACCCAAGTTGTGACCCGAACACCAACGTCGGCGGCGCACCGATGGGGGGAAGTGAGGAGGAGACGGCCTGCTCCGAAGGCGGCGGGGCTTCTCAGAAGCCCTTGCGACTTCTGAGAGAGGTTTTTTGTGCCTTCGGGGGAGGCCTCGAGAACTGCTCAGAAGGCTGGGGGACTTCCGAGACCTCTGAGAAGGCCCGCCCCTTCTCACTTCCCGCCCGGGCGCGCCGCCGAGAGAAAAGATCGGGAAGCTGGATACACTCAGGAGGGTGAGAAAACACGCACAGACAGAATTCATCGTCGATTCCCCAGAAAATATGGGCAGCATTGGGAACTGGGGGGGGGAGACGAGAACCCAGAA
>CAUYUJ010004922.1:12500-16219 GCA_963575745.1 Prorocentrum cordatum | reverse complement strand
TGTGTGTGTGCGTGTGTGTGTGTGTGCGTGTGTGTGATTGTGTGTGTGTGTGTGTGTGCGTGTCCCAGGGCCTCTTCGCACACGCGGTGCGGCAGGCCTGGGCAAGAGTGCGCCGGCCGGCGCGCTCGGCCCGTGGCGCCGTGCGTGCTGCACGGCCCGTGCGGGCCGGGCTGCCGCACGCGCACGCGGCGCGCGCGGCGTGTGGCATAGGGGCAAGCGCTTGCCTGGGCGCCAGTCCTCCCCTCCTCCTCCTCCTCCTCTCCTCCTCCTCCTCCTCCTCCTCCTCCTTCTCTCCTCCTCCTCCTCCTCCTCCTCCTCCTCCTCCTCCTCCTCCTCCTCCTCCTCCCCTGCCCCCCTGACTCCAGATCCGCCCTGCTTTGGCTTTTTTTTCCGACTTGAGATTGCGTCAGAAATCCACCTCATTGTAAGAAGCCGAAAAAGGTAGGGCGGGAAGTTCTGCACCCAACATAGACGTAGGGCGGAGATCCACGGAAGCAGGGCGGGAACGGCCACAGAAAAGTGGGGCGGAAATTGGCATCAGCGGGGCTTGAAAAGTAAGGCGGAAATTCCAAGCCCTACTTACGAATTTCCCCAAAGTAGGGCGGATCCAGAGTCAGGGTGCAGGGCGTGAAGATCGGGGGCGGCAAAGAGGGGGGTGATGACTAGGGGGGGGGATATCATGGCGTGGGCCATGATATTTCCCCAGATTTTATGGCGCCCCTTCTTATTTCATGACGTCCCTGGCCCCCCCGCTGGGCCACGCACATGCCGCCGGTCATGATTTGCACCCCCCTCTCTTGGACACTCCCCTCTTGGCCGCTCCCGAGAAGACCCAGACATCGGGCGTCTCGACAAAAATCGAGACGGAGGGTTTTCATAGTTTTTGGCCTCTCTCCTGGCCCTCCCCAGGCCTCGGGACCGTCAAAAAACGACTCGGGATGAGGAGCCGGTCCCAGGGTAGTGGTCGCGAGGTCGCGGGCCCGCGTCTCGAAAAAATCGAGACGTCGGATGTCTGGGAAACGTTCCTACCTGGTTTACGAGGCGCTGCGCGCTGAACCTCCTGTGGGCTGACAGGGATCCGCCCGCATCTCGCGCGTGTCGCGCGGCGTCCTGGCGGCTCTCTGGCCTCTGGCAGCCCCCAGGAGGTTTACAGACCACGCACTTGTACCCCCGGGAAGGGGCGTTTTTTGCATCCCTCAAAGTCCTGCGTGTCTCCGGCTTCCTGATTCCGTTTCCGTGGTCGGCGCCGCTTGTTTCAGGGCGGCTGGGAAGGTCATGCCCCCACCTGCCACCAAACTTTTCCGCGATCGGGGACGCCTGTCCAAGGGCGGCTGGAGAGGCTGTGCCCTCACCTGGTACCAAGCTTTTCCGCGATCGAGGATCAGTTTATGTTATACCGTTCTTCGCCCGCTGAACAGGCGGCGGAAGCCAGCGCGCGGGCTCAGCCAGCAGCGGTCAGTGGGCCGAAACGCAGGCATTTGATGATGTGTGCTTGTTAGATTGCGGCGCTTTTCGTTGGGAGGCCTTTTTGAGGCCTGGGGCCATTTGACACGAATCTGGGCGAAAAGCTGCCCCCGGGGAAGAGGTCGGAGCCTCTGGCGGATGGAAAAATCCCCTCGTCTCACGTCCCAAAGTGGCTGCCCCCCCCCCCTCGAAGGATCGAGGCTGCCTCAGAGGGGTGGGCCCGGCGCGTTTCGCCTGGGCGCCTCCACACGGTGTTGTGGGCATGGGGGTGGACCTGCCCACTGTCCACATGGATGGGTGGCGGGCCGTCTTCGGAATCGGTTTTTTGCTTGGGATCTCTTCGCAAGTAAAGCTTCAGGAGCATAGATGGTAAGGGCATCTCAGTCGAAGCGCCTGGCCTGTCCAACCGACACGTCTGGGGGTGCCACTCGGGGGCGGCAAAGAGGGGGGGATGACCAGGGGGGGGTGTATATCATGGCGGGGGCCATGATATTTCCCCAGATTGTATGGCGCCCCTTCTTGTCTCATGACGTCCCTGGCGCCCCCGCTGGGCCGCGCACCTGCCGCCGGCCATGATTTGCACCCCGCCCCTCCTGGACACCCCCCTCTTCCCAGACCCCCGACGTAATGATTTTTTCATTACGTCGACCCCAGAGTTCTCGACCCCTTCCCCAAGACCGGTTTGTGATCCCGAGTCGTTTCTTGACGCTCCCGAGGCCCGGCGAGCGCCCCCAGAGGCCGAAAACGGCGACAAACCTCCCGTCGTGACTTTTTCATTCCTCGAGGGGGTCTGGGTTGGCCGCTCTCCCCGCTCCACAGGGAGAGGCCTCGCGATCCCCAGACAGTGCCTGTGCGCCTCGGTGCTCCTCGCTTTTCGCTCGCAGAGGGTCGGCCCGCCGAGGGCCCGCCGAGGGCGATCGCCCCGCTCCCGCCCCCGCTGGGCGCTCGCGGGCCTGCGCGCGCGCGCCCCGTGCCCAGACCCCCTCGAGCAATGAAAAAATCACGACGGGAGGTGTTCCGCCATTTTCGGCCTCCGGGGGGGCCCTCGCCGGGCCTCGGGAGCGTCACAAAACGACTCGGGAGGACAAACCGGTCCTGGGGAAGGGGTCGAGAACTCTGGGGTCGACGTAATGAAAAATTCATTACGTCGGGGGTCTGGGGAGCTCCGACGTGACTTTTTTTTTGGAAGGCGGGGGTCCCCGGAAGGCTCGACCAAAACTCCCCGGGACCGGCTTCTCCTCCTGCGCCCGCCTCCCCAGAGCTCCGGCGTGACTTTTTGTGGAAGGCGGGGGTCCCCGGAGGGCTCGACCAAAACTCCCCGGGACCGGCTTCTCCTCCTGCAGAGCTCCGACGTGACTTTTTTGTGGAAGGCGGGGGTCCCCGGAAGGCTCGACCAAAACTCCCCCGGACCGGCGCTTCTCCTCCTGCGCCCGCCTCCCCAGAGCTCCGACGTGACTTTTTTGTGGAAGGCTGGGGTCCCGGGAAGGCTCGACCAAAACTCCCCGGGACCGGCGCTTCTCCTCCTGGGTCGTGGTCTGACGGCCGCGAGGCCCGGCGAGGGCCCCCCGGGGCCGAGCTTTGCGAAAAACCTCCGCCTTTGATTTCTTCAATGGGACCGGCTTCTCCTCCTGCGTCGTTGTCTGACGGCCGCGAGGCCCGGCGAGGGCCCCCCGGGGCCGAGATTTGCGAAAAACCTCCGCCTTTGAAATTTCTGTCAATGCGTTGGTCCTCTGTGAGAGTGGGCACCCCGCGGGCGCCCTGTGAGAGTGCCCGCCCCGCGGCCCTGACTCCGGATCCGCCCTACTTTGGGGAACTTCGTAAGTAGGGTTTGGAATTTCCGCCCTACTGTTCAAGCCCCGCGGATGCCAGTTTCCGCCCTACTTTTCTATGGCTGTTTCCGCCGTGCTTCCGTGGATTTCCGCCCTACGTTTATGTTGGGTGCAGAAATCTCCGCCCTCCTTTTTCGGCTTCCTATAAGTGGATTTCCGACGCAATTTTACGTTGGAAAAGTTGCCAAAGTAGGGCGGATCTGGAGTCAGGGGGGCGCCCCTGGGAGTGCCCGCCGGGGCCTCGCCCAGTGCCCGCCCCCCGCTCATGGGCGCCGCGTGGGCGCCGCGCGGGCGGCCCACTGCCGTGGGCAAGATCCGCCGCGGTGTCGCCCGGTGCCCGCCCCGCTCAATGGGCGCCGCGGGGGGCGCCTCGTGGGCGCCCCGCGTCCCTGACCCAGACCCCCTCGAGCAATGAAAAAAATCATG
>CAUYUJ010004922.1:0-7500 GCA_963575745.1 Prorocentrum cordatum | reverse complement strand
GGACACCTTGGGTGCACCCTCCTTCAGCCTCCTCAGCTCAGGTGCTCAAGGGTACTTGGAGACACCTGCGCCATACACCTCATGTCTTGCGCTCACGTTGCCGACGCTCTGATGGCACCTCTCTCCAGCAAGGGTTCGGGGTGACCCTGCAAAACCCTGTCTCAACAAATTCAATGCCGCGCAGCAGCTGTATCGATCTTACGAATGGGTTGGGCGGGGGAGGTGCCCACAGCCAGGGGGAGGTTGGAGTGCATACCATACGGCATGAATTGTACTTTGGCGACACAGCGCCACATGTTGCAGCGCAGAGTTTACTTGCATGCGGCCTCGGAGCACAGATTGCCAGACGCACTCGCCCTCACTGGACCTGAAGGCAGCAGCACTCTGGCGAGGTAACGTGACTTTTTCACACTCCACAGAGAAGTCTCTCACGCATAATACAATCGGGGCGCTGACTAAGGAACCCTTTTCGTTGGGGAGGAGCTCGGTGTTCCTTGATTGTTTTACAGTTTGCCCTGGGTTTTCCTTGGTTTTTCCATGGGGAATCGAAGTTTAAGTTAAGGGAAACAGGGGCCTCGTTCCTTATTTAGGGTTCCTCAGGTCAACGCCCCGACTGTATTTGATCTGCCCTACATCCCCTTTTCGCGGCCCCGGCACGATGGTGACACGATTCTCCATACGCTGGCTCGGGGTAAGCCTATCAAACCTTGGGTCGCAGCCCGAGGGTTGCACGCTTCTCTTCGGAAGGTCAAGGGTCAACCTTTTTAAACCCTCTTGCAGCACACAGGATGCAGACCTGGTCACTTTGCGTATGCATTGGAGGCTGGAGGTGCTTGTGGATCGGCGGCGGCGGAGGAGGATCTCTCTGCATGGTGTCGGGGCTGTCCTGCAATATCCTGGGTCGCAGCCCAACGACGGCACGGTCGTTTTTGGAGGTCAGGGGTAAACCTTCAAAACCTTATCGCAACACGCGCAATGCGCACTTGGGCCCCCCACAGGGGCTGACCCGCACGCTACCCTGCCTAGCCACAGTCTCACAGTACGCACCCAGCCTCAGAGTACTGACAGCGCAGCAGTAGCACCGATTTTAAACTCTAGGGAGATGGGTGGTGGGCAGCAGGTTGAGGCGGGGGGTGGAGGAGCACCAGGCCAGCCTCCGCGACAGGTCAGCCTAAAATGAGGATCGTTACCACACGTTTCGCAGCATTCCAGACCGCCCCGTGGCCAGGACCAGACAGCACACACTCGCACATGCTTGCTGCACCAGACTCCACGTGAGCAACCTGCCCACGTATGAGTTCCAGCAGCACAGCCCGCGCAGAGAGTACAGCTCACAGTGTCTTGTCAGCACCTAACCACAATCAGGGCACGTTTTTGTCCCAATAGGGCAGCCTGAAAAGGTCAGCCTGCGATACCTACCAGACAAGACTACTCTTGCTGGACAATATGGGTTCGTGCTAAACCCGAGAATAAACATACGTAGCACCCCGCAATTGCGGATAAGAGTGAGGGGGCGGGCGCGGGCGACGCGGGCGTCGAACCGGCGGACCTCGTGGCCCTCACCTTCCCTGTCGATGGCGCCCTCCTCCTCCTCCTCCTCCTCCTCCTCCTCCTCGCTCCTCCTCCTCCTCCTCCTCCTCCTCCTCCTCCTCCTCCTCCTCCTCCTCCTCCTCCTCCTCTTACTCGTCCGCGTCATCGTCCTCATCGTCGTCGTCGTCGTCCACCTCCTCCTCTTCCTCCTCTTCCTCCTCCTCCTCCTCCTCCTCTTCTTCCTCCCCCATCCCCCCGGCTCCTTTCCGTCGTCGTCGTCCTCCTCCTCCCGCTCCTCCTCCCTTCTTTCTCGTCGTCCCCCTCCGTCCCCCCCTCCTTTTCCTCCTCGCCCTGCCTCCTCTTCGTCCTCGTACTCGTCGTCGTCGTCGTCGTCGTCGTCGTCGTCGTCGTCGTCGTCGTCGTCGTCTGCCTCCTCCTGCTCCTCTCCCTCCTCCCCTCCTCCGCGGAGCGCGCGCGCTCGCCGGGGGGGTGGGTCGCGGGCTTGTTCTGTGAACGTAGTTTGGGTCGCGGGTGGGTCTCGGGCTCTCCACCTCCACCTGGAAGGAATTCAAAAACAGCCCGCCGCAGGCGCCGAACATTTTGATTTGTACACTGTACGCGGTTTGGGTCGCGGGTGGGTCGCAGGTTCTCCACTTGGAACGTATGCAAAAGAAGCCCGCCGCAGGCGCCGAAAATTTTGGGTGGGTCGCGGGTGGGTCGCGGGTGGGTCGCGGGTGGGTCGCGGTGGGTCGCGGTCGCGGGGTGGGTCGCGGGTGGGTCTCAGTTTCTCCATCCTTCTCATGTTCTCCCACCTCACCTGGGAGACTAATGAAAAAAAATAAACCAGCCGCAGGGCGCAGCCGGAAATGTTTGGGTCGGGGGTCCCGGTCTGGCATGGGTCGCGCCCCGCCCGGGGGGCTGTGTGGGTCGCGGGGTGGGTCGCGGGTGGGTCGCGGGTGGGTCGCGGGTGGGTCGCGGGTGGGTCGCGGGTGGGTCTCGGGGTGGGTCGCGGGCGGGTCGCGGGGTGGGTCGCGGGGTGGGTCGCGGGTGGGTCGCGGGTGGGTCGCGGCGTGGGTCGCGGGTGGGTCGCGGGTTGGGTCGCGGGTGGGTCGCGGGTGGGTCGCGAGCGGGTCGCGGGTGGGTAGCGGGGCGGGTCGCGGGTGGGACGACGACAACAACAAACAACAAACAGTTAACGACACACAACAAACAACAAACAACAAACAACAAACAACAAACATATCAACAATAATAACAACAACAACAACAACAACAGCAGCAGCAGCAACAACAACAACAATAATCCGCATCGCGGAATTCCACTGCAGCCACGCACCCAAAAACAGTAAATAACCGTTCGGCTCAGCCCCCTCACTCTGACGAGAAGCAAGAGGGTCCCAGTATCGAGGTGGTTCGGGGTAAGCCCAAAGCCATTGGCGGCAACACTAGAATTGCCGCGCTTTAGTAGCTTCTTTCGACGCTGCATGACAGCTCACGCGACTTACCTCTCACCTGTCTTTCTTTACACGGGTGGTGGCGGTGGAGGATGATCTTTTCACTTAGGTTCGGGGTTATCCTACAAAACCCTCGGTCGCAGCCCAAACATCGCACGCTCTCTTTTTTGGAGGTTAGGGGTACCCTTCAAAACCGGATTGCGGCACTCACAATGCACACTTGGGTCCCCACAGGAGCTGGCCCCTACGCTGTCTTGCCCAGCCACAATCTCACAGTACGCACCCAGCCTCACGGGAGGTGGGTGGTGGGCAGTAGGGTCGATGAGAGGAGCGGTCGGTGGAGGAGTATATTCATCTACGGTTTGGGGTTAACTAAAACCCTGGGCAATAACCCTAGACTTGCACAGTCACGGCGTCACTGCACTTCTTCTTCGCATGTCTTTTTTGTTCAACGGCATATACCTCAACGCTGCTACTCGTAAGTTCGGTGTTGTGGTCATTATGTCGCCTTGCTCTCCAAGGTGCATGTTGGAGTCTTGCTTACCGAGACGGCAGCGCCAACTGATCTTACGGGCCCTAATCTTCTGTTGTAATCTGAATTCGAGCTGTACTTACTAAGGCGTTTGCTGACCTCGAGGAACTGGCGGGCGCCTACTATCTTTTCTGTTCTGTTCCCGTGCTTTGTTTACCCCATTTTCCGCGGCGCCCGCCCAGGTTTTTTCTGCGCCGAGTCCTTTCCCTATAGTCACAAGAACGCCACATGTTCACACAACATGTCTGGCCAACGCAAAGGAGGAGGGGGAGGAGCGGGAGGAGGGGGAGGAGGGGGAGGAGGGGGAGGAGGGGGAGGAGGAGGAGGAGGTGGAGGAGAAGGAGGAGAGGATGTGAGGAGGGGGAGGGAGGAGGAGAAGGAGGGAAGGGGAGGGAGGAGAGGATGCAGGAGAGGGGCGAGGACGAGGAGGAGGAGGAGGAAGAGGAGGAGGAGGAGGAGGAGGGGGAGGAGGAGGAGTACGAGGATGAGGAGGAGGAGAAAAAAGTGGAGGAGGATAAATAACAAACAAGCATAAACGTAGTATCAGTAATACGAATACTTCGAATAAGAATGCGACTCATACAATTAATCGTAATCGTACGAAAAGATCACCCATACAACGAATAATAAAAGTAATACCAATGATTATTTACGAATACGAATAACACGAATATACTAATCATAAAAGGAGTGATCGTAACCGTGATGCTCGTAGCAATGCGACTACGACGCACAAAGACGAATACACATACGAGCCATAAGAACAAACAAATCACATTACTAGTACTAGTAAGAAGGCGATGCAACCAACGACTAATACGATTAAGACTGCGAATAATGATATGTGTACTAAGAAGACCAATAAGATTACGTCGAAACATAATAATTGTAAGAAGACAAGCTAATAATGATAATATAACGAATAAACGAAAGTAATATAGATCTACACATACTAGACTTCTATCGAACCAATACACCATATCAACGATTCGTAATACTACTACCAAAAGACAAATACGAATAGTACTATAACCAAGAAAAGGACGGCAACATCTACTACTACTAAGCAGATTATGATACTACACTGCGAAGAGAATCAGCAAGGAGGAGGAGGAGGAGGAGGGGAGGGGGGCGGAGGGGGAGCATGAAGGAGAGGAGGAGGAGGAGGCGGAGGAGGAGGAAGGGAAGGAGGGATGAGGAGGAGGATGAGGAGGAGGGGAGGGGAGGAGGAGATGAGGAGGAAGAGGAGAAAGATCAGAGTGAGCAAGAGGTGGAGGAGGAAGAGGAGGAGGGAAAGGAGATGAAAGAGGAGGAGTGGTGGAGGAGGGGGAGGAGGAGGAGAGAGGAGGAGGGAGGAGGAGGAGGAGGAGGAGGAGGGGAGGAGGAGAGGAGGAGGAGGAGGAGGAAGAGGAGGGTGAGGAGGGCAGCCTGGGCGTTCTGCACAGGGGCCAGCCCCGCGAGCGCCAGAGCTCAGCTGGCGAGGGCCGCCGCCGCGAGTCCCGCGAGCGCAGCCGGCGCCGGGAGCGCCGACCGCAGGAGGCGGCGGCCAGCCGCGAGCGCAGCCGGCGCCGAGAAGGGCGGCGGCCGCGCGAGGAGATTGACTGCGCGTAAGAGTGACCTTTCGCGGGAGTGACCTTTGGTGCGGGCCCACTGGGGTCTCCCGATCGCCGCACGCGGTGCGGCAGTAGCGTCTTGCGCGCTTGCGTTTGGTCGCCCCGCGGCCCCCAAAAAGCCGCGCACCAAAGGTCATTCTTACCCAGTGTCACTCCTGCGTGCAGTCGAGGAGAGCGGCGCCGAGAAGGACGGCACCGAGGAGGGCGGCGCCGAGCAGGCCGGAGGCCGCGAGCGCAGCCGGCGCCGAGAGGAGCGGCGGCCGCGCGACGGGGCGGAGGCGCAGAGGGGCGGCGCGGCGGCCGCGAGGGCGGCGAGCCCCAAGACCCCAGGGGCCGCCAGCCGCGAGCGCAGCCGGCGCCGGGGCGGGCGCCGCGAGGAGGGCCGCGAGCGCGAGGCGGGGGGCGAGGCGGGCGGCAGGCCCGAGGCGGCGCGGGAGCGCAGCCGGCGGCGGGAGAGGCGCCGGGAGGAGGGCGGGCGCGAGGAGCAGCCGGAGAGGCCGAGCAGGTGGACGGGCGGGGCGGCGGCGGCCCTTCCCTGACTCCAGATCCGCCCTACTTTGGCTTTTTATTCCAACTTAAAATAGCGTAGGAGGTCCACCTATAAGAAGCCGAAAAAGTGCGGCGGTAATTTCTGCACCCCGCATAAACTAGGGCGGGAATCCACGGAAGTAGGGCGGAAACAGCAGCAGAAAAGTTGGGCGGAAATTGGCATCAGCGGGGCTTGGCGGAAATTCCAAGCCCTACTGACGAATTTCCCCAAAGTAGGGCGGAAATCCCAAGCCATATTTACGAACTTCCCCAACCCAGAGATCCGATGTCGTGATTTTTTCAATACGGGGTCCCCGGAAGTCTCGACCCATTCCCCAGGACCGGTTTTTCATTCTGAGTCGTTTTTTGACGGCCCCGAGACCCGGCGAGGGCCCCTAGGGGCCGAAATTTGAGAAAAACCTCCGTCTTGATTTTTTCAATACGTTGGATCTCTGGCAAAGTAGGGCGGATCCGGCGTCAGGGTTGGCCCAGAAGTTGCCCCCCCGGCTTCTTCCCTCGCAAATATGCCTGGGGCTCCCCCGGGGCCTTGCAGGGCCTCGGGGTCGAGCGGGGGGGGGTCCATATGGGGGCCACCGGTGCCTCCCCGGGGCCGCCTCGGAGAACGGGCGGGGGCCACCTCTGGCAGCATACCCGCGCGCCCAGGCATCTGGCGACCCGTTTTCTGCTCAAGCCGCGGCCCTGCCCAGAGATCCAACGCATTGACAAAAATCAAGGCGGAGATTTCTCGCAACTTTCGGCCCCCGGGGGCCCTCGCCGGGCCTCGGGGCCGTCAAAAAACGATTCAGCATGAGAGGCCGGTCCTGGGGAAGGGGGTCGAGCCTTCCAGGGACCCCGCACTGAAAAGATCACGACGTCGGATCTCTGGGCACGGAGGTCCCGGCCCCTTCCCCGGGAGCAGTTTCTCGTCCCAGCTCCAGCTCCGAGGGCCCCTGCAGGGCCTGAAGACGGCACGCACACAGAGGGCCCGGGGCAGGGAGGAAAACGGCGCCGCGGTTCCCCAGCGGCACGTCGCCAGCCGACGTCTGGGCAGGAGAGACGCGGCGCGGGAGGCTGCGAGGGAGGAGCAGGACCTGTGGCGGGGCGCCGGAAGAGTGCTGGCCCGAGGGGCCCAGACATCGGGCGCCTCGAAAAAAACGAGACGGAGGTTTTTCATAGTTTTTGGCCTCTCTGGGCCCTCGCCGGGCCTCGGGAGCGTCAAAAAACGACTCGGGATGAAACACCGGTCCCGGGGAAGTGGTCGGGAGGTCGGGGGCCCGCGTCTCGAAAAAATCGAGACGTCGGATGTCTTGGCCTGTGGCGGGGCGCCGGAAAAGTGCTGGCCCGAGGGAGCCCCGGCCTTCCAGCGAGGCTGCAGCCTTAGCAGGCAGTGGCCTTCCCAGAGGCCCTCCTAGCTTCAAGTCGGGCCTGCCCCTCTACAGGGGGAATGTTCGAAAGTAGTCAAAAAATTGTCTGGGGACGATGTTTGGAGAATTTGTTGGCCATCTTGAAGTATTTTTTTATGTTCAAATTTTCCTCCAAAATCCCCATGTATGGGGGACAGGCCCGACTTAATCCTAGCTTCAAAGAGGCCTCGAAGATGACGAGCGCAGACCCCCTCGAGTCATGAGACAAGCGCGGCGGAAGGTTTGTCATTCTGTTCGGCCTCTGGGGGCCCTTACCAGGCCTCGGGGCTGCCAACAAAAACCCAGACATCGGGCGTCTCGAAAAAATCGAGACAGAGGTTTTTCATAGTTTTTGGCCTCTGGGGGCCCTCGCCGGGCCTCGGGAGCGTTCTCCCTCCCCCTCCTCCTCCTTCTCCTCCTCCTCCTCCTCCTCCTCCTCC
>CAUYUJ010004921.1:62500-65824 GCA_963575745.1 Prorocentrum cordatum | reverse complement strand
AGGAGGAGGAGGAGGAGGAGGAGGAGGAGGGGCAGCGAATCAGCTCACGCGGCTGCGTTCTCCAGCGCCTCGCGGCGCCCGAAGCGCCGGCGCATCGAGGAGGGCGCCTGGCGGCGGGGCTCCAACCAGCGGCATGCAGCAGACGTGGCCTCCCAGCGGCATGCAGCAGACGGCGCAGGTCAAATCGCCCAGGAGCAGGGCCGCGTGGCGCCGCGGGGCCTCTCGGGGGTACGTGGGGGCCCATGTACAGTGAAAACGTGTAGTCAGGACGCGTGGCAAGGACGCAAGACCCTTGGAGGCCGAAGTTGAAGTATTCTGGGCGGCAGGCGGCCAAACACCCAGGGAACCTGAGAAACTGGCCTGCGAAAATTGCCAGGGACGGGCCGAGGCAGGCAAGGACCCAAGGGTACCCTTGAAAAAGTCGTTTGTCCTTACTATGCGCGTTGACTGCAGTTGGGGGTCTCTCAATGAATGTCACAATCGCTTCCAACAAGCCCCTGTGGGGCTTCCAGATGTCCCACTGGCGGTATTTCTGGGGCCTCCTGCCACGGCTGGATCTCCCTGCCCCAAGAGGCCCCTGCAGCCCCCAATCGTCCCGATTCCCCCCGTCATCCAACCCGAAGATCTGGTTTGAGCCAGACTTGAGCCACTTCGGGCAGCGGCATTTTACTGGGCGGTGCCGCTTTCCGCCACCGCAATATGAAGGAAGTGAGCATGACGCCGCCCCAGCGGATTGCTCATTCCTCTGAAGATCCTCTAGAAAACCGTTGAACACCTCAGGAAGTCCTGAGGATTCCTGAAGAAATCATCTGGGCACTCTTCTTGGGATCCTTGGAACATCCTTAGAAAACCACGCCGACTCATGAGACAATCCTTGGGAATCCGTGGGAAATTCTGGGGGCATCCGTCGGGGACTTGAGGGGAACTTGCGAGATTTAAGATCTGGAGAGACTCCTTAGGAATTCCTCGGTCTTGCTTTATCGAAATCTTCGAAATCATGTCATTCGTGTGATGGGCTCCCGTGTAGGACCCTACATGTCAGAATGACACCCCGCCGCGCCAACCCAGGAGCGAAATCTCATCGCCGATAATGGAAGTACTGTGTTTGCTGAGTCCAAATATTTGTGCACATTGCGATTCCTTCGGAAATCCTTCGGAACCCGTTCGAAATGCTGCGGAAGTCTGAAGGCATCTGTCGGAAACTCGTAGAAAGACCCCGCAAGAAATCCACAGGATAGCCTGGGGGCGGGGAACATCACACCGCGGTTCCCGAGGCGTTGACAGCGCAAATGCCTGAGCAGCGGCAGCGCGGTCCCTGCATCACTGGAAGGTGAGTCCCCAGCGAGAGCGCGAGCCTCAGGCGAGAGCGCGACTCTCGAGCGAGTTCCAGGGAAGGCTGGAGCGAGGGCGCGATTTCTGAACGCATTGTGGGGACGTGTCCACGTCGGTCTCCGCTCGTGCATCCGCACAGGCCGGGCGTCGGCTCAGGGACAGACCCGCACCGTCCCACGGCCGCTGTTCTTGTCCAGAGTCCGCCTGCCTCATCCCCGTTTTCCTCCTCTTCCACCTCCTCCTCCTCCTCCTCCTCCTTCTCCTCCTCCTCCTCCTCCAGAAGTCTCCAGCGGGAGCCGTTGTTATTGTTGCCAGGGGGCCGCCCGCCTTCTCCCCATCCTCCAGGACCATGGTAGTTTGTCTCAGGGTGAGCGGGCAGCCTTGGCAGAACCCTCCTCCTCGTCGTCCTCCCCACTGGCTCGACGGCATCCTGGAGGGCAAGGTGGCCCAGCGCCGTCGGCAAGCTGCGGCCGCCCGCGCGAAGGACTGGAGATCCTTCTGCGCCACTGCCCTCGGCAAATCTGGGCGCGTCGCGCACCGGCTGAAATAAGTAAGCGCAGGGCGGAAGCCCCGCAGGTGGTGCAGCCTGGGGACGAGGCGGGTCTCGGCCAGAGGTGGGCTCCACGTCCGCGGAGGCGATCCTCGACGAGTGGCCGGCGATCTGGGACAGGCCGTCGTGGTCGTCGGAGCCTCCAGCTGAAGAGTGGGACGACCCCTAGGGGAACAAAAAGTGGCATAAACATAAAAACTGGGAGGTCCGCGCGGATTTCTCGGATCGGCGCTGGGCCCCCCTCCCTGGCGCGCGGAGAGCGCCGGGGGCGGCGCCGGAGGCCGCCGGGGGCCCCAGCGCCGATCCGAGAAATCCGCGCGAACCTTCGAGTTTTTATGTTTATGCCACTTTTTGTTCCCCTAACCCCGTCGCCCTGCCCCCCATCACCATCGACCAGGTGCTGGAGGTGGCCAGGAGGTTCCCGAAGGTCACGGGCCTCGGGTGGGACAACTTCCACTCGATGGAACTGCTGCTGTTGTATCCCGAGCTGCAGCAAGCCTTCGTCAACTTGTTGAACTTCTGAGAGGCGCGCCCCAGCATGCCCAGCCGTTGGCTCACCATGATGGTTTTTTAACGAAGCCGCCGCCCCAGTTAGGCCGCCGCCCCATTGGGCCCCTCTGCATGTGGGGCCGCGTCTGGAGCCGGGTGCGCCAGCAGGAGGTTTAGAAGTGGGAGCTGGCCACCGACCAGCGCTTCTTCTGGGGCAAGAGCTCGGACACGGCGGCGGATCGTGCAGCGTACGTCCACAACTTGCCGGTGGTGCAAGCTCGCAAGCGGGGCATGAGCAGCGGCTCCGTTTTTGTTTTGACATTTCTCGGTTTTCCGAGAACGTGTCGCACGGAGCGCTCAAGGAGTGCGTCCGGCACTTCGGTTTCAATGCTGGCCTCCTCCGCTCCTTCTGCCTCCTCTACTGTGGGCCGCGCCGCGTCCGCTGGCTGGCCGCCGCTTCTCGTTCCATCTTCCACAACGGTACAGTCGTTGCAGGATGTTCTTGGGCAACAAGAGTTGTCAAGCTGCTGACCCTTTGCGTTTTGCAAGAAGTGGCCGTCCAGGCCCCGGTTTGCTGTTCGGTCAACGTTGTTGACGACATCAAGCTGCATGCGGTCGGTGGTGTCAGAACCGTGGCCGAGCAGCTTGCGCGAGCGGTGGTCAGGTTGATAATGGATGCCTCGCAGCAGCTGGAGCTCCCAATCAACGTCAGCAAGACGTGTTGAATGGTGTCAGATTACCAGCTGTTGGACGCTCTTGTAGAAAACCCTTCCTGGCCGCTTGGGCTGGAGCTTCTATCCCACTCTCACCGGGGGATGGGCGGAGATGCAGGTGACGGCAGCCATCGCCGCCTGCCCATTCAGCCTTCGAGGGTAGCCAGTGCTCGCACCTACAGTTTCGGCGGTCAGGTGTTTTGCGTCAGCCTGGTGGCACCCGTCTGTCTCGAGAGAAGT
>CAUYUJ010004921.1:40000-60000 GCA_963575745.1 Prorocentrum cordatum | reverse complement strand
CAGCTACCCTTCCCGTGTGCCAGGGACTGTTCAACAACGTGCGTTTATTTTCTGCGTAGTGCGAGCGTCGGAACGGCAGGCTCACGAACGGGACAGGGCCGCCACGCCGCGGAAAGCCCGAGCACTAAAGTCGAAACCGAAGGCATTCGCACAGGCCCGAGCCCGAACGCTGGATCTGGCCGAAGGCCGAAAACATTGTAACATAATCTTAAAGACCAGCCTGCAGGGAAAATCGGCAGGCTTCATCCCCAATGCCCAGGAATGCCTGTGGATACTGTAGTTGTTTTCAGCCACTTGGCAGAGGGTGCGCGCCAGCGCTCGAGACAAGGCTTTTGGATACGCAGCAGCAACTGAGGTACGCTTCAGACCGGTCTGCGGGTCCACTCCTTCCAGCACGAGGCGAGGCTTGCCAGTAACTGAACAAAGGCCGCCTTGGCCGGCACAGCGAACGCGCAGAAGAGAATGAAAACCAGCCCCCCACATAGCAATCCTAGTCCGTTTTCTCCAGGGAGCCCCAAAGCGGCGCATGTCCAGGATGTGCACGTGACAATCAGGGCGCTGCAGAAGAGGCTCCAGCAGGGGGGCATGCCACATCACTGAGGCCGAGGGGTTCTCGAGGTACACCGGGATGTTGAGACGCGCCGAGGCATTGATGACCCGAGCCGAAAGCTTGAAGGTGTCGTTACCAACTTGCAGCCTGCAGAGCTCCGAGGGGTTGAGGCTATCCAGGCCCATGGGGGGCGCGATGGATCTCACGGGCTTCCGGGGGGCCCGGGACCAGGTAGCGCGCGGGGTCCCGAGCCAGACGCCGACAATGACACCGCCCTGAAGCCACCCACGGATGACGCCCCAGAAGGCCGGATGGAGGTGGTCCTCGAGAGCGCCGTTGCGGACGCCCAGTGAGACGGCGGCGTAGCCCGCGGCCCGGAAGGCACCACTCAGGCGAGCACATCCGGCAAAAAGCTCCAGAAACGCAAGGCGGCGCATCTTGGTGGCTCGGCGAAGCTCGGTGGCCAACAACTTTTTGAAGTGGTCAATCACCTCCTGCCTGCGCGGGGCGCAGCCGCAGTCCTGCGGCGCGGCACGGGCAGCCCGCGCGTCAGCGCGGCCACCGCCGTCGGCGGCGAGCCCGGGTGCAGCGCGTGGCCGGCGTGCAGCGCGGTCGACCGAGTTGAGCACCAGGTTGCCGTAGTCGAACACCTCGGGCGCAATCATGCTCAGGGCGCCCAGCAGCCTCGCGTCCTTGGCGTAGCGCTTGACCGACGCGAAGGTCGCCCAACTCCCTCGGGGGCGGACCTGTTCGGCCGACCGGCGGCCCAGCGTCAAGTCCTCTGACGCGCCGCCGCGCCGCAGCTGGTAGGGGCGCGGCTCGAGCGGGCCGGGCCCCAGGAGGTTGGCTGCCTGGATGAAGGTCTTGCTGTACTCAGAGTAGCTGAGGCCCATGATCAGGTCGTCGGGCTTCAGGCAGTCGCAGAGGCGCGCCAGAGCAGGGTACAGCCGCAGGCCCATGTCCAAGACCGCCGCGCCGTCGTACACCCCGGTCTTTCCGGCCTGCAGGAGAGCCGAGTCGTGCAGGAGGATGGGCCAGCACTGGCACGCCGGCCTGGCCGTCGCGACCGGGCGGGCGAGGTGGCGGGCGCGGAGCTGCATCATCTCCTGCGGCCTCAAGTAGCAGACGTGTGCCACTGCAACCCAGCTGTCGGAGTCCATGAAATCACCCGGAACCTCGTCGAAGCTTCGGGCAGCCTGCTCGAGATAAAGGGGGTCGTCGGGAGCACCGGGAAAGGGGCAACCTCCAGCGTGAGCAAGGTGTCCAGGATCCAGACCGGGAGGAGCAGCAGACGAAGAGAGAGCGGCCTCCCGAGGTCGAGTGTGTTGTTCAACCTTGCATCGCCAGCGCTCGCTCAATCTGCCGATGCGGCCAGCGTCCGGCGGGGCCGCCCGTCGCACTGAGACGCCGAGGCCGAAAGGGGGGGCGTCCGAGGCGCGCACCTGATCGCGCCACTCGGCGCCCCACTGCACTGTGAACAGCGGGGGGGCGCGCCGGGGCCTCCACAGCTCCCTCCGAACGCCCGGCCACAGAGTGGTAACATCCCCTCTAGCTCTCTCGATGAAGGCATGCGAGTCATCCAGCAAGCCGAGGGCTTCACGACGGAGAAAGGCGGCCCAGGTGACATGCCCCACCACTACCTGCAGAAGGGATCCGCTGGCGCGACCGCGCCGGATGATCTCTTCCAAAGCGAGCCGCAACCTCCAGAGGCCGCGACGCCGGATAGAAAGCCTCTGTCCCGAATTCAACTCCAACCCGAGGAACGAGGCATCTTTCGAGGCGGACTCCAGCTCGCGAGCGACGAGGCCTTTCCGTTCGAGGTCCGAGCGAATTCGGGACACTGCAGAGTCCACGGCGTGGGGGTCCTGGCCGAAAACCACGAAATTGTCGACGTAGCCCGCGACCCGAACATCTGAACCGTTGTTGAGCGGAGCGGCGGGGTTGCCATCCACGACGAGGTGCGACCCATCGATGCCGGAGTCGCCCAGGGAGTTGAGCAGCACGGACTGGGCGATGCGCATGGCCCAGTTCCACCCCGTGGGCAGGATCGTGAGCACTGGCTCGAGCGCGGTCCCGGGACCCACCTTGCGGCCTCCAACCTCAGTAATCCCGGCAGCCCCGGCATCGATAAAGGGGAAGGGCAGGACAATCCTGAGGCTCTGCCGGAGGGGCCATTCTATAAAAGCAGTCGTCGATATCCCCCGCCCCCGCAAAGACCTCGGCCCCCGGAGCTTCCAGGGGCCCCGAGGCCGCGGCGGTCGGGTGGCGGGTGGCAGGAGGGGTCCTAAAAAAACAATTAGCGACGCGCGCGTCAAAGATAAGCCGGAGCTCACCAGATTTTTTAGCAACGAAGAATACGCCAACCTTGCTGGGGCGCCCAGTGGCAAGCTCCCAGGCGGTCATTCCCCGGTCGACCAGACCACGAACGAAAGCAGCGTACCGAGCAGGGGACAAGCCGAGAAGCGGGTCAACATAAGGCCCGAGCGGACAAGCTTCTCGAACTAAATTAAAGGCTTCGGCGGTGGGCCTCAGCAGGTTCTCGCTTGCACGGCCAATCCATTTAGCATCGCCAGGGCTGAGGAGACTATCCAAAGGAACCGGGCGGGTCCCCTCACCTGGCCAGGAGACGAGGTCCTGGGAATAAGGCCGCCTAGTGGTGCCAGCAGAACCGCACAAGCCACTAGAGGCGCAGAGCTCGCTGAGGGCTCCCGCGCCGGAGGAAAGATCGGCGGGCTGAGGGCCTACAGCACGGAACTGCTCACCATCGTGTTCGAGGGCAGCCCTCTGGCACAAATTCGGATTCACAGTCCGGCCGCAAGGCCCAAGACCATAAGCACGGTTCAAGGAAGAAATGGCGTCGTTCGCCCAATCAGTGGAGTGCTTAACCCGGCGACGGCGGCGGAACACGCCCCCACTCACCTGGGCGGCATCGCTGGCCGGGGCAGCACGGGAGGGGAGGAGAGGAAGAGGAAAGATACCCCTGGCACGGTCAGAGGCAGCACCATCAGAGGTCATGCCCGTGCGCGGAGCAGCACACGGAGAGGGCAACAAACTATTGTCGCCCAGCGTCGGGGCCCTTGATCCGACGCCGGGGCGCATCATCACCCCTGCTCCTCGGAGGGGCCGCCCTTGCCGCCCTTCTTGTTTTTCTTGCCTCTGTCACCCCGGTTGGCGTTGCGCTCCTCCCGGGCCTTGCGCCTCTGTTTCATGACAGAGACCTCCGCCAATCCCTGGGTGATCCAGTCCTGCAGATCCGGCGCCACGCGCACGCTGCCACGCACGAGGTCTCTGAGCCGAGGAACAAGTGCGAGTCGACCTTGTCCTCAGCGCCAACGATGCGGTCGCGGTAGCGCTCCTCCTGCACCTGCAAGGATCGTCCGAACATCTCGAACGCCGCAACCTCTGCGATGTTGATCTGGTCATAGCAGGCGGCCGTCTCGAGTGCCATGCACACCCGGAGGTGTTCCTCCACGCCTGGCTCCGAGCCCGTGAGCCTCGCCTCCGCCTTCCAGCGGTTGTGGCGAGCCACTGGCGATCCGCCGTTGGCGACGATGAACTTGCGCACCCATAGCAGGGCGCGGGGGCCGCGGACTGGCCAGTCCGCGAAGGGCGCGGCCGAGAACGTGGACACAGCATGGCGGAACTCGCGGAACCTGATGCCCTGCAAGTCGTGGCAGATCGGGGCAACGCGGAGGTCGAACGCCGCCGGCTGGCCAGCCGGCGCTGCCGCCGGGGGCCCAGGCGCCAGGGGCGCGGCAGGCGCGGCCGCGGCCGCGGCACCCGCGGGGGCCGCCGCCACGGGCGCGAGCGCGCCCACGGGCGCCGGCACGGCTCCCGCAGCCGGCGCGGCGGGCGCCGCGCCCGGCGCCGGGGGCACCAAGGCCCCTGGCGGCCCTGGCGGCGCGCCGGGGGCGTCGGGCCCGCCGAGGGCCGCGGCCAAGGCGGCGAGCCCGCCGCCGGGCGCGGGCGCTGGCGCGGGCGGCGCGGCGCCAGGCGGCCCCAGCTTGAAGACCGCGATGCGCTCGTGCCAGAGCGTGGGCCCCGGGACGTTGTAGCGAACCACAAAGAAGTCGCCCTCGTCGAGCCCGCCCGCCGAAACCAGGAGGCCTGCGCCGGCAGCCAGCGGCCTGCCTACGGTGTTCAAGGCGAACTGGGTCACCGGGACGTCGAAGCCCAGCCGCGCAGCACCTGCGGCCCTCGCCCCGATCAGTCGGGCAGCGAGGGGGATCGCTCGGAACCTGTGCACCGGCGCGGGCGATGCCGCCGCCCCGATGAGCGGGGGCACACCGCCCTGCATGCCGTTGGGCAGCCGCGCCGCCTCCACGATGTCCGCCGCCAAGCTGGTGTCTTCCTCGTAGTCGTCGTCATCCGGGGTGAGAACCGTGTACACCCCAGCCCCGATGGCCGCGACGGCCATCACAGCTCAGCGGGGAGCCCGGCAGCGCCTACCCGGCGCCTGCGAGCCAGCGCCTCGAGCTGCTGACGCGCCTGCTCCGCGATCGGCTCGTCCTCACAGCCGGCTGCCTCCACCGCCGGGGCGCTTGCGCACGGCGCTGGTGGGCCCGACTGGCCCCGGGCAAGGGGTACGCGTCCAAGAGCGAAATTAGCGATGAACAGGAAACTCCACCAGACAAGCCCGCCGCCCGTGACCCCACGCGAGTCCTCCGTCACCACGCGGTCGCCGCAAGTAACGCTCGGGCAGTCGCAATGGATCGTCGGGCACCCCGGGCAGTCGCAGTTGACCACTGGGCGGCAATCAGGGCACGGCACGCGGCTGGCCCAGGTGACGAGGGCGGCCGAAAAAGCTGTGGACAGAGAGTTGGCCGCCCCCTCAAGAATCACCTTGGCTCCTCCCAAGATGGGCACTGGGGATCTTGAGCCAGAACACAAGTACGGCACACTCGTCGGTTGGCAATTGCTCAATAGTTAAAAAGAGGACATATTCATCCGTTTAGTCTTAGCACTCGCCTTATTTGTATCCGTAACATTAGTATTGTCAAAATGAGTCGCGCTAGTATTCATAAAAATATGAATTCGAGTGTATGTATGATTCTTCTCGTTCTTAAGAACATTATTCATATCATTATTCGTACTCGTAGTAGTCGTGATATTGTTTTATGACTAGTCTTATGGTTGGTTCCCTCGTGTTATTATGATCATTGTGTTCATCAGCATTCGCTTTCTTCTGCTTATGATGATTATTCGTCTTCGTAATACTATCATTATTAATATTCCTCCTCTTCCTCCTCTTCCTCCTGACCCCTCCTCACCCAACTCATCCTCCACCTCATCCTCCTCCTCCGCATCCTCCGCCTCCTCCTCCTCCTCCTCCTCCTCCTCCCCCTCCTCCTCCTCCAAATCCTCATGTTCCTCCTCCTACTCCCCCCTTCCTCCTCCAACTCCTCCTGTTCCTCCTCTTCCTTCTCCCTCACTCCCTCCTCCGTCCTCCCTCCATCCGAGGCCGGTCGAAAGGGCGGGGGCCAGGCGTTTCGCCTGAGATTCCCTTACCGCTGGTGACCCTGAAGCTAAAACATTGGCCCCAACTGCACACATGGAGGGCAAGCGGCTTTCGAATTGTATATCTCTCACCTTAGTGCCGCGCCCATTCGTTTTAAAACTGTGCAGGAGCTTCACGGATTGAGGGCGGGCCGATTTCAAAATGTGGCTCTCGCCTTAGCGCAGAACATACTCGCCTTCAAACATGAAAGAGCTTCACGGATGAGTGGCGGCTCGTTCTCAAAATGTGGCTCTCGCCCTGGCGCCGCGCACACTCGTTCAAACAAATACGCGAGCTTCACTGATCCCCGTGGTCAACGCACCACAAGTGGCGTTTTGGAGGGACTCAGGGTTGTGAGGGTGCAACAGTTACGTTGGTTCGGCGTTCTGGCACGATTCAGGATCGTCAACACGCAGCAGTCGGGTTGATCCGTGGCGCTGGAGTCCCGAGAATGGTGTTTTGCAATGCTTCAGGGTCTTCAAACGGTTGTCCCCCAACGAGGAAGCTCCCTCAGTGGAACTGAACCTCTGTAGTGGCCTATGAAGAAGGAGCTTGGAGGGAGGGTTTATTCCAACGTCGTTGATGAGTCTTTGGTTCACACTGGTCCCTCCACCTCCTCATCCTCCTCCTCCGCCTCCTCCTCCTCCTCCTCCTCCTCCACCTCCGTCACTCCCTCCCTTCCTCCCTCCCTTCCCTCCCTCCCTCCCTCCCTCCCTCCTCCTCCCTCCTCCCTCCTCCCTCCTCCCTCTTCCCTCCTCCCTCCTCCCTCCTCCCTCCTCCCTGCTCCGTTCTCCCTCCCTCCTCCCTCCCTCCTCCCTCCCTCCTCCATCCTCCCTCCCTCCTCCTCCCTCCTCCCTCCCTCCTCCTCCCTCCTCGCGACAGGCGCCCAGGGGGGCACCCACCCCAGGCCACAGAGGGCTCCTCGAAGATCTGGTTCATCGACTCGAGCAGCCGCCCGTCGTGCTCCTGCGCCGCTCGCCCGCGGCGCGCCGCCGCCGCTGCCGCCCTCCTCCTCCTCCGCGTCCCCGCCCCCGTCCTCGTCGCCGCGGCCGCTGCCACCTCCCGAGGGCGGAGCCTGGATCTCTGGAGTGGCTCCTCATCCTCCTCCTCCTCCTCTTCCTCCGCCTCCTTCTCCTCCTTCTCTCCTTCGTGTTCGTATGCTTACTGTTATTATTAGTAGTCGTATTACTATTATTATGAGCATTATTATCGACAAAGTATAACTAAGATTAACTTTATTCTTAGTAGTCTTACTATTAATGTGTTTCGTCTTCGTAGTGTTATTAGTATGAGTATCCTTGTTATGTGTATGCTCATTGTTAGTAGAATTAGTATTTATATGTTTCTTCTTCGTATTATTATAAATACTCGTACTCCGAATACTAGTAATATGATTCCTATTAGTATGTGTTTGATGTTTCTTCTTCTTCCTCCTCATCAGGGGGCCACAGGTGTACACATCTCCCACACGCCGAGGTGCCCCAAGATGGATCCCCTGGGCGGTAGTTTTAGGCAAATCCCCGCCTTGCAAAGCCATGCGATCCAGCGTTGCGGAAAAATTCGGCCGGAGCCCTGGACCCCATCTTTCTGCTGCATGTTTCGAGCAATATCGATTTGTGGGGGCCACGGGGCCCGAGACAAGGCAGAATCGCCCGGTGCTAAGAAATACGACGCCAGGATGGGAGGCTTGGAAATGGGCACCAAGACCAGAACAGGGGGCTGCGTCCACTGGGGGAGGATGATCTTAGATTCCTATGCTGGTGGCAAATCTTTCGGCCGCCTAGGAAGCCCGAATATTACCACCACCACAGGGATCACAATCATCTTCCCTCGATCGCGGCACACAGCTGGTATTGGTGTTGGTGTCAACCTCTAGGCCTCCGACTCGGGGATGGACAGACCTCCCTTTAGTAAAACGTGGACTAGTGAAAACGACTTCGGGCCCAAACCTGGCGGGCGCAAGCCTGGAAAATAACGGCCGAGGCGCCCTCTCGAGAACCGAAAACGAACAATTCACTAATCGACGTGTCAGGGTAGGAGGTCTATCCACCTCCGACCGACCCGGACCTCGGCCTCGCAGGAGGCCGGTCGCGGCAGGTCCTGCCCCCAACCGCGCAGTTCCTCGCGCACCACCGCGCGTACCTCCTCAGCGCCGCAGCCCCCCGCGGGCTCGCCGCTCCTGCGCCGGCACAGGGGGCGGGGCGGCGCCTCCTCCTCCTCCTCCTCCTCCTCCTCCTCCTCCTCCTCCTCCTCCTCCTCCTCCTCCCTCCCTCCTCCTCCTCCTCTCTCCTCCTCCTCCTCTCCTCCTCCTCCTCCCTCCTCCCTCCCTCCTCCTCCCTCCCATCCGCCTCCTCCCTCCTCCTCCTCCTCCTCCTCCTCCTCCTCCTCCTCCTCCTCCTCCTCCCTGCCCTTCCCTTCCCTTCCTTCCCGTTCCCTTCCCTTCCTTTCCCCTTCCCCGTCCCTCTCCTTTCGCCACCTCCTCCTCCTCCTCCTCCTCCTCTCCTCCTCCTCCTCCTCCTCCTCCTCCTCCTCCTCCTCCTCCTCCTCCCCCTCAGCAGCACCAGCAGCATCGTCATCATCAACACCACCACCACCACCACCACCACCGCTCTCATCCTCAGCATCACCACCACCATCATCAGCATCATCACCACCATCACTAACATCATCGTCGACTTCGTCCAAGAACAACAATGATCAGAAGCATCGTCATCATAATCATCATCATCATCATCATCAGCAGCAGCATCATCATCATCATCAGCATCATCAGCATCAGCATCAGCATCAGCATCAGCATCATCAGCATCATCATCATCATCATCATCATCATCATCATCATCATCATCATCATAATCATCATCATAATCATCATCATAAGTATCATCATCATCGACATAATCACCATCATCATCAGCATCATCATCAGCATTATCAAAATCATCATCAGCAGCAGCAGCATCAGCATCATCATCATCATCAGCAGCAGCATCAGTATCATCATCATCAGCATCATCATTATCATCATCATCACCAACCTCAACCACATCACCATCATCATGAGCAGCAGCCTCATCACCATCAGCATCACCAGCATCATCCACCTCATCACCAGCATCATCAACATCATGATCACCATCAGCATCATCATCAGCGTCATCACCGACGTCATCACCATCTTCAAATCAGCAGTGTCCTCATCATCCTCATCATCAGCATCATTCTCAACAGCATCACCATGATCATCAGCATCGTCATCAAGATCAGCATCGCCATCATCAATACCATCAGCATCATCAACAACATCCTCATCTTTTCGATCATCATCATCAGCGTCATCATCATCATCAGCACCATCATCATCATCATCATCATCATCATCATCATCATCATCATCATCATCATCATCATCATCATTATCATCATCATCATCAGCATCAGCATCAGCATCAGCATCAGCATCAGCATCATCTTCCTCCTCCTCTTCCTCCTCCTCATCATCATCATCATCATCCCTCCCTCTCTCCCTCTCTCCCTCCCTCCCTCCCTCCCTCCCTCCCTCCCCCACCCCTCCCTCCGTCCCTCCCTCCCTGACTCCCTCCCTCCCTTCCTCCCTCCATCCCTGCTTCCCACCCACCCACCCTCATCCTCATCCTCCTCCTCCATGCCTTTTCCTTATACATAACTTCTCCCTGTCGCACCCCGAGGCCAGTTGTTAGGGCGGGCCAGGCGTTTCGCCTGAGACTTCCTTACCATGTATGACCCTGAGGCTGTTTCACAGATGGAGGGCGGACCGTTTTCATTTTTTTTTTGCCCGGACAGAACACCTGGGCGACACAACCCGAAGGGAGGTGCCCAAGGTGCCTGCATGAATTCACATGCAGTCGGACCTCGCAACACGAACGGCGGCACGGACCCGCCCCAGGCGTTATCCGCGCCGCCGTTGCGAAGTGCCTCGAGATGCCACCCCGAGACACGGCCACCGGCACCACCCCCACTTGGCCGCCGGCCTCAAGCAGCGGAGGCCCCGCTGCCCAAGGACTAAAGTTCCCGCGCCCCCCACGTCGGAGGACCCCTTCGAGTAACCCCATCGGGCCTCTCAGGGGTGGTACGGCGGGCCCGCACCTACTGTGGCTGGCCAACCACAGGGCAAGAGTCTCTCCCACAGCCCCGTCGAGCTGTGGTGACGATCGGGCTGCCAACCCGCCTGTTTTCCTGGGACGCCACGAGGGCACCCAGCGGCACAGGTGCCGGCGGACCGTTTTCAACATGTGGCTCTCGCCTTAGCGCCGCGCGCACTCGTTTTAGAAATTTCCCAGCGCTTCCCGGATCTAGGCGGGTCGTCTTCAAAATGTGGCTATCGCCTTAGCGCTGCGCGCATTCGTTTTAGACACTTGCTAGAGCGTCACGGATTGAGGGCGGGTCGTTGTATAAATATCGTTCTCGCCCTAGCGCCGCGTACACGCGTTCTTTTTTTGCAAGAGCTTCACGGATTATCAGCGGCTCCTTTTTCAAAATGTGGCTCTCGCCTTAGCGCCGCGCACACTCGTTGTAAATATGTGCCAGCGTTCCACGGATTCCCATGATCAGCGTACCAGAAATTGTGTTTTGAAAGATCCAGGATTACGAGGGCGCAACCGTTACGTCGATTCGCGGTGTTGGAGATCCAAAAATGGCGTTTCTGGCACGATTCAGGATCGCCGAGACGTAACAGTCAGGTTGTGCAGTGGCGTTGGAATCCCGAGAACAATGTTTTGGCATACTTCAGGGTCTTCAAAACGGTTGTCTCCCGACGAGGCAGTTCCTTCAGTGGAAATGAACCTTGTAGGAGCCTGTGAAGAGAGAGCTTGCAGGGAGGGTATATTTCAACACCGTTGACGACTCTTGGGTTTACACTGGTCCTCCTCCTCCTCCTCCTCCTCCTCCTCCTCCTCCTCCTCCTCATCATCATCATCATCATCATCATCATCATCATCATCATCGTCATCATCATCATCATCATCATCATCATCATCATCATCATCATCATCATCATCATCATCATCCTCGTCCTCGTCCTCATTCTCCTCATGTGTTCCTTCCTTCTCGCCCTCCTCTTCCTCTTCCTCTTCCTCCTCCTCCTCCTCCTCATCATCCTCCTCATCATTATCATCATCCTCCTCCCCTTCCTCCTCCTCCTTCCTCCTCCTCCTTGTTCCTTCCTTTCCCCCCCTCTTCATGTCACCTCCTCCGATCCCCCACTCCGCCACCGCCTCCGCCTCCTCCTCCTCCGTTTCCGAGGAACCGGGTGACCTGAAACAGTAGTCCTTCTGTCATTCATCAAACCACATACCGGCGTGGGTCGCTATGATTTCAGGAACCATTTTTGAAGGGTAAAGGCGGATCTTGAGATTTGCACTAGTTCTTGAGCTTCTCTGCCAGCGAATCCCAACTGTTCGAGTTGAGCTGATGCATCACTGGTCATGTGGAAACTGTCAGGGCTCGTCCCTGAACTCATCTTTGCCGACAGCGTTACCCCCGTTACTGCAGATCACCATCTGCATATACTCTTCATGTATGCAATGAACCCTTCGCCTTCCTCAAGACCGTATAGCTTGCCCCGTGCCTCAAAGCTCTCAGATTTTTCGGAGAGGCATAGCTTGAGGCCTTATCCAGCTTATGATCCCATCCTCATTATGAGCGTATTCATCGTTGCATTCGTCTTCTTCCCTCTTCTTCTCTGGTGGTGTTTCGTTGTACCCCGACGCCGTCACTTCCCCAATCATCATTATTAGTGTGTCACCTTCTTCGATTGCATATGGTGTCCCTTCCATTGTTTCCACTTTCGATGTCAGTAATTTGGAAAAAAGCTTGCGACTTGTGCCAAAGCGATTGACCGTCTGTCATTCTACTCTCGGAATTCGGGCTGGTCTCCGCTTTACCTCTCCGCTCGCGTTTTCACGTGGGTGGTTTCCACCTCGTGCCTGTTCTCGCGATTGATGATGCTCAGCAATGCTGCGTTAGATGTCCTTAACATTCCTCATTCGTAACATCGCGCGCTCGCTGGGCAAGTCTTAGCTACCCGTGCGATCTTGCTCTTCAAGGCAGTTCGTCGTCGCGTCATGGTTAGCCTGCAGGCCAGCTCTGACGAACTCGTAGCCACTTTGATTGTACACGGCAAGGCAAATAAGTCAAAGTTGGCGAGGCTGTACTCTACCCATTCCTTTCGTGATGTAGGGATTGCTGTGCCCGTCCTCGTTGCCAGAACCTCGCTCCGATACCCTGCAAAGCTGGCAGAACGATGGTAATGAGGATTGGGCTCTGTAGAGTAATCGGCCGACGCGAAACTACAAAACTATGCCACACAGCCTGATTGCGGTTACAACGACTGGAGCGAAACGCCAGCAGTTGCACAATAACATGGGGTCCTAGATCGAAAAACGGCTTCTTCTTCATCCTCATCCTCATTCCCCTCCTCCTTCACCGCATCCTCCTCACATCCTCCTCCTCCTCCTCCTCTTTCTCCTCCTCCTCTTCCTGCTCCTCCGCCTCCTCCTCCTCGTCCTCATCATCATCAGCAGCATCAGCATCATCAGCATCAGCAGCAGCATTATCATGATGATGATCATCATCATCATCATCAGCATCATCATCATCGTCATCATCATCATCATCATCATCATCAGCATCATCATCATCATCATCATCATCATCATCATCATCATCATCATCATCATCATCATCATCATAATCATCATCATTATCATCATCATCACCACGCTCAGCATCATCAGCATACTCATCGGCAGCAGCATCAGCATCGTCATCGTCAGCATCAGCATCATCATCATCATCATCAGCAGCAGCACAGTAACATCATCAAGATCATCACCAGCAGCAGCATCATGATCAGCAGTAGCAGCACCACCGACATCAGCATCATCATCAACAGTATCAGCATCGTCGACAATCCCAAAATAGTCAGCACCACCATCGCCACGCCCATCATCATCATCAGCATCATCATCATCATCATCATCATCATCATCAGCATCATCAGCATCGTCAGCCTCATCAGCAGCAGCAGCAGCAGCATCACCAGCAGCATCATCATCAGCACCATCACCATCAGCATCATCATCATCAGCATCATCATCATCATCATCATCGTCATCATCATCATCATAAGCATCACCAGCATCGCCATCGTAATCGTCGTCGCCACCGTCGTCATCATCAGTATCGACCTCATCATCAGCATCAGCAGCATCATCATCATCATCATCATCATCATCATCATCATCATCATCATCATCATCATCATCATCATCATCATCATCATCATCATCATCATCATCATCATCATCGTCAGCATCATCATCAGCACCAGCATCAGCACCATCTTCATTATCAGCATCATCATCAACATCATCATCATTATCATCATCAGCAGCAGCATCGTCATCATCATTACCACCATCATCATCATCGTCATCATCAGCATCATCATCATCAGCAGCATCATCAGCAGCAGCATCATCACCATCACCATCGCCATCATCAGCATCATCATCACCATCATCACCATCATCGTCGTCGTAATCGTCGTCGTCATCGTCGTCATCATCATCAACAGCATCGTCGTCATCATCATCAGCATCATCATCATTATCATCATCATTATCAGCATCAACATCATCATCAGCAGCATCATCAACAGTATCATCATCATCCTCATCCTCATCATCATCATCAGTATCATCATCATCGTCATCATCATCATCATCATCCCCCTCCCTCAAAGGAAGACGAGGGAGGTAAAGAGGAGCGGTACTCGACTCGACTCTAAAAAATCGCTCTGCGGGACCATGTCAACACGCACATCGAGGCATGGTGTGGTGCAAAGAGGATGCCCGTAGCGGTGGCTACCAGGCGGCAGGAGGAAAGACGGGTGACAGGGACGGATACGAGAAAGGCATGAAGGAGGGCCAAGAGGTGCACGATGACCTCCTCCTCCTCCTCCTCCTCCTCGATCCTTCTCGATCCTCCTCATCCTCCTCCTCCTCCTCCTCGATCCTCCTCTTCGATCCTCCTCCTCCTCGATCCTCCTCTTCGATCCTCCTCCTCCTCCTCCTCGATCCTCCTCCTCGATCCTCCTCGCTCCTCCTCCTTCTCCTCCTCCTCGATCCTTCCCCTCCTCCTCCACATCCTCCTCATCCTCCTCCTCGATCCTCCTCTTCCTCTTTAGCCGCCGCCCCCACATTCTCTTCCCCCTCATCCACATGGGTAGCAGCAAAGGAGACAGGAGGGGAGGGAAGGGGAGGTGGAAGGCGGAGGAGGAGGAGGAGCGCAAGGAGGAGCGCGAAGAGCAGGAGGGGGGGGGGATGCCAGCAGCGACGACAGCAGCGACGACAGACGACCGACGACCGACCGACGACGAAGATCGACGACGACGACAACGACGACGAACAACGACCGACCGACGACCGACGGCCGACGACGAGGATCGACGACGACGACGACGACGACGACGGCGACGACGACGGCGACGAACGACGGCGACGAACGACGACCGACCGACGATGACGACGACCGACGACCGACGGACGGCGGACGACAAGGACGCCGAACGGCGACCGACGAACGACGACCGACCGACGACGACGAACGGCGACCGACGAACGACGAACGACAGTGACGCCGAACGGCGACCGACGACCAACGGCCGACGACCGCCGACGGACGCCCGACGACGGTCCGCGGCTGCGCACGGGCCGAGGACATCGCGCCCCGCCGCGGGGGAGCGGGGCGGTTCCGTGCGCGCCCTCGCGCGGCGCGTGGGCCGAGAGGGCTCGGGGCCTCGAGGCGGAGGACCAGCAGCAGGACGCGACGAGGAGGAGGAAGGAGGAGGAAGGAGGAAGGAGGAGGAAGGAGGAGGAAGGAGGAGGAAGGAGGAAGGAGGAGGAAGGAGGAAGGAGGAGGAAGGAGGAGGAAGGAGGAGGAAGGAGGAGAAGGGAGGGAGGGAAGAGGAGGGAGGCGGAGAAGGGAGGGACGAGGAGGGAGGAGGAGAAAAGAGGGAAGAGGAGGGAAGAGGAGGGAAGAGGAAGAAGGGAGGAGGAGGGAAGAGGGAGGGAGGGAGGGAAGGAGGAAGAGGAAGAAAGGAGGAGGATTTGATTTGACATGAACCTTCCCCTGGAGAGTGCAACGCCAGGGCTGTTCCAGTGCCTCTGGAGGCACTGCAAGAAAACAGACCAGGGCAGTGGCCAACGCCTAGGACGGCGACCCGAGGACCGCAAACTCAGCCGGAGTCGCTAGACTCCACTGACCTTACACGAGCAGCAATGACAGTTGGGCGGGCCCTGAAACCACGGTGCTGGGGCCGAAACAAAATCGGGTCCGAGGAGGGCGGCTGCCGCTTCCTCCTCGCCCACGGAAACCTGAGAGGCCCCTCCTTCAAGCCACGGCCTCCCTCCCGAGTGAGGAGGTGGGGCCGAGGAGGAGCTGGTCTGGTGAGACGGCCTAGGCTCAGCAGCAACCACGACGGTAGGAGACGAGGTAGACGAGAGGCCGACTTCATCTTGCTGCCCGCTCTGGGCGGAGCCGTGAGTCTCAGGGTCCTCCTCGGGGGAGGCTTCCAAGAAAACTCCTTCACGGCGAGGACGTTTACCCTCACAAACCCTGTACTTCCACCTCTGGGCATTCTTTCTCGTGAGGTGGGTGCATTCGTTACCCAGAAGCGCGAGGGGCCCCAGGGTGGACGCAGCCTTGCAGGAAACGCAGACGAAAAGCGGAGAACCACCACTGCACCGAGCAGAGAGCAACCCGTGTCCAGGGGCCCCGACACCGTCGAGGCAGTCGGGAACCTCTCCTGCACGTCCCGAGGGGCCGGGGCAGGGCGAAGCACCGCGCTTGAGACCCGCCCGCCTCCGCACCCGAGGACACACGCTGCACCGCCAGCAGGAGCGCTTCCGCTCCCAGTCATCCCGGAAACCGGGATCGGCGGCCAGCGGCTCTCCCCTCGGAGGTCTGGCCAGCTCCGTGCCGCCGAGATCGAGGCGCGGCCGCAGCGGCAGGAGCTCGGCACCCAGGCGGAGCACCGCCTCGGCCACACGAATCGTGCATGGGAGGTCCTCCTGCATCTCGCTGGGAGCAGAAGGGTGGCAGGACAGGCCAGCTTTGGCGGCAGCGTTGGCCCGCAGCGTTCCCACGCTCGTTAAAAAGTCTGCCGCGGTGTGAGGTCATCGGAGTCTTCGACGTGAGCTGCGACCTTGACCACCGACACCCACGGAGCAGTCGTTCCTGAGTAGGACCGCCTGTGCGAGAGCTTCCACTCCCTGGGGTCCCAAAAGGCTCTGACAACATTACGGCAATCCGAGTGCCCTCTAGACGGTCCAGTGATACACTGGGAGGCCGCATCAGTCCCCAAACTCCCCCGCCTGGCTGGTTTGGGGGAGGGGGGCCCACATGGAGCCATAAGCAGAAACAAGGAGGGCTCCAGAATCAGACAGGGCTGGAACCCCCCAGCTTGCTCGGGATGACTCTTTACTAGTGTGCTCACGACAACTACCATCTGTAAAAGTATCGCCCGAAACTTCTGCGTCATCCCTGTCGGGGTCACCTTCCCAGGATGCAACAACGCCGCCAGTGGCTCGAGGTCGGGGCCACACACAGGCCGCCTGAGTGCCGGAAGACGCCCTTGGTCGAAAACGAGCAGCGCGCTCAGCACTCGCGGGGTCGAGAGATCGGGCTGCCTCCCGGGTGTTCTTTTTGACCAGATCGTCCCTCAGCGCTTGGGCACTCTGGCAAAACCACATCCAAGGCATGATGGAGTCGGGGGCGGCACTGCACAATGTGAAGGGGCCCAAGGACACACAAATAAATACACACAAATAACACTATTCCCCATACTTTCCCATATCTTCTGGGTTTCTGTCTTCCCCCCCACTTCCCATATTTTCCCATATTTCCTGGGGAATCGACGATTAATTGTGTCTGTGTGTTTTTCCTCTCCTGCATAGTGGGCACGCAGCAGAGCTCCGCTTGCATCCGCACGCGCTGGCCCGATCACACCACCCGGTGGCACCGCGGCACACATGCCGCGGCTGCGGCCCTGCTCCGAGGGCCGTGAGCTCCGACGAGCGGAGGGCGGCCTCCACACAACATCGTCAGCACGCTCTAGTAACGGGCGAAGAACTATATAATACACACTTTTTCGCTGTCGGGGGCGCCTGTCCCTGGGCGGCTGGAAAGTTTATACCCTTACGGTGGCACTGTAGGGGTATAAACTTTCCAGCCGCCCAGGGACAGGCGCCCCCGACAGCGAAAAAGTTTATGTTATACCGTTCTTCGCTCGCTGAGGGTCCAGACTGCATCCCCAAAGAGCGTCCTGATTATCTTTCAACTCTGCCGTAGCACTCCCTCACCAAGAGCCTTTTTCGACGAGGGCAGGGGAGTACATGGTCAGGCTGAGGACCTCGCCGAGATCGTTGACTAGCTCAGTAAAAGACCTCATATTCCAGCCGATGCGTTCCAGGGAAAGTCGCATGTCCCCGATGGGGCCTCGGCAGGTGAGTTTCTCCCCAGGGGCCTGGCCAGGACCTTCGGCTGGAAAATAGCTTCCCATCACGCACGCAGGGCGGAAAAGGGGAGGGGGTGTTTGAAAAGAAAGGAGGAGGAGGAGGAGGAGGAGGAGGAGAAACAGAAGATCAGGAGAGAGGAGTAGGAGGGGACTGGAGAGCATGGTATGACGTATGTGACACGGCTTCCTTCCTGCCGGCCGTCAGAATCACCACAGCGTTGAGGTTCCCTGCCGGATCGATCCGCTGCCAAACAACACCTCGACCTGCAGCCCCGCGGCAACCTTCGAGGGGGGAGTCCTTAGAGGCCTTCCCAAATGGGGTCGCAGCAGATGGCGTCGGACGATCGCGCCGCATCGCCGATGCTTCGGCAATGCATTGGCGATGCATCGGCGGCGTCGGGGATGCATTGGCGCCGTCGGCGTGGAGAAGATCGAGCTCCACATCGAGCCGCATCGCAGATGCATCGGTGATGCGGCGCGATACTCCGACCCCATCTGCTCGGACACCATCTGGGAGGCCCAACTAGAGTCCTGAGGGGGTGGCCCCGGGCCCCACACCCCCTGGCCATCTTTTGTGGGCCAGCGACCGCTAGAGCTCTCTAGTAGCGACCAACCTAGGCCAGCTTCAGCGCTGCTGGGGAGCTCTCGGACCCAGCCCCGAACGTCAGAAGCATCTGAACCCATGCGGTGTCTGCACAATCTTCGCATTATCACCGCTTCGGTCGTAGGGGTGCCCAAGAAGCCCCCGAGGCCAGGCCAAGAGATGCCCACAGGACAGGCCCCAAAAAATTATCCTGGCGAAGGACCCAACCATATGCAGTTGTTGGTACCGCAATTGTGAATATCTTCTTCGGTGAAGCTCCCTATGAGGCCACGAAGCGCTGCACTGGGGAACCCATGCGGGCGGTAAGCACTGGGCCGTCGGTGGACCTCCCTATGGGGCCACCAAACGCTGTACTGGGTGAGTGAAAATGAAAATTGAATTTCCGGGGCGAATGCGGACGGTCCCACTGGGGGCTTCGGTGGAGCTCCCTATAGGGGCCACGAAACGCTGTACTGGGTGGGTGGAAATGCCAAATTGGGTTTTCGGGACGCGTACAGACGGTCCCACTGGGGCCTTCGGCGAAGCTCCCTATGGGGCCACGAAGCGCTGCACTGGGTCCGAAACTGCCAAATTGGGTTTTCGGGACGCATGCAGACAGTCCCACTGGGGCCGTCGGTGGGGCTCCTGATGGGGTACTGGGTGTGCAGGACGCATGCGGACAGTAGCACTGGGACCTTCGGTGGGGCTCCATATTGGGCCACGAAACGCTGTACTGGGTGGGTGAAACGCAGGGAGGAGGGAGGAGGGGGCCACGAAACGCTGTACTGGGTGTGCGGGACGCATGCGGACGGTAGCACTGGGACCTTCGGTGGGGCTCCCTATGGGGCCACGAAACGCTGTCCCAACACCACAGGATGGTTGGGAATAATCTCGAGATGGCAACCTGAGGGAACTGCGAAGAGCGCAAAGGGCCGCGACGCTGGAAGCGCCACTCACTCCGACATGATCCCAAGAGTCCCAAGAGCCCCCCCAAGAGGCCCCCAAGAGGCCCCCAGATCCCAAGAGTCCCAAGAGCCCCCCAAGAGGCCCCCAAGAGGCCCCCTAAGACGCCCCCCCGAGATGCCCCCTGGACGCTTCCCAGGTGAGCCCCAAGAGGCTTCCCAGGAGGACCCCGAAGAAGCCTCCAAAGAGGCGCCAGAAGGCCTCCGAAAGAGGTCTCCGGAGCGCGGCCCGGGCGCCCCGAGGGGCTCGCAGGAGGCCCCCCCAAGAAGCCCCAAGAGAGGCATCAAAAGGCCTCCAAAAGAGGTCTCTGGAGCACGACCTGGGCGCAGTTAGGGGAACAAAAAGTGGCATGAACATAAAAACTCGGAGGTCCCCGCGGATTCCTCGGATCGGCGCTGGGACCCCCCGGCGGCGCCTCTGGCGCCGCCCCTGGCGCGCTCCGCGCGCCAGGGAGGGGGGTCCAGCGCCGACGCGAGAAATCCGCGCGGACCTCCGAGTTTTTATGTTCATGCCACTTTTTGTTCCCCTAGCAGTGGCGCTATGGGCCGAAGGACACTGGATGTTCAACCTCGCATTGAAGCCGCCACAGCCCCTTGCCCCCGTCCCCCCTCCTCGCCATCGCTCGGACGCTCATTCCCCGTGCATGTTTCGATGTCGTGCGTGCATTTCCGCTAAATGATCAAAGATGCTCCTCGATGGTCCTCGCCGAGAAAAAATGCACACGTCCGAGCGATGCCAAGCCTCTGCTTCTTGCACCCACGCGGCTCTATCCAGTGTCGGTGGAACTGGCCGCAGGGTCTCTGCAGTACATGATCATTGAGGTCCACCTGTAGCAAGCCATCGGGTCTGT
>CAUYUJ010004921.1:15000-35000 GCA_963575745.1 Prorocentrum cordatum | reverse complement strand
GGCACGCCAGTGTGTTCTGCTAACCACAGTTCGAACGCATCAATCGATCTCGAGCGACGATCGAGATACGCGGAGGTGAGGTGAGAATCGCGCACGAAGGGAGTGCGCGGAGGGCGAGCGGGCGCAGAAGGCGCAGCCCGACTAAGCCCTTGGCCTGCGGTCGGCGCCGCGGCTCCCAGAGAGATGCAGAGGCCGCAGACGCACCACAGGATGAGCGCAGGGCGGCCAGGGCTGGGAGAGCTGATCAGCGTGGCGGCCCTCCTGCTCCTGGACGCGTAGAAGGGCGGAACGAGGGTGTCCCGCCCGTCGGTCTCGAACCCCGACGCCTCCGCCAGCATCGCCCGCGCCGAGGTGAAGGATCCGCCCATGTTACGGTGAGCACGGCGAGCCCCTGCTTCGATCTCGGCGGGCAGAGCGTCCCCTCCCTCGAGGGTCGCCCAGTCAAAGGGCGGGCGCGGCTCGGCGCGCGCAGCTGCGGCCGATTCGGCGAGCTCGGAACGAGCTGCCGAGGACGTGAGGCCCGAATGATGTGGAACGGGCACCACCTCCGCGAACGCGTCGAGGATCTCGGACGGAGGGGAATGAGATCCCCACAGCGCTGCTGGGATGGCGCCGTGACCGTCCTGCACGTGGTACAGAAGGTCGAAAAGGCAGGCCAACTTGCCCGCGCGCCTCCTGTGCTCGATCTTTGAGCCGAGCCCGATGCCACGGATGGCGCCCGCCCCCATGGCTTGGAGGTCAGCGCCCGCGGGGATAGCCTCGGGCTCGACGGCGGCCACGTAAGGATGCAACCACGAGGCTTCGTCGATCGGCTCGGCGCCGCCTGTCTGAAACAGGCGCTTATAGGCGTGCAAGGCCTGCAGGAGGCAGTGCAGGTCATCTCTGCCTTCGGGCTCGGCGGCCCCTGCGGGTGCGAAAGACCTCAGCCACGACGCCGCGCTCTGGAAGGCAGCTTGCCAGGCGGGCCCCCACCTCACCACTGTGACCTTCTCGCCGCCGAGGTTGAGACGCCACGCTAGGGCGGTGGCGGCCCCTGGAGGCAAGGGCTGCTCAACGGCCGCGGAGGCCGTGCGCCGCGCTGCGAAGGCTGCAGCCGCGGCGCTCCCAGCGTCGCCGCTGTGGGAGCCGCTGGGATGCAGCTCGTGCCCTGAATCTCGGCCAGGCGCGGGGCCGCTCGAAGACCCCCTTTCCTCGGCGGCACGCCCTCCGCCCTGCGGGGCCGCAACAGCATCGCTGGAGGAGCGCGTGCCTACCGAAGACGGAGGGGCCTGAGCAGCGGAGTCCGCGCGGGAGCTGCCTGCGTGGGCGTCGCCCGAGCTCGCATCATGGCGGGACGTGGCTGGCCGCTGCGCAGTAGCGGGGCTCGGGCGCCGCTTCGGAGCGACTCGAGGGGAGCGCACCTCGCGACGCCGAGGCGACGTCGCCTGACGCGAAGGCGCGCGAGAGGAGCCGCGCGCGACGGCCCGACTAAGCCCCTGGCCTGCGGTCGACGCGCGGGATCGCGACGCCGCACGCCCACCAGAGTGGTGAGGGGGCGGCGGCGGCGGCGGGGGCACGGGCCGCGGAGTCTCGGAGCCTAGACGCGTGCCGCGGCCCCGAGAGCGACTGCGAGCCGAGGCCCGAGCGGCGGGCGGAGAGGCCCCCGAGCGGCGAGGGAAAGCCGCCTGCAGGCGGCGGAGGACCTCGGGGTTCAGGCCCGCCACGACGCGCTCGAGGTCCATCGAGGAGTCTGCGAGGGCACTCAGCACGACGTCCTCGAGCTCCGTCGGAGAGTCCTCGTCGCACGCGGGCTCCGCTCTCGAGCGGCTGCGAACGCTCGCGGGCGGGGACCCGTCAGGAGTGTGCGGGCCCTCCGATGCCTCCCCCGCAGGCGGCTCCGACGGCTCCTCGGGCGAGATCGGGCCGTCGACGGGAGGCGACGAGCAGCCCCCCGAGGGAGAGGTGCGGTCGGTCCCGTACGGGTTTGGAGACCGCGTACGGCTGCGGGCAGGGCTGCGGCTCCGCGGTGGGGAGCCCACTCCCGCGGCGGAGCTGGGGCGTGCCGCGCCTGCCCAGCGGCGCGCATTGGCAGTGCGACGCGCCCTGCGGCCAGGCGCCGTGGCGGCCCCCCCCTCAGGGGCGGGGAGCGCCGCCATCGAAGCCCGCCGCTGCCTGGCGGCGCGCCTGGTGCGCGCGGCGCCCGTGCGCGAGGCGGAGTGCGGCGCGTGACCACCGCGGTTGGGCTGGTCCTCGACCGCTTCATCCCGCGGGCCCAGGCGGGCGCGGACCGCGCGCCGCTCACGACGGCTGAAGCTGGACGCAGGGTCGTCGGCGGGCCTTGCCAAGGCGCGCGGGTCCTCAGCCTCCACCTCGGCCAAGGAGCGGCCAGTGGACGACGCGGGTGCGTCCCCAGCACGAGCGGCACGTTCTGCGATGGCGAGGCCCGTCGAGACCTCAGCGTTGTGCAGGACGGCGCGCAAGGTCTTGCGCCAATCCCGACCCAGCTGGACGGGAGCAGTGCGCGGCAAGCCCGCGGCCTCTCGACTGGCGGCCTCGCGCACGCGTCGGAAGTAGGCGCGATCGGCCATCCCTTCCGCGAGCTCGGCACGAGCGACGGCACGCTCTCCTTCGCCGCGTGCAGGAGCCTGCACCGTGCGCCTGGTGGCGTCGGCACGCGCGGTGCGGAGTGCGTCGAGCTCCACGCGGCCGCGCGACACGGCGGAGACGAGGGTGGCATCCGACTCAGCCGCCCGCGTCGCGAGGGCAGACGAAACCCCGCCCCTCGGGAGAGGCGCGCCCGAGGCGGGGAGGGCAGCCCGAGGGGCCAGCTCGGCGCTCGCAAGGGCGACCCGCGAGGAGACCGCCTCTTCGAGCGCCTGAAGGGCCATGGTCGACCCTGGAGCCAGCTTGCCCTTGCGGGCGCCCTTTCCTGCCGCCTTGGCCCGGGCGTAGGCGCGGGCGGCAGGACCGTCGCCGCCCGTGCTAGGAACATCGGGCGGCGCGGCGGCCTGCGAGACGGCCTGGAGCAACACTGACTTGGCGTCACAGAGCTGCTTCCACTTCAGCGCGCGGGCTGCTCGCTCGTCGGCGCCCAGGTGCGCGGGAGTCCTGTCTGGATGGTAGACTAGGGACTGGCGCCTGAAGGCGGCCTCAATTGTGCCGCGCGAGGCCCCGTCCACTACGCCAAGCAGTTGGCGAGAGGCGCTCACCCTGGCCGCTCGCTGGAAGGTGCGGGGGGTAGCTGCAGAGGCCCCCTTTGGCGCTTCCCGCGAGCCGACGCGCGACGAGCCCACCCCGATAGCAGGCGGAGGGGCCGCCGCGGCCTTGGAGCGGAGGGCCAGTGGCGGAGCACGCTTGGCGGCCTGGGGAGCCGATCCTGCGCTGGCGGCGCCAGGGTCGGGGCCGGGCGAGCCGCCCTCCGCGGAGGCAGACGCTTTTGGCGTGGCGTCTGCCGAGGACGCGAGAGGCCGTTCGCTGTCAGCGAAGAGCGCGTTGCGAGGCCCGCGACGCTCTCCGCTGGCGAGAGCAGCTTCAATGCTGCTCTCGGCGGCGCCCGAGGGGTCAGGTGCCTCCCCCTGGGCGCCGTCGCTGGCGGCGTCGGCGGTCATCCCCGCGCCCTCCGAGGGGGGGGGGGGCGGCCGCCCAGCGGTGGCTGAGCAGCCCCTCGGGGCTTCGAGCCACAAGCTGCGCAACAAATCGGCCCCAGAGACAAGTAGGGAATGACGAACGGGAGTCGGCGTACGCAATGCAATCAAAGCGAGTAAATTCTCCTCTCTCTGCTTCAACTAACCAGGCGGGAGGGTCACGGGACGGGGGCCTCACCGCACGGTTCCGCGTGGGGTCGTCGGCCCTGTGCACGTCCGTAGGCACGTACATGCCTCCCATATATAAACCTCCTCCTATCACATAGGGCAAAGTGGTCGAAAGAACGTGAGATAGACCAGGAGAGCTACTGCGCCCGTGAGCGGTCGCGCCCAAAGCCACTTTTGAATCCAAGAGAACGGGGATACGAGAGTCAGGGAGGCGAATACAGCAGTACTTGCACAAGCTCTTATACACCGTTGTCTCAAGGATATTGATGTGACGGGGCATGCGAAACTCCCATTTGTACGCGAGCCGAAAGCGCAGCGCCTCTGATAGCTCGGTGACCCAACGCGGCGCGACGGGGGGCTCAATAGAAGGGAGCCCCAGGTCGCGATGCAGTTGGGTGAGCTCAGGGCCCAAGGGCACGCCGCGGCTGAGTACGGCGAGGAGGCTCCGATTGTGCAGGATCGTGTGCCACCCCCCGTGCTCCGATCTGCGCCACAGCTCGGCGGAGAGCTGCGGGCTGATAGGAGCGCGGACAACGCCCCCCCAGCCGAGAGACGCGTCCGCACCGAACACCTCGGGGCAAGGCTGCGCCCGAAGGTCGGTTATAGCCGTAAAGGCTAAAAAGGTGCAGGCCAAAAGCTCGTCGCGAACAGAAGGAGGCAAGTCGTATTCAATGCCCTCCTCGGTCGCCAGGCGCGACAGGAAGTTGTAGACGTGCGTGAAAATGGCGAGCATCGGACGGCGATAGAGGAACACCTGGACCCAGCAGCCCACAAGAGAGGCTAACAGGGAGCGTGTGGTGATGCCGAGGTAGATTTGGATCAGGGTCAGCCTGCACAAGGCCACCGTCCGCACTAAGGGAGCGCAGACGATGCCTATGCGCCCTTCCACCTCGGCGCCCACCACCACCTTGTGCGTTCGCCGCGCGCGCGCTTGCCTGGATGCTGAATCAGGCCCACGCGCGGGTAGCCTGCATCGCAGGCGGCGAAGACCTCACGATCACGACGACAGGGGTCGTCGGGGCGAGGAGCGGAGCCATGCCACGAGAGCTTCTGAAAACCTGTATGGTCATCAATATTCAGCATCTCGACAAACGGGCCCCGCGGGAAGGGCGAGCGGTGGACAACCTGCTCGTGAGGCCGCAAGGCCCCGAAGCTGTGCAAGACGCCTTCATGTGCAGAGTTGGCAATCTCCACCGCCATGTTGTCGCCCATCGCTAGAGCATTGAGGCAAGGCGCGACGTCCACACCTTCGAGCTCGGGGCGCCAGGCTCGAAAGGCCTTGAAGCGGGATGATGGCAGACGAACGCGAAGGGCGTTACGCCTGGCGCGCGCGGGAGGAACGCGGAAAGTGCAGTAAAACTCCCGTAGGTCGTCGCAAGAAACTGCCAGCCACTCCCCAGGCGCCAGACCCAAACGGCACAGCAGGAAACCCTGGCCAAGGCGCTGGGTGCTGGATGAGATTGAGGCACAGCGGCTGTTCACGACCGTTGGGTTCAGGATCAGCCTGTCGTAGTCGCTGTCCTTCGGTACCCTGAAAGCTCCGCAGGCTTCATCCCAGGCGAGGTCCGAAGCAGGAGTCAGGTACAGGGCGCCGCAGGCATCCCACTTCTGGAGCAGGGCCCACAGCTCGGCGCGGTCCATATGGACACGCGCCCCCTTTTGGCCAGCAGGCCACTCTGACGCCGGGAGCCGCATCTCCTCTGGATTGATGAACGCTTCGCGGACTCGAGCGTCAGAGAGAAATGGAATGGGATCAAACACTGGCGAATAATCCCACTTAATGCGAGACGCCCTGACTTTTAAATCGAAGGGCTCGACCTGGGTGGAGTCCCAAGCCGCCGCAGACGCCAGCGAACCAGGCACGGAAGGAGCGCTGGTCGGGCAGTGCCGCATGGGGGCGGGCACGGAAGAAGAGGAGGTGAAGGAGGCCTCCAAAGCTGCAACATGGGTGGCCAGGCCATGGAGCGAGACCTCAGTAGAGTCGAACTTGGCGAAGGCTCGACCTAAGTCGCTCTTGCCACCACGGGCGAGGCGAACTGCGATCCGACACAACCGTTCGATACGGGTGCGGACGCCCTCCTGGCAGGGCGAGACCGTGGCACGGACGCGAGCCTCGGCGGGAGCGAGGCTAGGATGACCCAAAGTGAGCCAGTTCAACGCAATAACAGAATACTGCGCGAGCGTCCGCGCCGCGCGCCGCAATCTCCAGCGCTCCCTGCGCCTCGCCGACAAGCCGTCAGGCGGGGGACCAAGAGGTGGAGCAGGCGGGCACGGCCAAGGATCGCGGGGAGGCGGCCCCAAAAGGTACGGGTCGTCCCGGTCCATTGCACGCATAGATGAGCGGGAGAAAGATCCAAGAGAACATCGAGCACCCATCCCAACCTGGGACAGCGCTGCCGCCCAGTGGGTGATATCAATGTTCGCACCTGGAAACAGGCGCAGCAAGGCAGACAAGTCAGCGACAAATGGCGCGACGTTGGCAAGAGCAGCAGGGGTGCTTGAAGGAGAACAAGCACCAGCAAGAACACCAACCTCAGGGGCTGCAGGCCCCATGGGGGGAGCGCTCGACTGAGGCAGGTGACGGCCAAAATGGCCGAATGGATCCGAGGGGCGGTTCGGAGCAGAGCGAGGGGCGTGGTGGCGGAACGTACTCCTCCCTGCGGGGCCGCAACAGCATCGCTGGAGGAGCGCATTCCTACCCTCACGCCCTCGCTGCGCCCAAACACGCCTAGCAGCCATAGCAGCGTCGGTGCAGACTGTCTGCGGCGGCGTACCTCGGCCACGCGAAGGCCCCCCCTCCAAGAAGGCGGGCGCCAAGGGCATCTTCAGTCCTTCTTGGGCACCGCCTTCGGGGCCTTGGGAGCACCCTGAGATTTGAAGGGGGGCTTTGAGACCTTGGGCTGCTTGGGCTGATGAGGTGGATGCTTGGGGAGCGCGACGGCGCGCTCGGCGTCGAGGCGCGCCCGAAATGCTTGCAGCTCCTTCATGTATTCGCCCTGCGCCGACAGCCAGCGAGGATCCACTAGGGGTGAAAACGGGGCCTGGGCCTCGCGCTCCGTGTGACGACTGGTCACGCGACACGGGGGAGGCTCCAGCCCCGTGAGGAACCAAGCGGCCTCGAGGTAGCCGCGGTCCCCCGCCAACTGGTCGATGAACATGCACTGGCAAGTCAGCAAGGTCTGGACCCTCTCGGGGTTGCCCTCCTCGCAGGCCCGCCACAGCTCGGCGCTGAGGAAGGCAAAATGCGTCAACAACTCGTGCGTCGACGGCTGAGCCCCGAGGGGGCTGTGCTCGCGAAAGTACTGATGCATGGCCATGGGGGTCACGGCGCTGACTTCCACGCCCAGAACGCGGGCCAAATTCTCCCTCATCAGTCCTCGCACGTCGGGGCCGTGCTGCATCAGCGCTTGCTGCCACTCGCGCCTCCGAGCGATTCCCCCCATCTGAGCCGATGCGTGCGCGGGGTCGCCCGAGGTCGCGGGCGGAGTTTGAGCTTGGTCGCTCAGGGTCCCCAGAAGCGGGTGGAAGGCTGGGCGATGGCCCCGCCCCTGCTGCAAGGAAAGGGACTGGTGCAGGCACTGAAGCATGAGGCTGAAGTCCGTCGGATTGGCCGCAAGGGGCGGCTCTAACCCGTCGGCGCCGCCCGCCTCGGCAAAGCCGTCGACCGCAGCGGGATAGGCTAGCCCAGGCGGCGGCGGGGGGCCCATCGGTCCGAAAGCGGACGAAGGGGCCCGAGGGACAGCAGAAGAGCGCGCCTTCTCCCACGCCGAGACCAGCGCGGAGGTGGGTCCCTTGGGGCGCGCGGAGACCCGATGAGGGGCCACGGGTGCGTGGGACAAGACGGCCTCGATCCCCGCAGGATCCAGCCCGAGGCGCGCCGCCTCGTCGCTGAAAAGCTGAGGCACCTCGGGCCGAGCGCTCTGGGCAGCCGGAGCGGGGCCCAGCGGTTCGGGTCCGCCGACCATCGTGGAGGCCGCGTGGGCTGCAAGCAATGCGCGCATTTCGGCAGCTACCTCGGCGCGGGTCATGGGAGCCCCGTCGTCCAAAGACGCCGCAGGAGCGCCAGGAGCAATCGGAGCAGGACCCGCGACCCGTGGCGGCGCGGCGGCGCCAGCGCGCTTGGCGGGCGGGCCGCGCGGCGCTCCAGCGACCGCGGGGGCTCGCGCACTTGGGGCCGCGCGGTCGGCTTCCCCGTCGGCCGCGAACCCCTCGGGCTCCTCCATCTCGTCGGCAGAGTGGTAGGGGGTAGCCCGATCGGCCCCTGGGAGAGGCTCTTCCCCTGCGGTAGGCGGGGCGCCGTGCAAACGAGCGTAGCCCTCGCGAAGCACCCGAACCCCCGAAGGATGCGGCCAATAGACGCGGCTGCGCACCTCGGCGAAGGGAACGATGCCTGCGTCGTCGCCGACCTCTAGAGGGTACAGCGACTCGAGCTCGAGCTCGGCAACCTCGATATCTATAACGAGGACGGATGCGGTAGTGGCGAGCGGCCGTGAAGCGGCCCCCTGGAGCTGGACGTCCACTAGCTGGAAGGGGCCTATCATCCCAGCAAAGCCATCCGCCTCGGCAGCCTCGAGCTCCGCTGTAGAGCGAAAGGCACCAGGCAGGGCCAGCAGGATGCCCCCTTCTCGAGAGGCGAGGGGGATAGCCGCCCAGCTGGTGTCGCCGTCGTCTAGGCGCCATCGTGCGTAGTCGCGCGCCGTGGGCGCAGTGAAAGGGTAGAGCTCGGGCCAAAGGGGCCCTCCGCCAACTGGTGGCAGCTCCGCCATCAGTGGGCGCCGCCGTGGACGCCGCCGCCCGCACGCTGGGCGTCTGCCCGCTCGAGCGCTTGAGGTCGAGGCGGAGCCCCGTAGGCCAGCGCTCGCGCCGCACGGCGGTCCTGCTCAGGTGAAGCAGAAACCGCGCCGCGCGGCCAGGCGAAGGGCCAGAGCCTCCGCCACACGTACGGGCCCAGCAGCCCGAGGCAGCAGCCCGCGCAGGCGCTGCAGGCGGCCGTCACCCAGAGGAGGGCGGCGACCGTGCTGAGCAGCCAGGGAGAGACCCCGCCGCTCAGGTCCACCGCCAGCCCGAGGCAGACGGTGGGGCAGGTGGAACCCGCCGAAGGGAGAGGGCAGGAGGCCCCCTCGCCCTCGGACGAGTCCGCCTGCAGGATGGACCAGGCAGGAGCTGGAGGCCCCTGGTCCTGAAGCACAGAGAGGGGGGCAGCCACGAGCCGCTCGTAGAGCGCGGCCCGCAGCCCCCTGAACAAAATCTCCCCAGCGCCCTGGAGAGCCGCTTGTGCGACCGCCTGCATAAGGCGCCCGCACGCGCGGCCGACGGGGGGCACTTGGGCAGAGAAGCTGCGGAGACAGCAGGAGCTTGCTCACAGAGAATAGAAGAGGCATGATGATGATGACGATGATGAGTGCGCGGGGTGTCCAAAGACAACGAGAATCCCACTCAGGATGCGGGGAACAACACCGACATTTCTTGTTGCTGTTCTCTGCCTCTGCGAGCCCTTGCCGGCCCTGGGGCCGTCCAACATTGACTCAGGTTGACCAGCGGTTCCCGGGGAATGGTTCGAGACCTCTGGGGGTCGACGCTATGAAAAAATCATGGCGTCGGGAGCCTGGGATTGGGCCCCACAGTAAAGGTAATTAGGCAGGGGGTTGAAGTTTGCTCCACACTGCCCGGGGCACCTCGTCCCTGGGGCCCCGTCCTCGGCTATACCCACGCGAGAGCCACCCCATGCAGGAGTGACCTGTGGTGCACGGCTAGCGCGTTCCACTGCTCTCGAAGCAGCTAGTTACTCGCAAGTGGCCTGGACCCGATGGGATCTACGATCCACTACATCGAGGCAAGCAGGTGTGTTTTCGGACGTTTGCAATCGGGAGCGGCCAAGAGGGGGGTGTCCAAGAGGGGGGGCGCAAATCATGACCGGCGGCACGTGCGCGGCCCAGCGGGGGGGCCATGGACGTAACGAAACAAGAAGGGGCGCCATGAAATCTGGAGAAATATCATGGCCCCCGCCATGATATCCACCCCTCCACCCCCCCCTAGTCATCACCCCCCTCTTTGCCGCCCCCGATGCAAGCAGGGACCCTTGCGAGCAGGGGAGCGCGCTCGGGGAGGTGGGGCCCAGGAAGGCCAACCACCCACCGTGCAGGCCGCTGCTGTCGCATCGCGCTCCGCCATCGGGGGGCCCAAGTGGGCCCGCACCAAAAAGGTCACTCTGGGGAAGGGTCACTCTTGAAGGGGCCCTGGGACACACAAATAAATACACACAAATAACAGGCTATCCCCAATATTTTCCTATACTTTCTGGGTTTTTGTCTTCGCCCCCACTTCCCATACTGTCCTATATTTTCTCGGGAATCGACGATTAATTGTGTCTGTGTGTTTTTCCCCTCCTGATCACTCTTGCGTGCAGCCGACGTCCCACAAGACCCCCTCTTTGAACCGCCGGCTCCAGAGGCGCAAGAGATGCCAGAAGCAGCCGAGAGCACTGGTACCCCCCGCTCCCAATCATCCCCTTTGAGGCCCGACGCCGCGGAGAAAAAAGATGCGGCACCGCGAGGAGTCACAGCCCGAGCCCGAGTCCCCTCCTTCCCGCGGCATGCCTCTGGCCAGAGTGCCCGGTGCGATCCTGGGGCCCCGGGGGCCCGGCGAGGATGCCTGGCAGGAAACGGCTGCGACGCCCGGCTCTCAAAATCCATCCCTGGCGCCGCCACCCCCTCCCTGGGCCATCGCTCGGACGTCCACTCCTTGTGTTTTCTTGTTCGGTTTCGTGCGTGGCTTTGTCGCCAAAGGATCAAGGCTTCTCCTCGAGGGTCCTCGCCCAAATGATCAAGGCTGCTCCTCGAGGGTCCTCGCCGAGAGGGAAAAATGCACACGTCCGAGCGAGGCCCCCCGCGCCGAGCGCGCCCCTCTTTGGGGGCCGCCGGCGCGCGCGCACGCGTCAGTTCGGGGTGAAGACGGCGGCGGCGGCCACCTGGCGCGCAGGCGCCGGCGGCAGCGCGCTGCAGGCCTCCTCGAAGGCCCGCGCCAGCTCCGCGCTCTCCGCCTGCAGGTACTGGCTCGCCATCCTCGCAGCGGCGCCCATGTGAGAGGCCTCGTGCGCCTCCGCCTCCTCTCTTCCTCCTCCTCCTCCTCCTCCTCCTCCCTCCCTCCCTCCCTCGCCTCCCTCCCTCCCTCCCCCCCCCTCCTCCTCCCTCCCTCCCTCCCTCTCCTTCCTCCTCCTCCTCCTCCTCCTCCTCCGCCGTCCTCCTCTTTCTCCTCCTCCTCCTCCTCCTCCTCCTCCTCCTCCCTCCCTCCCTCCCTCCCTCCCCTCCCTCCCTCCCTCCTCCCTCCTCCCTCCCTCCCTCTCCTCCTCCTCCTCCTCTCTCCTCCATCCTACCCTCCTCCTCCTCCACCTCCGCCTCCTCCTCTTCCTCCTCCTCCCTCCTCCTCCTCCTCCCTCCCTCCTCCCTCCCTCCCCTCCCTCCCTCCCTCCTCTCCTCTCCTCCTCCTCCTCCTCCCTCCTCCTCCTACTCCCTCCTTCCTCCTCCTCCGCCTCCTCCTCTTCCTCCGCCTCCTCCTCCTCCTCCTCCTCCCCTCCTCCCTCCCTCCCTCCCTCCCTCCCCTCCCTCCCTCCCTCCCTCCCTCCCTCCTCCCTCCCTCCTCCTCCTCCTCCTCCTCCTCCTCATCCTCCTCCTTCTCCTCCTCCTCCTCCGCCTGCAGGTGCTGGCTCGCCATCCTCGCAGCGTTTCGCGCAGGAGGCGCTGCCGTAGGAGATCTCCGGGCGCTGCCACTCTTTCGCGCTGGGCGTCGGCGCCCCGCCTCAGGCCCCGGCGCCGCCACGGCTCGGGCCGGCTGGGAGGCTGCTGCCGACAGATCGGGTCCAGAGTTTCGGGGATGGGCAGACCTCCCTTCAGGACAACGTTGTTTAGTGCAGTTGAAACGTAGGGCGCGCAGAGCAAATTCACACAAATCGTCGTAACAATTGTGTGGTGCTGTCTGCCCGTAGCTTTTGGCGCTCAGTTTGGAGGGGGCTCAACAACCAGTCCACCATCCCAAGAGGTGGGGGAGCCAGTGCAAGAGCGACTAGCACATTGCAGATAGACCGCGAGGCCAAAAAGAGAGAGTTTCGGGGATGGGCAGACCTCCCTTTAGTACAACGTGGATTAGTGAAAACGACCTCGGGCCCAAACCTGGCGGGCGCAAGCCTGGGAAACAACGGCCGCGGCGCCCTCTCGAGGACCGACAACGGACAATGCACTAATCGACGTGTCAGGGTAGGAGGTCTATCCACCTCCGAGAGTTCCGGTCATGTTTCTTCGCGGTGCTGCATCTGTTGCGCCACGTCGGATCTCAAGGGCGACAAATACGCAGAAGGCTCTTCTGCGGAAAAATCCGGGAGGCCTCGCGCGGCACCTCGGGACCCAATTTGCGTCGGGCTCGCCCGACTTGCCCCGAGTCCCAGAGATCCGACGTCGAAAATTTTTCAATACGGGGTCCCTCCGAAGTCTCGACCCATTCCCCAGGACCGGTTTTTCACCCTGAGTCGTTCTCTGACGGTCCCGAGCCCCCGGCGAAGGGCTCCTAGAGGGGCCGAACTGTGCGAAGGACCTCCGTCTTGATTTTTCTTCAGTACGTTGGATCTCTGGGGCGGCCCGAGCTCTTCCACACCGCGCGAGGCCTCCAAAACTTCCCTCCCAGAGGCTCCCGCCGCTGCCCCCGGGCCATCCTGGGCCCCCGCAGGGTGCCGCGCGCCCCCTCCAGGCCAAGGCCAGGAGGCCCAAGGCCAAGGGGCCCTGGGACACACGAGAAAGTACACACAAATCACAGGATTCCCCACATTGCCCATATTTTCTAGGTTTTTATCTTCCCCCCCAGCTTCCCATGTTTTCCCATGTTTTCTGGGGGATCGACGATTCATTGTGTCTGTGTGTGTTTCTTTCCCTCCTGAGTTAAGACGACGCCAGGACGAGGACAGGACCGAGCAAGGATGAATCGAGATTCTCTGAGATCTGGCAGATCTGGAGGACGTCTCGTGCGCCGCGGCCTCACAAAGAGCGTTCCAGGACGCTCAGCAGAGCGTTCCGGAACTTTCGGAGGGCGCTCCGGAACGCTCCAGAGCGGATTGATCCTCGTCCTAGCCTGAAGTCGGGCGTGCCCCCCTACGGGGGGATTTTGAACGAAAAATGAAAAATACAAAAAAATACCCCTCAAATGGGCAAATGTCAAAAAAAACGTCCCCAGGCTATTTTTTTACTATTTTTAAATATTTCCCGACCTAGGCTCTGCCTAGAAGGGTTCTTACTCGGAGGCTTAAAAGGCCGGGCAGTGGAAAGCGCCCCGGGCGGTTCCCCCCGGATCCGCCCCGCGGTTCCCCCAGTGACTTTCCCTTAGCTTCGCGTTGCTTATCTCATATTAGCCTAGCTTGTTTCATCTCACCTTAGCGTAGCTTCATCTTACCTCAGTTTTATATTAACTTAGCTTACCTTCATCTTAGCTTCGCTGAGCTCTAGCATAGCAGAGCACAGCATAGCATAGCATAGCGTAGCATGGCATAGCGCAGCATCGCATACCATAGCATGGGTGTAATTCCCTACCTAGGCTCTGCTTAGAGGGTTAGCTTAGCTAAGGTTAGCTTAGTTTAACGTAGCATAGCGCAGCGCTGCATTAGCATAACGTAGCATAACATATCATAGCCAAGCATATAATGCATAGCGCAGCATAGCATAGCATAGCATAGCATAGCACAGCATAGCATCGCATAGCGCAGCTTCGCATAGCATAGCTAAGCTTAAAGGGCCGGGCAGTGGGGCTCGCCCCGGGCGGTTCCCCCGGCATCCGCCCCGCGGTTCCCCGAGCGACGTTCCCTTAGCTTCGCGTTGCTTATCTCATCTTAGCTTAGCTTATTTCATCTTATCTTAGCTTAGCTTCATCTTACCTCAGTTTTATTCCCTACCTAGGCTCTGCTTAGAAGGGTTCTTACTCGGTGGCTTAAAGGGCCGGGCAGTGGAACGCGCCCCGGGCGGATCCCCCAGTATCCGCCCCGCGATTCCCCCCGGCAACCCGGGTTCCCTACCTAGGCTCTGCCTAGAGGGTTAGTTTAGCTTAGCTTAGTTTAGCTTTGCTTATCTCATCTTAGCTTAGCTTAGCCTAGCCTAGCTTAACTTAACTTACCTTACCTTCCCTTCCCTTAGCTTAGCTTAGCTCAGTTTATATTAGCTTAGCTTTGCTTATCTCATATTAGCTTAGCTTAGCTTAGCTTACCCTCGCCTGGCCGAGCTTAGCTTAGCTTAACTTAGCTTAGCTGTGCTTAGCTTAGCTTCGCTTAGTTTAGCCTAACTTATCTTAGCTTAGCCTAACTTAACTTAGCCTGTCTGAGTTTAGCTTAGCTTAACTTAGCTTAGCTTAGCTTAGCCTAGCCTAGCCTAGCTTAGCTTAGCTCAGCTCAGCTCAACGTATCTCATCTCAGCTTAGCTTAGCTTAGCTTGGCTTAGCTTTGCTTAGCTATCTTAGCTTAGCTTAGCTTAGCTTAGCTTAGCTTAGCTTAGCTTAGCTTATGCTGCTTTCCTAGGGGCTGCAACTCCTAGGTAGGGTCGCACTGGGATAAGTATACTGCAGGGGGACAGGCCCGACTTATCCTAGCCGCCCCGTCCAACCCAGCCTGGGGCCCAGGAGGGCCCTGGCCCTGGCCAAGCGCGGAGGGCGCGCGTGGGCGCCGCCTGCGGGAGCAAGGGCGCCAGCGACGGCTGCCGTCGAGAAGGGCGCCTCGGGACCCAGAGCCCCTCGAGTAATGAAAAAATCATCACGGGGGGCTTTTCTCAATTTTCGGCCTCCAGGGGCCCTCACCGGGCCTCGGGACTTTCAAAAAACGACTCAGGATGCAAAGACGGTCATGGGGAAAGGGTCGGGACCTCTGGAGGTCGACGTAATGAAAAAAACATTACGTCGGGGGTCTGGGGAGGAAGGTCTCGCTTGCCCTATGGGGGCTTCCCGGGGGGCTGGGGGTCCACTCCGCGGCCACGGCTGGGCGCAGCTCGCAGGGAGGTGCGGGACCCAAACCCCCGACGCCACGATTTCGTTTGCGGTGTCGACCCCTAAAGGTCTCGACCCAGTCCCTGGGACCGGTCCTTTCGTCCTGGCTCGGTTTCTGGACGGTCCCGGGGCCTGGCGAGGGCCCCCAGAAGCAGAGATCAGCAACAACAAGAAACGTCCGCCTAGATCGTGTTCACGGCGCGAGGGGGTCTGGGGAGGGCATATGTGGTCAGGATAGTCTCTGGGAGGGTTCTGGGGGTCGAGAGCGGGCGAAACCGAACCTGAAAGGGCCGAGACTGCGATCAGGAGAGGGCCGATCTGACAAGCCTGAGCCGGCTGCCTGGCACAGTCCCGAGAGCTGGCCCAGCCAGCCCTGCCCATGTGAGAGGCCCCGTGCGCCTCCTCCTCCTCCTCCTCCTCCTCCTCCTCCTCCTCCTCCTCCTCCTCCTCCTCCTCCTCTCCTCTTCTTCTTTGTATTGTTAGAATTAAAAATCCGCCGACCCTGTCGGCGTGTGCGAGGGGCTTGGCTGTTCGAGTCGTCGTCTCCGTCGGTCGTCGCCTCCGTCGTCCCCTTTCCCTGCAGCTTCCTTCTCAAGCTCGTGAGCAAGAGAAAAATCTAGCAGTGTTATTCGAGTCGAAGGGAAGCCCCTTCCCTTCGATCCCTTCCTTCCCCAAGGGGGCGGGGGTCCCGGGCGGGGGTGGAGGGGGGGGGGTCCCGGGGGGGGTGGGGGGGCTTTTCCTCGGGCGGCCTAGAAACCTCGAAAACACTCCAAATGAGGTCCGAATGCCCAAGATGGCCCCCGAGACGGCCCAAGAGGGCCCCGAGTCGCCCAAAGATCGGCCGAAAACGCTTAAGATAGCCCTAAGACCGTTCAAGAAGCCTCCAAGACGTCCCAGGCTCCCTCCAAGAGACCCCCAGGAAGCCCCAAGAAGCCCCCACGAGGCTTCCAAGCGGCCCCTAAGAGCTTCCCAAGACTACCCCCAAGAGGCCCCCAAGAGCGCTCGTCGTCGTCGTCGTCGTCGCCACTCAGGGTGGGCGGCACCGGCCGTAAGGCCTTCGAAATATTCGTCACATGTTCTTCATCTTATGCTATGATTATTATTCTTGTTAGTAATACTATTCGTGGCATCCGTCGTCTTATTATTCAATGCTTAGGTATGTTAATGTTCCTCGTATCATTATTCGGACTAATAATATGGTTTTGATTCTAATCCGTAGCATTAATAAAATGATGAGCATTCTTCGTGTTAAGTGATTTCATAAGTGTGGTTCGTTGCGCTATTAGTCTTATTCCTGTTATTATCCGTACTACTCTTATTATGAGTAGTGCTAGTTTTCGTCGTATTCCTCTTCTCTTGTTTGTAATTCGTATTACGCGTCTGATTCTTCATAATAGTAGCATTATTGATCGTTTTTTTCTTCTCAGTACTCGTTTATGTCTTCTTCGTGTTAGTACGATTATCCTTATTATTGTTCTGAGTCATAGTATGTTTTCTCCTCCTCCTCCAGAATTGCACAATATGAATACTACTCTTCTCCATCCCCTGATGGCGTGCAGAAGATAGGGGGCACCCCTCCGCGTACTGTTTCTTACACACAAGAATTCCCGGAGTTGAGTTTTCGCTTGGGTTGTTTTCAAAATGATGCTCTCGCTGGGGCGCGGGCTTCATTTTCGGGCTTCCGCTCGTTCCGAATCGTGCTCCCGCTGCAGCGCTAGCCTCATTTCCGTGCTTCCGCTCGTTCCGAATCGTGTTCCCGCTGCAGCGCTGGCCTCGTTTCCGCGCTTCCGCTCGTTCCGAATCGTGCTCCCGCTGCAGCGCTGGCGTCATTTCCCGTGCCATGCCACGGCATGCAATGCAATGCTAGGTTGCGTTCCGCTGCGCGATACCATGCCTTCAGCTGCAGCTGTCATATCCAATGCTTAAGTGCCACGTCATGCTATGCCATGCTACGCTTTGATCTTCAACGCCATGCTATGCAATGCTATGTTCGGGGCCGCTGTGCGATGCCATGCTTTGCGTTGCAAAGCTTTGTGATGCAATTCTTCACTACGCCACGCCACGCCATGCTGTGACATACTACGCTTTGCGGTGCTCTTCTACGCCATGCCATGCCGTGCTCTACAATGCATCGCGTACCCTTTTGGGATCATTGCCCTGCTCGACATCCGACTGTGCGAGTACAGAGGGGATCTACGCCATGGTAAGGGATGGGAGGGAGGGGCAGGATGTCAGATATGACGCGAGCGCACCTAGCTTGTCCTCCTCCTCCTCCTCCCCTCCTCCTCCTCCTCCTCCTCCTCGTCCTCCTCATCCTCCTCATCTTTCTCCGTCTCCCCATAGACGCGATGCTTCAAACATGCGCGTATCTGCTACGCAGTGCTATGCTATGATATGCGATGCTACGCAATGCTATGCCTCAAAACCAATGCAATGTCATGCTATGCTATGCAATGCTATGACGTATTATGAAGTGGTATGCTATGTTATGGTGCAATGCTATGCAGCGCTTTGCTCTGCCATGGCTATGCAGTGATATGCTTTAATGTGCTCTGCAATGCCATGCTATGATACGCTATGAAGTGCGATGGAGGAGGCGGCCACTACCTTGAGTACCATTGAGGTCAGCCCAGGCGGAGGGCGGCAGAAAGGTGGCGGAAGGACGGCGGAAAGGCGGCGGAAGGGTGGCGGAAGGGCGGCGGAAGGGCGGCGGAAGGGCGCGGCGGAAGGGCGGCGGCAGGGCGGAAGGGCGGCGGAAGGGCGGCGGAAGGGCGGCGGAAAGGTGGCGGAAGGGCGGCGGAAGGGCGGCGGAAGGGCGGCGGAAGGGTGGCGGAAGGGCGGCGGAAAGGCGGCGGAAGGGTGGCGGAAAGGTGGCGCAACGACGGCGGAAAGGCGGAAAGGCGGCGGGGGGCGGCGGAAAAGCGTTGGAAAGACGGCGGGCTTCCCGAGCCGTCACGGAAGGATTTCCTTGGAATTCCTGCAAATCCTGGAAATAGAAAAACGAGAATCCAGAAATTGAGGAAAAGCCGAGACGCCAGGAACCCAGGAATCGTTGAAACTCGAAGATTTCCTGGGACCCATAGAAATCAAAGAATCTATAGAACCCCCGAACTATTCGGAAATCAGAAATCCAGGAACGCGGCATGCGGAATCCAGGACTTTAGAAATCTCAAGAATCCAGGGAAACCTAGTAGCAATCCTTCAGGAATCCTTAGGAGTCTCTTCGGAATCCTAAAGGGTCCTTAGGCAGGCATCCCGTTGGAATCCTTCGGATCCCCAGGAATCTGTAGGAATCCCTCGGGAATCCCCAGGACCCCCTGAGGAACCTTCGGAATCCTCAGGGCCCCCTGAGGAACCGCTGGGAATCCTGAGGATTCCCTTAGGAATCATCGGGGATCCTTTGGAACCCGCAGGAACCCCTCAGGAATATCTGAGAATTCTTGGGGGTCCGGAGAGGCGGGTGCGAAACGGTGTACATGGTATGGTATTCCGATACCCTGCCCGCTCTGTCGGGGCCTCCCTTGTCCCCCCCTTTTTCCTATCAAATTTCTATCCCTTTTCCCTCCCTTTTTCAATGTTCCATCGTTTTTCCTCCCCATGTCCTTCCATTCTCCCTCCCTTTCTTCTTTCCTTTCCCTATCCTTATCCCTCCTTTTCTCCCTCCCATGTTCCTTCCCTTTTCCCTTCCTTTTCCGTCCCTTTTCCCTTCCTTTTTCTTTATAGTTTCCATTCCTTGTCACTTCCTTTTTCCCTCCCTTTTTCAATTGCGTTTCCCTCCCGTTTCCTCCCCTGTCCTTCCATTTTCTATCCTTTTTCGTAAATGTTCCCTCCCGTTTCACTTCCTTTTCCTTCCTTTCCCTACCGTTATCCCTTTCCTTCCTTTCCCTACCGTTTTCCCTCTCATTTTCCCTTCCTTCCCTTTTTCCCTCCCTTTCCCGTCATTTGTTCCATATATTCTCCCTTCCTTTTCCTCTCCTGTCCTTCCCGCCCTTTTCCCTGCCTTTTCCTTCCATTTTCCCTCCCTTCCCCCCCCCCCTATCCTTCCCTTTTCCTACCCTTTTCCTTCCCTTGTCCTTCCCTTTTCCGTCCCTGTTCCCTCCCTTTTTCTTTCCTTTTCCTTTCCCTCCCTTTTTCTTCTCATTCCCCTCCCTTTTCCCCCCTTTTCCCTCCCCTTTCCCTCCCTTTTCCTCCCCTGTCCTTGCCTTTTTCCATCATTTGTTCCATCCCTTTTTCCATCCTTGTTTCCCTTTCTTTTCCCTCCTTTTTCCCTCCCTTTTCCCTTCCTTGTTCCATCTCCTTTCCCTCCCTTGTTCCCTGTCTTTTTCCCTCCCTTTTCCCTCCCTGTTTCCCTCTCTTTTCCCTCCCTTTTCCTTTTCTTTTTCTCTCCTTTTTCCCTCCCTTTTCCTTCCCTGTCCTTCCCTTTTGCAACCCTCCCTTTTCGCTTTTTCCCGGGCCGAATGAAGGGCCGGGGCGGCCCGCGGAATCAATTAACTCCGGAGTTAAGTGATTTTGCGGCCGGGTGGAAGCAACACTCATAGAGTGACTTGGCTGCGGAGGTAAGTCGTCGTTTGGTGGTAGCAATACAACAGGAGAGAATAACTTCACTTCGGAGTTAAGTGATACTTACCTTCCTGGTTTCAGAGTTTTTCGACTGCACCCGAGATTGGAAGCGGCCAGGGGGTCTGCGCGGGATGGGACCCTAGAAAATCTGTCAGGAGGGTGGGGGGACGAGGCCAAATCGGCTTAAAATCGGTCCCTGGACCCTCCCAGGGTCAAACTAAGAAATTGTTCGAGCCGCGTCCAGCCGTGGCGACGAGGGGGGCCCTTTCTCCCCCCTTTCTAGCCCGATTCAATGCTGGGCCACCCCAGCCCACCAAATCACGGAAAAACACCCGCATTGAAAAAATCAGGTCATCGGAGATCTGGCTTTGGTCTGTTACATGGAGCCTACGTGGCCTCCCGTCGCTTTCCGATTTGAGCCTGATTTGGACTGGGTGTAGAACACACTTGCGATCGGATTTGGACCAGATTCGCCCCTTCACGAGACGAGCAGAACCAGGTGGGTGAGGAGGACCAGGAAGGGCGAGGAGGAGCAGGAGGATGGACCAAATGCTGTCCAGATGCCGCCCACGTGCAGGACAAGCTGATTTCAGTGTTACCGCCCAAGGCTCCCATGAAGACATCGAACATGACTAACCAACAAGC
>CAUYUJ010004921.1:0-10000 GCA_963575745.1 Prorocentrum cordatum | reverse complement strand
TTCCTCCACCTGGGCCCCCAAGTGGTTCCAAACAGCCTGCCATAGGCCCCCGAGAGGCGTGCCGCGAGAGCCCCAGAACCCGAATATACGCGCGGTTCCCCGCCAACATTGGGCACGTCCCTCATACATTTCGTGGCTCCACGGCGCGCTCCAACCATAGCCCCAGTACCCGCGGTCACGTAAACTTCCAACCCCACGCGCACACACACGTCGATCGTGTCGTGGCTCCAGAATACGTCATGGCCTCGCACATGGCCAAATTGACCCATCATGACTCCTGGGCAGTCCCCCCAAAAAACTCCCGACCGCTACCGAAACGGCTCGAAGACATTCCCGAGCCCAACCTGGCTCCATTATGCCTCTCAGATGGCCCCAGATGAGACCACGACCGCCCGCGGTGTCGCCGTCCGCTCGGACCCCCCCGCGGAACTGCCCGAGACCCTCTGGCGGTGGCGGCGAACAGACACCAAACAAATATCACTCGCCTTTTCACCCCTTCGCAGCTTCTACTACCCCACGATTGGCATAAACAAGGGGTCGGCGGTGTGGCGTAAGCCTAAGAATCACGAAGGGCGCCCCCCCCCCGGGGCGCTGCGGTTTTGCCAGAAGGGCCCCCCCCCCCCCCCCTTTCGGGCAGTGACAGAAATCACGACGGAAGGCTTTCTGCAATGTTCGGCCCCTGAAGGCAGGGCCCTCGCCCGGCCTCTGGACCGCCCAAGAAACGGCTCGGGACGAGAAGCCGGTCCTGGGGAATGGGAGGAGGAGGAGGAGGAGGACGAGGAGGAGGAGGAGGAGGAGGGAAGAGGAGGAGGAGGAGGAGGAGGAGGAGGACGAGAACTCTGGGGATCGACGCTATGAAAAAATCGTGGCGTCGGGGGTCTGGGCTGCGAGCCCCGAGGCCCTCACAGCTCCATATCCGGCTCACAAGAAATGGCGCAGAAAGATGGGGTCTCCGGGGCTCTCGTCGTGATTTTTTGTTGGCGATGTTGCAAGTTTGTGGCAATGTTGGATCTCAGGGGTGGTCTCGACGAGGCCCCCCCAGAGGCCCCCAGAAGCCCTCAGGCGCCTCCAGAGGCCTGCGCGGAGGCCAAGCAGAATACCCAGGGCGCTCAGAAACCACGATGCTCTCCACCTCCTCCTCCTCCTCCTCCTCCTCCTCCTCCTCCTCCTCCTCCTCCTCCTCCTCCTCCTCCTCCTCCTCCTCCTCCTCCTCCTCCTCCTCGTCCTCGTCCTCCTCCTCCATACCCGGCGGTCAAAATGGGCTCAGACCCTGAGATCCGGACGTTGCATGTTTCACACTGGGCGCTCTTGCCCTCAAACACAATTCCAAGAGCAGTCGAGACGGGCTCAGAGGCCGAGTGATACGCAGGAGGCACCTACGAAATCATGCAGCGCCACCATGCCTGGCCAGGGCCAGGCCTGGGCCCAGGCCCTCATGGGCAGGGGCAGGCGCTTCTATGCACTACTCTGTAGGCCCCAAGATGGCCCTGGCCGAGCTTGGGGGCCACATGCGAGCCCTGCCCCACCACCCCATCGATTTCTGAGGGGGGATGTAGGGTTCACTTCGTTCGGGAGGTCCCGAACGAAGTGAACCCCACCTCCCCCCTCAGAAATCGATGGGGTGGTGGAGGCCTCCTAATTACGGGCATGGTGGTGGTGCACACGGTCGGGAACTTCTGCTTGGCGCGTCGCGGCAGCGAAAGCTGTCAGCGCTTCGCTCTGCTCCGCTGGGCGGGAGGCTCGGAGAGGCTCGAGGCGTTGACGCCTGGGAGTGGTGAAGTGGTTGGCGTGCTGCGCCGGTGGCGCGACACGCCAGGCCAAAGTCCCCGACCGACTGCACTGCTCCGAGCTTCTCGAGAAGCGTCGGGGGGGCGCCACTCCCGCCGACAGCCCCACATCGATCGACCCCCGTCGCGGGTGGCCACCGCGCGCCGAAGGCGCTCCGACCCCCGTCGCGGCGCGACAGCGAGGCGAGGTTGACCCCGTCGGGGGGGTACCCCCCCACGCTTATCGAGAAACCCAGAGGATCCTACAGGTCCCAGGTTGGACCTGGCCAGGCATGGTGGTGGCGCACTCCGAGCTGTTCAATCATCCGTGGGGGTGGGCCGCGCAGGGGTGTCTGCGGGGCTGGAAAATGACCACAGCCACTGCTTCTTGTTTGTGCCACCTTCCAGCCGGCCGAAAAAGAAGCAGTGGCTGTGGTCATTTCCCTGGTGCCAAGCTTAACGAAAATGACCACAACCACTGCTTTGTTTCTGCTGGCTGGAAGGCGGCAACAGAAGAAAAGCAGTGGCTGTGGTCGTTCTCACGCCCCGTAGTGTCGGAGTAAAAGGGGCTGTCCGGCGCTGGTCCCCGGGTGTGGGCGGGGGCGCAGGACAGGGCAGGTCCTCGACGCATCGACGGGCCGGATCGGGCCGAGAGCTGGCCTCTGGGGGCCGCTCGGACAGAAAGCACCATGCCACCCAGACCCCTGACATCATGTTTTTTTCATAACGTCGACCCCCCCAAAAATCTCGACTCATTCCCCGGGACCCGTTGCTCATCCCGAGTCGCTTTTTGACAGCCCCGAGGCCCAGGAAGGGCCCCCCAAGGCCGGAAACAAACAAGAAAACCTTCCGTCACGATTTTCCCATGACCCGAGGGGCTCTGGGCATGGGGGGACCCTCTCCCCCGACGTCGCATCCAGGCTCGTGACGCAGGCCCCATGCAGCGGGGATCTCGACCCCTTCCTTTCCCCAGGGCGGATCTCCTCCCCCCCCTTAGGATGCTTGCGGAACGGCCCCGAGGCTGGGCGGCGCCCACGGGCGCCGACTTCCCAGACCCCCGACGTCATGATTTGTTCCCCTCCGCATCTGCGATCCCGCATCTGCGTGCGCTCCTCCCGCACGGCCCCGCCCGGCGCAGGGGTGAGGAGAACGAGAAGCGCGTTGGGCGGAAAGGGCTGGGAGGATGAAGGGCATGAGCAGAAGCAAATGGATGCAGTGAACGACACCCTCGACCGCCTGCGGGTGATGACATCCCCAGTTCTCCCAACCTCATCACCCAGACCCCCGGCGTCATGACTTTTTCACGACGTCGACCCCCAGAGTTCTGAAAGGCGATACTCAACAAAAAATCGCTCAGCAACCGCCGGGGGGGTGGTCCCAAAAGGGGGGGACCCCCCCCCGCCCGAGCACTGAAGGGGGAGAGTTTTCTCATCCTGAGCCATTCTCATCCTGAGTCCTTTTGTCCTCATCCTGAGTCATCCTCATCCTGAATCATTCTCATCCTGAGTCATTATCCCGGGGGGCATCTTCTCATCCTGAGTCGTTTTGTTGACGGTCGGCCGAGGCCTGGTACAGGGCCCCACGGCGGCCGCAAATCACGAAAAACCCTTCCGTCAAGACTCTCCTCCCTGACCCGAGGGTTCGGTGGCAACTCATGGAAGCCTCCCATACCATCTTGTCCGGCTCTTGCGAATCGACGCTGATCGACGCTCGTTGACGCGAATCGACGCTCAATCGACGCCAAATCGACGCTAGTCGACGCTAACCGACGCCAAATCGGCGCAATCTCGTCCACTCCCAGACGCTAAATCGACGCCAATCGACGCCAAAGACGGAATTAAGAGGGCACACCAGGCTCCCATGATTTGCTAACAAACGAGCCCAGACCCCCGACGGCATGATTGTTTCACGACGTCGATCCCCAGAGTCCTCGACCCATCCCCCAAGACCAGCTTCTCGTCCTGAGTCCTTCTTTGACGGCCCCGAGGCCCCCGGGAGGCCGAACATCGGGCAGCACCTCCCGTCGCGATGTTTGTCTCCTTGCCCGAGGGCGCTCTGAGAGGGGGCCTGGGCCTAAGTCGGGCGTGTCCCCCATACAGGGGGATTCTCGACGAGAAATAAAACGTACCCCAAAAAATACACTCCCACAGGGGTTTAAACAAATACTCAAAAAATAGCCCCCGGTCCCCGGACTACTTGTGGACTATTTTTTTACTTTCCTCCTGTAGTCGGGAGCGGCCAAGAGGGGGGTGTCCAAGAGGGGGGGGTGCAAATCATGACCGGCGGCATGTGCGCGGCCCAGCGGGGGGGCCTGGGACGTAATGAAGTAAGAAGAGGCGCCATGAAATCTGAGGAAAAAGCATGGCCCGCGCCATGAAATCCACCCCCCCCCTAGTCATCACCCCCCTCTTTTCCGCTCCCGAGGTAGAGGCACGAGCCCGACGGACGCCAAGCCCGGGCTCCCGCCCTGGACGTTGCTGCCACGGGGGCGGCCTAAAGGGGCCGAGGGGCGGCGCCCGGGGGGACGCCGAGCAGAGCCGCCCACCGCGGCCCGCCCCCCCCGGCGGCGCCGGGGCCCGAGAGGGGGGGCGGCGGGGCCTCGAGCCGGCGCCTCAGAAGCCCCGAGGCGGGGATTGGTCCCTATCCACCGCCCGGGAGCCGACGTCCTGCCTATGCCGCTGGCCGAGTCTCTGGGGCCCCAGCTCGTCTGTTCTGTTTGTTGCCTTCGGGTGCGCTTCTCGTCGCAGCGGCTGGGCACCGGACCAGCCAGGATGGTGCCTGGGAAGGGTCCGTGGATCGAATTTGAGCGACGGGGGCCTTCGGGAGGTGCGCGGGCGGTGGATATGGATATATATTTCCCTACCTAGGCTCTGCCTAGACGGGTTCTTACTCTGTTGGCTTAAAGGGGCCCGGCAGTGGAAATCGCCCCGGGCGGTCCCCGCAGTCCCCTGGGAGCCAAGCAAAAGCAACAGCAAAGGTAAAAGCAAACGCGCAGTTCCCCCAGTTGCGCTCCCTGGGTGCCAAGCAAAAGCAAAAGCAAAGGCAACAGTGAAGGCAAAAGCGAAGGCAAAGCAAAAGCATAGCATAGCATGGCATAGCATAGCATAGCATAGCATAGCATAGCATAGCATAGCATAGCGCAGCATAGCATAGCGCAGCATAGCATAGCCTAGCCTAGCATAGCATAGCCTAGCCTAGCCTAGTCTAGCCCAGCGTAGCATTGCGCAGCATAGCATAGCATAGCAGAGCAGAGCAGAGCAGAGCATGGCATAGCATAGCGCAGCACAGCACATCATCCACTATTGCTGCTGCATAAATATGTACTTATATGTGTGCGCACGTATGTTCCATGCATATTGTCCGTCTGTGGGCCATCTTGAGCCCTTAGTGGGGCAGCTTGAGCCCTTAGGATTCACGAAGGTTTGGCACATAGCACCGGCCGGGAGACATGAAACCCGACGTATTACCGCTCCTACTAATGTTGTTTTCCTAGAGGCTCCAACTCCTAGGTAGGGTCGCACTGGGATATTTGTTTGATCCGCGGGTCGAGAGCGCACCTCTTCCGGTCGAAGCTAAGCGGGCCGCGCACAGCTTTAATTCGCAAAGGGGGGGAGGCAGAAGGAAAGGCCTCACGTCAATGCCAGGAGGGGGCAAAGCCCCGGAATCAGGCGGTGCCGAAGACGATGTGCTTGCAAAGGAACGCCTTGTACAGGGGGCCCCCGGGATCCGAATATGTCCATCCACCGCCTGCCGAGGCTCCGAAAACTGGCCCTCCAGGCGGTGGATGTGGAAAAATTCCCGCCTCGGAGCCGAGCCCCGAGGCCCAGGGAGGGCCGGAGAGGGCCAACCCCCCCAAAAAAAGAACGCAAGTCAAGAGAGGCCCCCAGAGGAGGAAGCAGGAGGAGACGCACAGAAGAGGAGGCCCAAGTTGAGAGGAGCAGGCCCAAGATAAGAGGAGAAACCAAGAGAGACCCAAGTTAAGAGGAGGCCCCAACAACAAAAACCCTTTGCGAGGAGACACAAGTTAAGAGGCGAAAACAAGATAACACACAACAAAATAATACGATGAATAATTTCATATATAAAAATATAAATAGATATAGAATAATAAATGGGGATCGGGGGTCACTTCTGCAGATGTAGCGGACCCTGACCGCCAAGACCGATGATCCCGAATGCGAAGACGGGGACCTGAGCAAGGCCACGTCTTCGTCGCGCTCTTTGGATGCGGGCCTTTCCCTTCCCGATGAGCAGAGGTGCACTGCACTGCCTGACGGCTCGAGCCGAGGCCCCGGGCATCCCGGGGCAGAGGCGGGCGGCGCCGCCGAGACTGGAGGCCTCCCAGATGGGCTCGGAGTAGACAGGAGGAGGAGGAGGAGGAGGAGGAGGAGGAGGAGGAGGAGTAGACGGGGTCGCAGGATCGCGCCGCATCGCATCGTCGACGTCGGCGGGGGATCGCGCCGCATCGCAGCGTCGACGTCGGCGATGCGTCGGCGACATCGACGTGAAGCCAATCGGGCCCCACATCGAGCCGCATCGGCGACGCATCGGCGATGCGGCGCGATGCTCCGACGCCATCTGCTCCGGCCCCATCTGCTGGGCGGCGCCGCTGAGACACGGGCCGAGGACGCGGGATCGGCCGAAATCGAATCGGGAAACCGGATCGGGCCAGAATGCGCGCCGCATCGGACTGCACTGCGCGCCGATCGGAGCGGAACGGCCGCACCTAAAGTGCACCACGGCGCCATGAGAAACCGCGCCGCTCCGCGCCGTCGGAATGCCAGAGAACCGCCTCGGACCGAGCCAGCCTGGACCCATGGGCCCCCGACGCCGTGCCTTTTTCGCAGCGTGGACCCCTAGAGGCCTCCACGACCCTAACCAGCCTCAAACGTATCCCTATCCCTAAGATGGGCGAGCAAAAAGCGAGGACAATCTTAGGGATAGGCCCTCAAAAACTGAGGGAGTCCTTAAGATCGGCATCGAGGTGAGGTGATGTCAAACATAGGGATAGGGATATGTTTCAAACTGGTAAGACCCGCTCTGCACCCTCTTCGGCGGGGCCTTGGAGCCCGGCGAGGGCCGCCCGGGGCCAGAGAGCACAGCGCGGGCGCGGCCGCAAGAAACCCTCGCAAAAAACCCAACCCTTCGGCGGTGGACAAACCTCCCTTTTTAGCAAATCTCCCCTTAGTGAAAACTGCCTGGGACCGAAACCGACGGACCTGGACCCGGAAAAACGACGGCCGCGACGCCCCCTCGCGAACCGAAAACGGCCAATTTACTAATCGACGTGTCAGGGTAGGAGGTCTGTCCACCCCCGAACCCTGAGAACCCGTGCGCGTGGTGCACCTCCACGACATGTTCTTAGAACCCGGAAATGTTCTAAGAACAAAAATAATGTTCTTAGAACATAAGCCCGAAGTGCTAAAACAAGACAGACTCCGCCAGAAATGTTCTAAGAACGCGTTTCGTGGGAACCACGAAAGGTTCTTAGAACATTGCTTGGTGGGGCTGTAGGCGAGCCAGGACGCTCCGCCACTGCTTGACGAGTCGGCCCGCGCGGGCCCGCGCGGAGCCCACGGAGGCTGCCGGCGCCTCGCCGGCGCCCGCCGCGCCCACGGCGGCACGCCCGGGCGCGGCGGCCCCGGGCGCCGAGAGCACGGTGGTCGTCCGGGAGACCACGGCGCCGAGGGCGCCGCTCGGCATGGTGGGCGCCGGCAGCGGGGGCCACAGGCCAGCCTGGAGGGCCGCCGCCGCCGCCGCCGCCGCGGGCGTCCGCGCCGCCCTCGGCACGGGAGCGACGTCGGCGGCAGCGGCAGCAGCCGAGGTCCGCGCCGCGGCGTGGAGCGGGGAGCGCCAACGGGGCCCAACGCTGGGGGATGCTCACACTGTGCCTCTACCCGCTACCCTTCGCCTAACGGGCTCGCCTGCATGGGGAAGACCCCTCGTCGTCGTCGCCGTCGTCGTCGTCGCTGTCCTCGTCGTCGTCGTCGTCATCCTCCTCCTCCTCCTCCTCCTCCTCCTCCTCCTCCTCCTCCTCCTCCTCCTCCTCCTCCTCTCATCATCATCATCATCATCATCATCATCATCATCATCATCACATCATCATCATCATCATCATCATCATCATCATCATCAGCAGCAGCAGCAGCAGCATCAGCATCAGCATCAGCATCAGCATCATCATCATCATCATCATCATCAGCAGCATCAGCATCAGCAGCATCATCATCAGCAGAATCATCATCTGCAGCAGCATCAGCATCATAGCCATCATCATTGCATCATCATCGCTATCCTCATCATCGCCCTCACCATCATCAGCATCATCATGATCATCATCAGCAACAGCATCAGCATCATCATCATCAGCATCATCATCATCATCATCATCATCATCATCATCATCATCATCATCATCATCATCATCATCATCATCATCATCATCATCATCATCATCATCATCATCATCATCATCATCATCATCATCATCATCATCATCATCATCATCATCATCATCAGCAGCATCAGCATCAGCAGCATCATCATCAGCAGAATCATCATCTGCAGCAGCATCAGCATCATAGCCATCATAATTGGCATCATCATCGCTATCCCCATCATCGCCCTCACCATCATCAGCATCATCATGATCATCATCAGCATCAGCATCAGCATCATCACCAGCATCATCATCATCACCATCATCATCATCATCGTCATCATCATCATCGTCATCAGCAACATCATCATAATAATCATCATCATGAGCATCAGCATCAGCATCATCATCATGGTCGTGGTGTGGTCATCGTAATCGTCATCATTTCATCGTCATCAGCATCAGCATCATCATCCTCATCATCATCAGCATCATCATAATCATCATCCTCATCATCATCAGCATCATCATCACCTGCAGCGGCAACATCATCGGCGTCATCATCAGAAGCAGCATCATGATGAGCATCATCAGCATGTGAATCAAGATCAGCACCAGCATCAGCATCAGCCTCATAATCAGACCATCATCAACAACATCAGCACAATCATCAGCGTCACCATTATCTTGCGACTCGTACGCATCATCAGCATCATGATCATCATCAGCAGCATCATCATCAGCATCCTCATCCTCATCAGCAGCAGCATCATCATCATCGTCGTCATCAGCATCAGCATCAGCATCCGCATCATCATCATCATCATCATCATCATCATCATCATCATCATCATCAGAATCATCATCATCAGCATCATCATGACCATCAACATATTCGTCGCCATCGTCAACCCCATCATCAGCATCGTCGGCGTCCTCATTGTCAGCATGGTCAGCAGCAGCATCATCAGCAACATCATCGTTATCATCATTATCATCATCATCGGCAGCATCATCATCATCATGATCTCAATCATTATCATCAGCACCATCATCGTCATCATCAGCAGCATAATCATCATCATCCTCCTCATCATCACCATCATCATCGTCGTCAGCATCATCGTCGTCGTCCGCATCGTCGCCATCGTCATTATCAACAACAACACAATCATCATCATCATCAGCAGCATCATCATCCTCATCAGCATCATCGTCCCCATCACCGTCAGCAGCAATGGCATCATCATCAGCACCAGCATCAGCATCATTATCATCCTCAGCAGAATCAGCGTCGTCGTCGTCATCGTCGTCGTCATCGTCATCATCACCGCCATCAGCTTGACACTCCTTTGAATCGTCCGACGCAGCACCGTCATCCTACTGCAAATTCTTACGAGTGGTACTACTACTACTACTACTACTACTACTACTACTACTACTAGTTACTTCTTCTTCTACTACTACTACTACTACTGCTACTGCTACTGCTACTGCTACTACTACTACTACTAAACTACTACTACTACTACTACTACTACTACTACTTCGACTACTACTACTACTACTACTACTACTACTACTACTACTACTACTACTACTACGATTACTACTATGATTATTACTATTCCTACTACTGTTACTACTTCTATTACGATTCCTATTACAGTTACAATGACTATTCGTATTCCTATGATTAGTAGAAGTACTATTACTAGTACTATTACGATTACAACTACTACTACTACTACTACTTTTACTACTACTACTACTACTACTACTACTACTACTACTACTACTACTACTACTACTACGACGACTACTACTACTACTACTACTACTACTACTACTACTA
>CAUYUJ010004920.1:0-65841 GCA_963575745.1 Prorocentrum cordatum | reverse complement strand
CCCCCCCCCCCCGCGCGAACCCCCACTCGGCATCGCTCGGGCGTGCGCATTTTTTCTTCGGCCGGGACCATGGAGGAGCATCCTGGATCATGTAGCCCCAAAAATCGAGGGTGGACAGACCTCCTACCCTGACACGTCGATTAAGGAATTGGCCGTGTTCGGTTCGCGAGAGGGCGTCGCGGCCGTCATTTTTGCGGGTCCAGGTCCGTCGGTTTCGGTCCCAGGCCGTTTTCACTGAGGGGAGGTCTACTAAAGGGAGGTTCGTCCACCGCCGAAAAAACGGCTCACGCCGCCGCCGAAACATGCACGGGGAGTGAACGTGCGAGCGATGGCAGGGGGCAGAAGAGTGTGCGCCAGCGCATGTGCATTCAGTCGAGGACGAAGAATTATGCTGACGGAGTTCCCCACATAAGGATGTTACGGGGTTGGCGGGATCACGAGGCCATAAAAGCAGTGCAAACAAATGGAGGCCTATGATGTCCATGTATTGTCATGGAAGGGCCGACGGAGGCGAGGAGGGGAAGCAACATAGGGGAGGATGGATGTGTAGGACGTGGCCAAAGGAGGCTGCGCTCGGCAGCATTAACCTCAGCAGTGCGAGCAAGAGCAGGAATGCCGATAAGGCGGGGAGGAAGGGGAAGAAGGCGTGGAAGAAAGAAGTAGTGACGATGGCAATGGTTGACGAGGAGGATGGTGTCGACGTCGTTCGGCGCGGGGGCCTCCCTGGAGGAGTGTGAGGGGCACGAAACCTTGTAAATAATTTGGTTTTGGGATACCCTCATCGCTCAGGCGGGGCCTGCCTAGAGGGGTGGGAGGGCACGAAGCCTTGTAAATAGGATGGTTTTGGGATGCCCTCTTCGCTCAGGCGGGGCCTGCTTAGAGGGCTGGGAGGGGCACGAAACCGTGTAAATAATATGGATTTCGGATACCCTCCTCGCTCAAGGGATGCCTCTCTGGAGGGGTGGGAAGGGGCACGAAAGCATGTAAATAGTATACTACTACTACTACTACTACTACTACTACTACTACTACTACTACTACTACTACTACTACTACTACTACTACTACTACTACTACTACTACTACTACTGCGACTACTACTACGACTACTACTACTACTTACTAATACTACTTACTAATACTACTATCACTAGCAATCCTATTACTACTGCTGGTACTTATTACCACTACTACTACTACTACCAACTCAACTACCACACTACGACTACTATACTACTTACTACTAATACTACTACTTACTACTTACATAACTACTACTACTGCTGCGCGGCTGTGCTACTACTACTACTACTACTACAAAACTGTCACTACTCTACTACTACTACTACTACTACTTATGCTACTACTACTACTTTGACTATACTACGACGACTACTACTACTACGACTACTACTACTACTACTACTACACTACTACTAACTACGACTTACTACTAACAACGACTACTACTACTATACTACTACTTACTATTACTACTACTACGACTTGACTTAATACTACTACTACTACTCCCCCCCCCTTCCCCCTGTGCTGTGCTACTACTACTAGTATGTAATAGTACTACTACTACTACTGCTACTACTACTCACTACCACTACTACTTACTACTACTACTACACTATACTACTACTACTACTACTACTACTACTACTACTACTATTACTACTACTACTACTACTACTACTACTACTACTACTACTACTACTACTACTACTACTGTTACTGTCGGTTGCCTCGAGACGGGGGTCGGTACAAACAGGGGTCAGTCCGAGCGCCGGGTCTTGCAGGATCCTGCATGGCCAGGGTCGCATTGGCCCGGGCTCGGTTGCAGGATCCTGCAGGATCCTGCAAAGCCCGACTGACCCTGGTTTGGATTGCCCCGGGTCAGGAGATCCGTGAGGCAAGTGGAAGTAACGCGAGACGCCGGCGCTTTCGGGATCCAGGGCTTCCGTGATGTCGGATCACAGCAGGTATTCATGAACACCTTCTCTGGCCACGAGAGGGCCTCGAAATCTGCTTTATCGCATGTACATCTGGCAGCTAGGCAGCGGCAGTGACGTTGTCGTGACGACGACGGCGCAGGCCCCCCCTCGGGGGATGTCCAGCCGATTCCGCGGGCGCCAGCCGGCCTCGCCTCCGTCGACGATGCCGGGGTACTCTTGGGGCAGCATTAGCGTATACCCCAAAGCCCTTCGGGGCCCGACTATGCGCATACACCAACAAGTGAATACACTAATCTCGCCAGATTAGAGCATCACTTATCGTTTTCTTAATCGTTGTTTTGCCGACCGACGCGGGCCCCCCCCCTTCCCCGGAAGAGATCTTGGCTGTTGTTGCCGCCTGTTTCGGGCCGGGGAGCCTCCCCCATAATGGACGCACTGTTGCAAACTGTCGCATTAAGCAGAGGTCGGGAGCCAGACCCCCCCGCTCCCCCCTTCCTCCCATTGTCGAAACGCCGAATAAACAAAACGCTCACTTACACCAGGAACCAATTAGTGTCGGCATACACCGAAAATGGTATACACCAATCACCTGGGCTGGGTTGCGCCGCCAGGGGCGGGGTCCGCTGGGGTCTGCGGAATCCGGCTCAGCCCTGGCGGGCGAGTAACAACGGGCTTGCATGTGCGCGTCTGCACGCACGCGGCCACGTGCATGCAGTCCGCGGCGCGGGAAAGACGATGGGGTTGCCCAGTGCCATCGGAGCAGGAAAGGTGTGTGTTGTAGAGTTCGTTGGCCTCCCATGATCGGCCATACAGAAGCCTTCGTTTTCGATTTCGACCATTGATTCTCGAACCCCGAATTTGGGTCTTCGAGTCAGGGGCAACGATAAGGGGGGATAAGCATTAGGGGGGGACGCATCGACCCCCAATCGCCCACTGATCGCCGATAGGGGCCCGATAGCCCCAACCTGCCCAGGACGGTGCGGATTCACTGTCGGAGGCCCATCGCCGATCCGTCGGCGATGTATCGCCGATTACAGGTCGACGCGTCCCCCCTATTTACCAGCCTCGAACGTATCCCTATCCCTAAGATTGACACGCCAAAAGGCGATGACAATCTTAGGGATCCGCCCTCAAAAAATAAGGGAATCCCTAAGATGGGTATCGTGATGAGGAGGTGCCCAGCATAGGGATAGGGATATGTTCCATGCTGGTAACCTATGCCAGTCCCCCCCTATCGTTGCCCCTCATCGAGGACGGGGGCCGCCTGCACGCCCTCGGCGGCGCGGCGGCGCGCGCTGCCAGGCCGGGGCGGCGGAGGGGCAGCCGTACGACTTCCACTTCGCGGGGGTGCAGCCGAGCGTGGAGTGCCCCCCCGAGGCGCTCCCGGGGGGGGTGGGGGGAGGGGGGGCGACTTCCTCACTTCCAGGGGGTGGGGGGAGGCGGAGGGGGGCGGGGAGAGGGGGGGAGGGGAGCGCGCTGGGAGGCGCCCATGTATCGAGGAATGGGCCCGGCGACGGGGCCGAAACCAGCTGCATGCAGCAGATTTCGTAACCCCCCCTTTCCCAATCCCCCCCTTTCGCCCGGCCCGACACGAGTGGTGAGGACGTCTCAGCCGAAACGCCCGGCCCACCCTACCAACGCGTCCGGGGTGTGACAGGGAGGAGCTATCTAGAAGGACAAGGGAATGCTTGGGATGTGCCAGATATAAGGACAAGGGATGGTGGAGCAGGGAGGCGAAGCGGGAGAGAGGATGGGTGAGGGAGGTAAAGAGGCACCGATATTTGATTATCTATGTTCGAGTTTCTTATTTGTTCAATGATTATCGTCGCCACTTAGTGGTTTCCTTTGAGCTGATCGGCGCTTCGCATATCCCCACCAGCCCATCCAGAAACTATCGCCAGGCGAGCTGCTCGAATCAGGGCAGTGTTGAAGCACGCAGTGGAACAGGCCGCCGTGGATGTGTACCAGGGGCGCAGTAAGAGTGGACGCATGTGTTATATCATGCTAGGAGGAGGAGGAGGAGGAGGAGGAGGAGGAGGAGGAGGAGGAGGAGGAGGAGGAGGAGGAGGAGGAAGGAGGCGCAGCAGCAGCCAGCAGGAGGAGAAAGGAGGAATAGGATGATAAAGAGGAGGAGGAGGTGAGGAGCAGGAGGAGGGGAGCAGCGAAAGGAGGAGGAGGAGCGAGGATGAAGAGAAGGAGGAGGGGGGAGGAGGAGGAGGAGGAGGAGCGAGGAGGGGGAGGAGGAGGAGGACGAGGAGGAGAAGATGGAGGAGGAGGAGGAGGAGGAGGAGGAGGAGGAGGATCAGGAGGAGGAGGAGGAGCAGGAGCAGGAGCAGGAGGAGGAAGAGGAGCAGGAAGAGGTGGAGGAAAAGGAGGAGGAGAAGGAGGAGGAGGAGGAAGAGGAGGAAGAGGAGGAGGAGGAGGAGGAAGAGGAGGAGGAGGAGGAGGATTAGCAAGCTCGCTATAGGCTTCAAGGGTACCAAAACTTACATTTGAGGATTTAGCGGGCGTCGGAGAAATACTGGTGCCTGCGAACTTGCAGGAAAACCCGAGTCCAATAGTTGGCCAAGAGCAGGGCCCATCCTCAAAGTCGGAGGCATGGCAGAAAGCTCCCACAGTCACCTTTTGCTTCTCAGCGGTCGTGTGGGAACCAGTCCCGGTGATTCCTGTGATGGGTTCCAGTCGTACCTCGGGAAGTACATCCTTGGGCACCTCCCTGGGTACGTCATTGGGTACTCCATCAGGTACATCCTCAGGCACATCCTTGGGTACCTTCTTGGGTACCTCCTTGGGTACCTCGTCGGGTACCTCCTCGGGTACCTCCTATGGTACCTCACTGGGTACCTCTTTGGGTACCTCCTCGGGTACCTCCTCGGGTACCTCCTTGGAAACCTGCAGGCCGGGCACGCGCTGCGGCACTGCGTTCCCCCCAGGGCCCTGTCCTAGCACTGGGCAAGCCCCGCAGCCCTCCACCCTCGAGCGGCCTGCCGAGGGCGGGACAGGCCACCAGAGCGGTCGGGCGGGCAAGGCGGGCTCGGCCTGCGCAGGAGCCCGCTGGCAAGCCGCGGGTTCAGCGCAGCCCGGGGGGGGAGAGGGAGGTGGGGGGAGGAAGCAGAGCGGGGGGGGGAGGAGGAGCAGGATGAGGAGCAGGAGGAGGAAGAGGAGAAGGAGCAGGGGAGGAGGAAGAGGAGGAGGAGGAGGAGGTGGAAAGGGAGAAGGAGGAGGAGGAGGAAGAGGAGGAGGAGGAGGAGGGGAAGAAGAAGGAGGAGGAGCAGGAGGAGGAGGAGGAGGAGGAAGAGGAGGAAGAGGATGAGGACGAGGAGGAAGAGGAGGAGGAGGAGGAGGAGGAGGAGGAGGAGGAGGAGGAGGAGGTGGATAAGGAGAAAAAGGAGGCGGAGGAGGAGTAGGAGGAGGAGGAGGAGGTGGAGGAGGAACAGGACGCCGAGCCCCGAGCCCCCCCCCCACGCCACGCTGGCTGCCCGCGCCCACGCGGGGCGCTTCAGCCGAGCGGCCCTGGCGCGGCAAGGGCCACGAAGGGCCGCGATGGGAATTGTTGGATTGCGCGCGCGTTGAGCCGGCTGGCTCTTGGGCCTCTAATGCCACAAGCTTCCAAGCTGCATGGTGGCCGTGCTATGGTTCTTGCCAGCCCATGACAGTGACGAAGTTTTGGGTCGGTTTCTGCCCAGGGATACCTCGATATACGTTTTCCGGGATGTACGCCCTACACTTGCCACTGGCCCCGATTCCTTTCAGTCTCGCGCGTTGGCTACGCCGGACGCTGTCTGGGCCGAGCGCCGACCCCTCTGGGTCGAGTGCCGACCCCCTTTCTTTGGGAGGGCCGCTTTCGGCCCAGGGGTACCTCGATATTCGTCTCGGGAAGTGGCGAATGGCGGGCGAGCAAGGGGGGGACCCAAGCGGCGAGAGGCGCGCGCGGGAGCGGTGCAAGATGGAACGCCGAGAAGGGAGAAGGGTAGTCCGAACGCACTCCGCCGATCAGCCCTGGGGCTGGGGGGGGAGCGGGGGCGCAGCGCGCCGCCACTTTCACGTCCGAGCGGGCGGGCTACTCGGAACTGTCATGCCCTCCCCATGTCGGCCACGAGACCAGGAGAAGGCGGCGTCTCGGCGTCGCTCCTGTGCTGGAGCGAGGGGAGGGATGGGGAGGGGGGAGGGAGGAGGTGGGCAGGCTGCTGGCGGGAGTGCGCGGGAGGCTGGGCAGCAGGTGTGAAGAGTGCGACCCCCTTAGGGCCAAGGGGGAACAGCCCTAACGACCCCCCTGACCTGTGGGGCAGCGCCCCTGGTCCAGGCGCGATGGCGGCGGCGCATTTCGGGTTGGTGATCCAACGACTGGGGGGTCTCTCAGGTCCAAGAGGGGACAGCCCTGACGCCCCCCCCTCTGACCTGCGGGGCAGCCAGCGCCCCCTGGCCCAGGCGCCTCGGCGGCGCACCTTCTCAGCTGAATAGGGGCCCTCCCCCTGACCTGCGGGGCAGCGCTCCTGGTCCAGACGTCTCCGCGGCGCACCTTCTCAAAATCATAGGGGCCCTCGGAGGCCTGGGACGGGGGGGGCCCGAATGGGGGGTCTCCTAGGGCCCAGGGGGAACAGCCCTAACGACCCCCCTGACCTGTGGGGCAGCGCCCCTGGTCCAGGCGCCTCGGCGGAGCACCTCGGGGTGGTGATCCCACGACTGGGGGGTCTCTTGGGGCCAAGAAGGAGCAGCCCTAACGACTCCCCCTGGTCTGTGGGGCAGCGCCCCACAGGAGGAGGAGGCGAAGGAGGAGGAGGAGGAGGATAAGGAAGAGGAGGAGGAGGAGGAGGAGGAGGAGGAAGAGGGAGGAGAAGGAGGAGGAGGAGGAGGAACAGATGAAGGAGGAGGAAGACGAGGAGGAGGAGGAGGAGGAGGAGGAGGAGGAGGAGGAGGAGCATAAGGAGGCCGACCACCGAGAGCGGCCAGTGGCATGCGGTCGAAGCCCCCTGGGGCCCAGGTCGGGCTGTTCAGCGTGGCACCGCCGAGCGCGGGGCCCTGGACGAGGCCGCTCCGGCTGGAGGCGGGGCGCCCTGCGGCGCGCCTGCGGCATGCCAGCCACTGCTCCTTGGAGGAGGGTCTGTGGAGGTTTCAGAGAGTTCTGGGGGGGTCCATCTGCACCACCTGACTCTGATCCCGCTTCATTGCCCCTATCATCATCATCATCATCATCATCATCATCATCATCATCATCATCATCATCATCATCATCATCATCATCATCATCATCATCATCATCATCATCGTCATCATCATCATCATCATCAGCATCATCATCAGCATCATCATCATCATCATCACCATCATCATCATATTTTTTTATTGCTCATCATTATCACTCATGCTCTTTCCTCTTATGATCCCCCTGGTCATGCACTACCTCGCCCTCCGACTTCTGCTACTGACCCTCCTCCTCCTATCTTGCTCTTGCCCCTCCATTCCCATTGTCCTCCCCTCCACTGCTTCAAAGCGTGAGCTTGAAGCAGTCACACAGGGTTGGACTGTCAATCCGACGCTTCGTTTCCGTAGTAATTTATCGCTTGACGGACCGGGCGTTTTAGGCCGCAGTGGGTAATGCTGTGGTCAGCCACCCGACTAGTGACAATGGTGCTGAGGATGTATATTGTCTCATTCTGGCACCTCCTCCTTCTTCCATCTCATGTTCTTTCCTCCTCTTCCCTTGTCCGTCCTCATCCTCCTCGCCCTCTCTCCTCCTCCCTTGTCCTGAGTCACTGTTCTGTCTGATCCCCGTCATCTCTCCTCATCGTCGTTCTCTTCTCATCTTCTTGCCTCGTCTTATACTCATCTTTTCTATCCTTCTCTCTTCTCTCGCTGTATTCCTCACCCTGCCATCCCCGTCACCACGACTGGAGTCGGCTCCCACTCATCCCTGCCATCCTCCTGCTTCTCTTCTCCGTTCCTCCTCGCCCCCTCTCCGAGTTCTCCTGCGTTCCACGCGGCGTGCCGGGAAATCTGCGCACACCGTCGCGCCGACACCTGCGCGCAGCACGGACACGCACGAGTGGGGAACGACAGACGGCCGGTGCGCACGAGGACACGCGTGTACTCTCTGGACGCCCGAAATGGGCACGGAAAGAATGGGTACAATGCCCAACAGCAGTTCTTGTTCATTTTGACCAGGACTCGTTGTCCACGCCGCCGCGGCCTGTGTCCATGCGAGACAGAAGGCCGCCTGCCCAACAGCGGCCGCTGTTGGTTCGGGACGACATTTGCTGTTGGGCATTGTGCCCATTGTTTCCGTGCCCATTTCGGGCGTCCAAATACTCGCGCTGGCGAGTCGGAAAGGGACGGCGCAGCCCTTGCTTCTCTTTCCCCTCCAGCTCGGCAGCCGGTATGGCTCAAGGTGTCGGCTCACAGGGCGCCAGGGAGGGCTAGGCCTGCCCAGCCCTTGGCGCGGGTGGCCCGAGCGGAGCTGGCGCGGGCTCACAGGAGAGGGAGCGCATTCGATGGCGCCAGCAGATGCAGAGGAGGGCAGCATTCCTCAGAGCAGCTGCTTGTCGGTATTCGGCCTCGCCTTTGATGCCCGCGAGCGGGAAGTCCATGTGCTCTTCAGCGGTTGCCCTGGCTTTGTCCGGTGTGTGCTCCAGCATGGCAAGAGCAGCACGCAGAGGCCGTTTGCCTTCGTCCAGTTCGAAGACCAGGCAAGCGCATTAGCAGCTATGGAATCGAGACAAGGCACGACATGGGAAGACGGCGGCCAGAAAGTCAGCCTTGAGATTGCCAAGCGAGACATCCCCGACAAGTTCAAAGGAGAACGACAACGCTCAATAGAGTCGGGTTACGGGTACGATGCGGCAGCATACCATTCTCCAGCACATCATGCGCCAGCGGCACTTCGACCAACCAAGAGGGCTCGCCTGGAGGACTACCCGCCTGACAGCGGCCCGAAAACTCTGCACATAGGCGGCCTTCCAAAGGGCCTCTACCAGCAAGACTTGGACGCATTCCTTGGCGTTAATTTCCCTGTTACTTGCGTGGGTTCAACGCTTAGCGGTGGTGGAGGCAGCAGCACGTATGGCAGGGCGTTTGTGGGCTTCACCACGCATCGAGGTGCGAACGAGGCCATGGAGGCGCTGAATGGACATGACTGGGACGGCGCGATCCTGCGTGCGGAATTTGCGCGCACCGAGTGGAGGCCTCCAGCAATTCCGGTCGCCGTCGCACAGCCTACCACGCAAGCTGTGGCACCAGCTTGGGGCGGACCACGAGGTGGTGGCTACGGTGGTGGCTACGATAGCAGCTACGACGCATGGGGAAGCTACAAGGGGAAGGACAAAGGCAAACAAGGGAAAGACAAAGGCAGCGGCAAGGGAAAAGATAAAGCGGGGTGTGCAACGCGCACCCTGCATTTCACCAATCTGCCACAGGTTACTCAAGATGAGTTCGATGTATCCAGCTGCCTGCGGCGAGTCCCACCACCGCGCCAGCCCAGCATTCTAGGTGGCGACTGTTCGAGGGGCCCTGGGCTAGGGAAAGCCATGAGGACGGTGATGACAAGGATGATGAAGATGAGGATGACGAGGAGGAGAGAGAGGAGCAGGAGGAAGAGGAGAAAGAGGAAGGCCGTCACATATGGCACCTTTCGATTTCGTTTTTGTTGAGGAGGTCTCATGGAGCTTACTTGGGTCTTCTTGGGGCTGTCTTGGGCTCCTGTGGGACATTGTTGGGGGTCACTTTGGGTCGTCTTGAGGCCGTCTTGGGGCCCTCTAAGGTCAAGACCGTCTTGGGCCTCCCTTAGGTCGTCTTCGGGCCCTCTTGGCCGTATGGGGGATGTCTTGGGGCCGTTGTGAGGCCGTCTTGGAGTCGTCTTGGGCCGTCGAAGGTCTTCTGCGGCCGTCTTGGGTCTTCCCGGAGGCCGTCTTGGGGCTGTCTTGGTGGCTTCTTGGGCCATCGCTGGATCCCCTTGGGCCGTCTTGGGACTCTCTTGGCTCTTGGGAGCTTCTTGGGCCGTCTTGTGACCAGCTTGGAGGCTTCTCGGGCCCCCTGAGCTCACGAGAGCCAGGCAAGGCGAGAATGCGAACGTCATTTAAATGTCATCTGGGCGCTCTCGGAGCCATCTTGGGCAGCCCTGAGGCCATCTCGGGCATTATTTGGGCCATCCTGGGCCGTCTCGGAGCCATCCTGTGCCGCCTCATCTTGGGCCATGCTGGCGGTCTTGGAAGCCACGCTGGGTATCTTGGACGCCCTGGGGAACGCCAGGAGGGCGTCGGCCCGCCCATGGGGTCTCTGGGGGCGAGGGGCGGTGCATGCGGAAGTCCGCTGCTAGATGAGGGGGCGGGAGCCTTGAGACGGGGGTCAATGCAAAGGGGGGTCCGCCAGAGCGCCCGATCTTGCCGGATCTTGTAGGGCCAGGGTCGCATTGACCCGGGCTTGGGTGTAGGATTTTGTAGGATTTTGCAGGATCCTTCTCGTTGACCCGGGCTTGGGCGCAGGATCTTGCAAGATCTTGTGGGATTTTGCAAGGCCTGGCTGACCCGGGTCTGGATTCACCCGGCTCAGAAGATCCCCGAGGGGGGCTCCCCTAGAAGATTTCAGAAATCCTACCACACAGGCCTAGGTATGACGGGAAGCGCCTTTGGCGTCGACCGTTTTTGTGAATCTAGTTGATTTTGTCTTTGTTAATGGCTCCGCGCTGCACTTGGGAACTCGCCAGAGGATGACGGCAAGCGCGCTAGACTCGAAGAGTCGCGCGATGGACGTCGTTTACAGGCCCGGAGGGGAAATCTTTACCAAGTGGGGGGGTCCAGGGGGGGAGTTGCGGCGGCGCTGCTCCTTGAGACTCTCGTGGCGGATTTGAAAAACGAGCATTTCGCCCGAGAAATCCTCGCCACATCGCGGTCTGGGGGGTCGTATCTCAAGACTTCGTATGCTAAACGCGAGCGTTTCGCCAGAGACATCCTCGGAAAATGGGGATGCTGACATCGTTGGTCTAATCCGTGGACCTCCCAGAATTGGTGTTTCGCCTGAGACATCCTCGAACGCGCGCCAAGAGCTTTTGTAAGGCATCTTTTCGGACCGATCTCGGATGACCTCCAAGATGGCCCAAGAAGCGAAATTGTTGAAAGAACCATGGGTGTTGAACACTTTCGGTTAACAATCAGCGTTTCGCTCGAGACATCCCCTACACAGTGCCCTCGAAAAGGCCCTCGAAACCATGTGGTTTCCTCCTCCTCCTCCTCCTCCTCCTCCTCCTCCTCCTCCCCTTCCTCCTCCTCCTTCTCCTTCTCCTCCTTCTCCTTCTCCTCCTCCTCCTTCTCCTCCTCCTCCTTCTCCTCCTCCTCCTCCTCCTCCTCCTTCTCCTTCTCGTCCTCCTCCTCCTCCTATCTCTCTTCCTCCTGCTCCTCCTCGCCCTCTTCCTCCTCCTCCTCCTCCCTCTTCCCTCTTCCTCCTCCTTCCTCCTTCTCCTTTCCTGTCTCCTCCTCCTCCTCGTCCTCTGCCCCCCCTCCTCTCCTCCTCCTCCTCCTCCTCCTACCCCTTTTCTCCTCCTCCTCCTCCTCCTTCTCCTCCTCCTCCTGTTCTTCCTTCTGTTATTGTTCCTCCTCCTCGTCCTATTCCTCCTCGTCCTCCTCGTCCTCCTCCTCCTCCTCCTCCCATTCGTCCTCCTTCTCCTGTTCCCCCTCCTTCTCCTACTTGTCCTGCTTTTCCCCCTCCTTCTCCTGTTCTGTTCCCCCTCTTCCTCGTCCTCCTCCCCGTCCCCTCCTCATCCTCTTCTCCTGCTGCTGATGCTGCTGCTGGTCCTTTTCCTCCTCCTCTTCCTCATCCTGCCTCTCCTCCTCCGGTCGTAGTCTTCGCCGTCGTCCTCATGCGGTGAAGTGAGGAGGATACTCAGGAATATGCTTGTGAGCGTTCGGGGGGCGCGTGTCCATACGAATTCCTTGTGAGCGTTCGGAGAGTTCGCCTATATTACATTTGATCGCGATGATGCTGCAAGTTCTTGCGCAACTCTTCCCTTTCACGCGCTTCCCGTTCATGTCAGGAAGGGTTTGAAGCAACGAGCGTTTCGCTTGAGACACCCTCGCCCAATCTGCGATTTTCACCCCCCCCTCCCCCCCTTGGCGCTAGAAGGGGCGAGTAGTAATTAGTGAGTAGTGAGTATTGAGTACTGCGTACTGAGTAGGGAGTAGGGAGTCGGGAGTAGGTTGTAGTGAGTAGTGGGTGGTGAGTGCTGAGTAGTGGGTAGTGAGTAGTGGGTAGTGCATAGCGAGTAGTGAGTCTTGAAGAGGGAGTAGTGGGTGGTGAGTAGTGTGTAGTGCGTAGTGACTAGCGAGTAGGTACTCGTGAGTAGTGAGTAGTGAGTAGTAAGCGATGAGTAGTGAGTCGTGCGTAGTGAGAAAGTAGTGAGTAGTGAATAGTGAGTAGTGGGTAGTGGGTCGTGAGTAGTGGGTATCGAGTAGTGAGTAGCGAGTAGTGAGTCGGGAGTAGCGAGTAGGGCGTTGTGAGTAGTGAGTCGTGAGGTTGGATCAGTCCGTAGTGAGTAGTGAGTAGTGGGTATTTAGTGAGTAGTGAGAAGGGATGAGTGCTTAGCTAGTAGTGGGTAGTGAGTAGTGAGTAGCGGGTAGAGAGTAGTGAAGAGTGAGTGGTGATTCGTGAGTCGTGAATAGTGAGTGGTGATTCGTGAGTAGTGAGTAGATAGTAGTGAGTAGTGAGTAGTGACTAGTGAGTAGGGAGTTGGGAGTTGGGAGTAGTGAGTAGTGAGTAAGTGCATAGTGAGTAGTGAGTAGTGGGTAGTGAATACTGCGTATTGGGTAGCGAGTAAGGTGTACTGAGTAGTCAGTAGTGAGTAATGAGTAGTGAGTACTATGTAGGGAGTAGCGAGTAGCGAGTAGTTTATAGTGAGTGGAGAGTTGTGGGCGGTGAGTAGTGGATCGTGAAGTGTGGGTAGTGAATAGTGAGTAGTGGATAGTGGTTAGTGGGTAGTGAGTAGTGATTCGTGAGTGGTTAGTAGTGGGTAGCGAGTTGTGTGTAGTGAGTAGTGAGTATTGAGTAGTGGGTAGTGAGTAGTGAGTAGTTAGTAGTGAGTAGTGAGTAGTGACTAGGGAGTAGGGGGTAGCGAGTAGCGGGGAGTGGGTAATGAGTAGGTGGTAATGAATAGTGAATCGTGAGCAGTGAGTAGTGAGTAGTGAGAATTGAGTGGTGCGTAGCGAGTAGTGAGTAGCGGGTAGTGAGTAGTGCGTACTGAGTAGTGAGTACTGTTTGGGGCTAGGGCTTGGGTTTGGGGTTCGGATTTGGGATTAGGGTAACGTTGAGGGTTCGTGTTAGGGATGGTATGGGTCGGTTTCCGGAGCCTGGGGGCGCCGTGGCGAAAGGGGGGTTCGAATTTGGCGGCCAAAGGGGGGGGGGGTCCCCGACGACGGATCGGGAAAGGGGGGGGGGGCTCCCCGACGACGGATCGGGGAAAGGGGGGAGGGGGGAGGGGTTTCCACCACCCCCCACCCTTGGGGAGATCCAGCGGCGCGCCCTCCTAATGTTCGGACCTCCCACAATTGGCGTTTCGCTTGAGACATCCTCGAAACATGGAATGCGCCAAGAGAGGCGTCTTTTCGGACCGATCTCGGATGACCTCCAAGATGGCCCACGAAGCGAAATGATTGAAACAACCATGGGTGTTTCATACTTTCGTTTAACAATCAGCGTTTCGCTCGAGACATCCCCGAAACGATGCCTTCGAGCGGGCCCTCGACACCATGTGGTTTCCTCCTTCTCCTCCTCCTCTTCCTCCTCCTCTTCCTCCTCGCCCTTCTCCTTCTCCTTCTCCTTTTCCTCCTCCCTTTCTCCTCCTCCTCCTCTTATTATTCCTTCTCCTTTTCGTCCTCCTCCTCTTCCTCCCCGTCTTCCTCCTTCTCCCTCCTCCTCCTCCTCCTCCTCGGTATCCTCCTCCTGCTCCTCCTCCATTCCTGTTCCTTATAGATAATTCCCCCCCGTCGCACCCCGAGGCCAGTTTTTAGGGCGGGCCTGGCGCTTCGCCTGAGACTTAGTTTTTTCAGAGTGGCAACAGCTCACAGATGGAATGCGGGTCGTTTTCAAATTGTGGCTGTCGCCACAGCGCCGCGCGCATTCGCTTTAAACATTTGCAAGAATTTCACGGATTGAGGGCGGGTGGTTTTCAACATGTGGCTCTCGCCTTAGCGCCGTGCACATTCGTTTTGCAACTTTGCAATATTGTCACGGATTGAAGGCGTGTGGTTTTCAAAATCCGGTTTTCGCTTCAGCGCCGCGCACATTCGTTTTAAACATTGCAAGAGCTTCACGGATTGAGGGCGCGTGGTTTTCAAAATGTGGTTCTCGCCTTTAGCGCCGCGCACATTCGTTTTCAAAATGTGCAAGGGTTTCACGGATTGAGGGTTTGTTCAACATGTGGTTCTCGCCTTGGCGCCGCGCACATTCGTTTTCAAAAACTACAAGAGTTTCACGGATGCCCCTGGTCAACGTACCAGAAGTGTTGTCTTGAACGGATTCAGGACTTTGCGGGTGCAACAGTTATGTTGATTCGCGGTGTTGAAGTCCCACAAATGGCGATGTGGCACGGTTCTGGATCGTGAACACGCAGCAGTCAGGTTGATACGTGGCGTTGAAATCCCGAGAACAATGTTTTGGCATGCTCCAGGATCTTCAAACGGGCGTCTCCCAACTAGGCAGCTCCTTCAATGAAAATGAACGCTGTGGTGGCCCATGAAGATGGAGCTTTGAGGGAGGGTTAATTCCAACATCGTTGATGTCTCTTGGCTTTATACTGGTCTTCCTCTTCCTCCTCCTCGTCCTCTTCCTCCTCCTCCTCCTCCTCCTCCCGTTCTTCCTCCTCCTCCTTCCTCCTCCTCCTCGTCATCCTCCTTTTCTCCCTCCTACTGCTCCTGTTCCTCCTCTTGGTCGTCCTTCTTCCCCTTCCATCCTCACCCTCTTTTCCTGCTGCTGCTGCTGGTTCTCCTCCTCCTCCTCGTCCTCTTCCTCATTTTCCTCGCCCCCCTTCCCGAGGCGTTGTCTTCGCCGTCGTCCTCCCCATGCGGAGTGGTGAGGAGGATAATCTGGAGTATGCTTGTGATCGTTCGGAGAGCTCGCCTATATTACATTTGATCGCGATGATGCTGCAAGTTCTTGCGCAACTCTTCCCTTTCACGCGCTGCCCGTCTATGTCAGGTTTCTGAAACTTGCCGTTTTGCTCGAGACGTCCTCAAAAAATCGGCCCTGGAGGGGACTCCGAATCAACATTGTCTTGGAATCGCTCCCGGAGGGCTTTCGAGCGGCCCAAAGGAGGCCCCAAACACGTCGCCGATGGCCCCTAGAGCGCCCAAGAGCGCCCCAAGAGGGCCCCAAGAGACCTCCAAGAGCGCTCCAGGAGGCACCCAGACAGCTCAGGAGAGCCCCGAGACGGCCGAAGACGGGCCAACAGGGTCCCAGGAGACTCCCAGGAGCGCCCGGGAGGCCCCGAAATGGCCCAAGATGGCGCCGAGATGGCCCAAGATGGCGCCGAGACGGCCCAAGAAAGCTCCCAAAGAACCCTACGCCGCGCCCAGACAGCCCAAGAAGACCCCAGAAGCTCACAAAAGACAAGAGGCCCCCAACAAGCCCCCAACAGGCCCCAAGACAACCCCGCGCGGCGCGGTCACTAGGACCCTCTCCTGATTCGACGTCCTTCTCCAATTGCTTCTTACTGTCATCCGTCGTCGTCGTCGTCATCGTCCTCCGCCTTCCTCATCGTACTCGCCCTCGGTCTCTTCGTCCTCGTCCTTGTGCTTACATTCCTCCTCGTTGTCCTCCTGCTCCTTCTCGTTATCCTCACGTTCACCACGTCGTCCGCGTCATCGCCTCCTCGTCGTCCTCGCCTTCCTTTTCTTCTTCTCCCCCAATAAGCCCATTAGACTGAAGCGGCGCTTCCCGTTCCTGTCCGATAAGGTTCTGCCACACCTGAACGTGCCAGGAGGCACGGTGGCGGATTCATGCATTCGACCTTCCCGGGAATGGTTGAGTTTTGTAACTTCAAGGATACACAGGATGGCCGTCCGCCAGTGGCTTGGGTACTTTTTTCAGATGAGGGCACAGCAGCGGAGATTGCATCATCGAATGCCACCTTCGAATGGAATGACACGTCCGTGCGGGTTGTCTACGCAAGGACAGACTTGGACCCCAGCAAGTTCAGGAATTAATGAAGAAACGGCAGAGCATTCAAACTCCAGTATGGGCCATCGTGTTTTAGCAAGAGGTAGTTAGAAAGGCCCAGCGCAATCGCTATATAATCCGTCGCGTGGTGCGCGATGGGCACTGACGGGGGTGGGGCGATGCAATTTGACAACGCTGCAGCATCTTTCCATGGGAACGCTGCAACATGTCGTCCAGGTCAGGGTCAGCAAGCATGACAAGCCTTCTGGCAAGACAAAACCTGTGCGAAATACTTTGCTTCACCGAGGGGTGGTTCTACCAGGGCGGCTGGAATCTGCATGCCTTCACGGCGAGGCGTGGACCTATGAAGATCCCAGCTGCCCTGGGACCGGCCCCCCCCAGAGTGGAGCACTTCATCTCGTGATCCTGCCTGCGGCAGACCCCGCCACCGTTCCAGCGCAGCATCGACATGCACGCAGAGTCAGAGGCCGGCAGAATCATGTCTGGGGCCGTCATGGCGGCAACGCTTGCGAGGTTTCGGCGCAGCGTGCCCGGATCCCAGCACCGCTGTCGCGCTGACTCGTGCGAACTTCCTTGGGGCCTCTTGGGAGCCTCTTTGTGGCCCTCACGGGGCTCTGCTGGGTGATTCTGGAGTGCCTCTTGGAGGCCTGTGGGGGGTCGTGGTGCCAATAATGGGGCTCCAGGAGGGCTTCATGATGCCATCTGAGCCGAAAAGAAATTCGGACGCGAAAAGATGGCTCCTTGGGTTCTTCTTGGGGGCCTCTTGGGGGCCGGATAGCCACGCGCTGGAGGATGTCTCGCAACCTCGGTGCGGGGGCGTCCACCCCCCCAGACATGGGGCGTTCGGGCTTTCGTCGATGCTCGGTGGCGAGCGAGGGGGGGAATGAGCAGGAGAATGCCTTCTCAGAAGGCGGCGGGACTTCTCAGAAGCCCTCGCGCCTTCTGAGAACCTTTCTTTGTCTCCGGGGAATGCTCAGAACACTTCTCAGAAGGCCGGGGGGGACTTCCGAACCTTCGGAGAAGGCCGTCTCCATCTTTCTCTTCCCCCCCTGGCTCGCCGCCGAGATGCGTGGGCCCAAGCAGCCTTCCCGGAACTTCTCGCGTCGGGGAGGAGGAGGAGGAGGAGGAGGAGGAGGAGGAGGAGGAGGGGGAGGAGGAGGAGGAGGAGGAGGAGAAGGAGGAGGAGGAGGAGGAGGAGGTGGAGGAGGAGGGAGGAGGAGGAGGGAGGTGGAGGAGGGAGGCCTCTCGCCACGCTCTCGGCGTCGGGGAGGAGCCGCGAGGAGGCTCCGCGGCGGCGGCGGGTGTCCCAGGCTCAGCTCCCTTGCCCGGGAGCCCGCCCGGAGCCCGGTAGGCCTTGGCCTGGCGGTGAAATCGGGCGTGTCTCTCGACAAAGGGAGTACCCATCGGTCGTTGAGAGTAGGCATTCTTGGATTCCCAGATTCCAATCTGCAGTGGAGGCCCATGCCAAGAAACACCCTTCTTGCCTCCAGGGTGCCCTGGGTTTCTTGGGTTTCAATGGTTTTGCTGTGGAAAGCGTGACGTCCCCACACACCAAGAATCAGATGGACGTCGTTGGGTCTCAGGGTGGGGCTTCTTGTGGAAGGTTTCTTATGGACTGGCCTCCGCTGTACCCATCGGTCGTTGAAAGTAGGTAGTTCTGGATTCCCGGATTCCAATCTGCGTCAAGCGCCTTCCTGCTTCGGTGATCGAGTGGCTGCACCTTTTCCGTCCTCCCAAAGGGGGCGGACGGAGCCCAACCTATGTTTCAAAGCCTTCCTGCTTCATGCTTCTGCCTACTTCTTCCGACCGATGGGTATCCAAAAATAATCAACTATCCTTGGCTTTTTTTGAATTTTTTTTTTTACTATCCTTGACTTCTTTTGAACTTTTTTACTATCCTGCCAGGTGACGATTTTTTACTATCCTTGGCTTTTTTTGAACATGGGTTTGGGCTCTGTTTCGTTCAAAATCCGCCTGTAGCAGGACCTGCCCGACCTAAGCCTGGCGGCCCCGAGGCCCGAAAGGCCTGCCTCTGGGGGGCACAGACAGCATCAGCGACAGGCCTCGATGTAGGGCCCGATTTGCTTCACGTCGACGTCGCCAATACATCGCCGACGTCGACGATGCATCGCTAGTGCATCGCCGATACATCGCCGATGCATCGCCGATGTATTGGCGATGCGCCGCGATCCTCCGACTTGCCTCCAGGGTGCCCTGGGTGTCTTGGGTTTCGAGGGCTTTGCTGCGGAGAGCGTGGCGCTCCCACACCCAGAATCTAAGGACGTCCTGGGGTTCCAGAGTTGGGTCTCCTGTGGAAGGTTTCTCGTGGTCGAGCTCCTACGTATTGTAAATGGGGGCCGAAGAAAAAGAGCCCGAAAGGGACCCGACAGGCCGGCCGCCCCGATCTGAACCGAGGCGGTGGGGTGTCCGGTCCTGGAGCACCTCAGAGCAGTACCGGGGACAAGCGGGGCTCAAGAGCACTCGGGGGCCACGTCAGGGGGGGGGGATAGGCTCGGTGGGCGGGGGTGCATCGACCCCCAATCGCTCCGTGATCGCCTGTGGGCGCCCGATAGACCACCTCTCCCGTGTGGGTGCGGATTCGCTCTCGGGGGCCTACCGCTGAGCTATCGACGAGGCACCGTCGATGCCAGCTCGATGCCCCTCCCGGGAGCCAGTCTCCTCCCAGCGCTGCTTCCCCTCGTGAGCCAGTCCCGTCCTAGCGTTGCACTTGGGAGGAGGAGGATGATGATGATGAGCAGGAGGAGGAGGAGGAGGAGGAGGGGTGGGAGGAGCCGGAGGAGGAGGAGGAGGAGGAGGAGGAGGAGGAGGAGGAGGTTTGCGGTTCACATACAAGTGGCATACAATGACTTACTCACTGAATTCAGACGACCAAGACACTAAGGAACGGGCTCGACTTATCGAGCAGCAGTGCAGACAGAGCTCGGAGAAGTTCGAAGGACGGCGGCACCGACGAATTGCCACCCTTACTCAAGATTCGCAACCCAGCTTCACAGCAATATGTACTAAGGACGGCCACGCCTACAGGACGGCCACGCCTACAGGACGGCCACGCCCACAAAGTACCACCCCGACAACGCACACACAAGACGGGCACAGGTGGAAGTGAACAAGCAGGACCTGATCACCGACGACAAGATCGACAAGTACTACGTCTACGTCTCGTTACACTTGGCCAACGAATGCAGCCCAGTACCCACCGACAAAGGCTGGGCGAAAGCCAACAGTGAAACGCACATAACGATTGCGCACCTACCTGGCATCATGAGGGGATACTTCACCTTACTGCGACACCGACCACAAGAAGCCACCGACGGATGGACCGAAGTCGAGACACACTGGGCACAGAGACCAGCCCACATCCTTTCTACAAGGGCTCCCACGAGGGCGCGAAGTTATTCGCGCTTCGCGCTTCGCGGTCCTCGTTCCTTCTCCCCCTCCTCCTCGTCCTCCTCTTCTCCCTCTGGGGGGGCGGCGCGAGAGCGCGAAGTTATTCGCGCTTCGCGCTTCGCGGAGCGCGAAGCGCGAAGTTGGGAGCCCTAGTTTCTACAGAAAGGCCGACTATTGACCTGACCAGAAGCCATTCAACGACAACGAAGGCCCTCCAGGCCACGTGCGACGCGTACCGCTCATGCGCCCGACGCGGGGAGAACGTAACGACGACATCGACAACAACAGGCTGCGTGCCAGATGCGCCTACTACAACGAGGACGGTGCGGCGAAGAGCCCGAGGGAAGCCCTCTACAAGGTCTTCTACCAACAGAGTGAAAAGAGGCACGAGTTCCAGATCGACGAGGACTACGGCATCCGCGCCAAGTTCGATCGCAACGAACCGTACTTCGAACGAGCTACATTTCTCAGCACCAGGACCAACTCCAACCACAACGCCACTTTAGGCCCAGAGTAGTTTTCGTATCCGATCTACCTAGCAGGCACGCTCCGCACCTCAGACGCTTCGATCCTCCACCCGCCGTGGGCTACCTGGATAGCAGGCAAGCACAGAGGGCACATTGCACCACCAGCTGCCTACCGGCAACCCGCCTACGCGGAGGTAGAGACGCCGACGCTTCACGAGTGAAGTCGACTCACCAAATGGGCTGGCACATCGCGAGTCCAACCAGACCACCACCAAGGGCCAACACCACCGACCCACTACGAGCTAACAGCGCCAACAATGGACAACCCGCGATGGCCCGGCATGCTGTGCCACTTGCTACCTACGCCCACGCAGGTCCTGCACCCTAACGACCGCGCCATACGCTTCACGCGCAGCCCCGCCTACATTCAACCACAACCATCCGTGGTGCTACCCCGCCCTCAAGGACCAACATTCGCAAGTGCATCATTCCAAAAGGCGGCTTCAAGTTTCCAGCCGGCACCCCTACCGACCACCCAGACTACGACTTCGCCCGCGGGCAGCTGGCGATACAATGCGAAATAGACAAAGGACACTACGAGCACTTGGACAAGGAGCGACACGCATGCATTGAACGCGCGGAGATGCGACCACCACAGCAACCCATCCCAATTCTCAGCTTCAAGAGCAACAAGGAGAAACGCAACAACACAAGGCCCGACGTCAGCTACGACTACATACAGCCACCACCTGCACAAATACCCACACCACCTACACTACCACCAACAACACAACCAGCAAGCAACCAAGCACAGACCAACCCATAGGCTGCCATACCCGACCTAATATATGACACCACAGGCTGTGATGAACGCATTGGCTACAACGGCCCATGGGCAAAGGTGGACGGAGCTTCAGACGCGCCCGAGTTCTATTCGACCTATCGTCACTCAAACCAAACCAACATCACGACATGCACTGCCCGAGCGGGTGGACAGCGCATTGTTGCCGCGCCGACGACGCCGACGCCGACGGCTACGACGACAGGAGGCACTACGCAGCCTACTACCACGAGCAGTCCAATACCTACTAATATAGGTCCGTTCCCAAACGACGACCTACTACCACCTGGATGGCACAGATACGCGAACAAATACTACAGCCAGATGTTCGCACATCAGGACGGCACGCAGTATCTACCACATCCTCCTCTTCGGCCAGACTCACGAGCAACGCCGTTATCGACGTTCGCTCTTCCACCGGCGACCGCGTCCAAGAGGATCAACCTTGAAGACGCCGCATATATGAGCACGCACCTACCCATGGCTAAGCCTCCCAAGCATCTGACGTTCATTCGCGGCGACAACGACATGCATGCATTTGCGGCCCGCCACCGTGATAACACAGCACTCCGACTTCAAGTTGTAGCGACAAGCCAAACTTTCCAAACGCGTCTCGCTGGAGGACATGCGCTAGTCCCCCCCGCCAAGATTGCGGCAATGCAAGAAGTTGCGCAACGGCTCAACACCTGCCCCAAAGACGACAACCACAGGAAGCCCGGCTGGGCGGTCGAGGTACGAGACGCGGCAACACAAGCTGCAATGAATTTGCATCCCGACCATCGTAATTAACACCGGCGAGGAGCAAGCACAAGCGGAAGACTACCAACACGACAAACCACCACCACCTACAGTACCTCCACCAAGCTAGCAGACCCCAATACCCAAGAAACGAGTACCCACATTGACCGCAGTGGGATCTCCCCGCTGCGCAGACCATTGAGATACCTGCCGACAGACCAGCAACGCCAGACGCGCCCCCTACCACCGAGGCCCTACCCGTCAAGAGAGCGCCGCCACTCCCCTCCACGCCATACACGCCGAAGGTAACCACGCCAGTGCCGCAACAAAGCGTCAACCCCAACCCTGCGCCAACGCGCCAGCTCAACCGGGCCGCCATTCCGATGTCGCCGACCCCGACCGCCAACCCGCTGCCAGCCAAGCCGCCGCTACCTCAACCCAGCCACGCGAACAACAAGCAAATACCCCCCGCAGCGCCAAAGGTATGCTGACGCACATCACGCCGCAACCACCGCGCACAAAAGCGATCTCCAAGTGGTCTCCCACCTAGAGAACAGCTATGCCAGCGCACCTACCGCCGCCAGTGCTCCAGATGCCAATCATCTGCCCACTACCCGAGAAGATCATGGCGCAGCGCTGGATGCAGGAGGAACCACATAGCACTGCCACGCCGCGCGCCCACTTCCCAACCCACGCAACACAGGTGATTGCAACGCACAGCGCAGCAGCGAGACGAGGCGACCAGTACATGCTCATCTGCAGTACTCGCATCATCATCGCACGCAACACAGGAGGCCCAACTCTTTACTGTTGCATCTACAGGCTCCGCTCGCACCGGGCACGATACGAGCGCTTCCTCGACAGCCTCCGCGACGCACCCCCCGCGGGAGCACCGCGCAAGGGGCCGCCGCCCATGCCGACGGCACGGCTACGCAAGGCACCGCCAAAGTCCAAGCCGATGGGTCTCGAAGACAACGGCCGCGGAGCAGATGAAGCATGCAGCGATGTCAGCGCGCCGCGACGTTCGCCGCAAGTACCTGCAGTATTTCAATTACCGCAGATCAGCATCTATTGATATCTTTCCTAATGTTTATTTTGCCGGCGCAGTGCTCAGACCAGACAGCTCGCGCCCATCGTGGCCGATGCTCCCGGCCTCCTCCTCTGTCATTCGATTCACTTTTGCTGATTTCGTTTCCCCGTCCTTCTGACGCGCTGGTGGCTACTCGCTTGCGGTTTTTGTTGGTTTGGTTTGGGGCTGCAGCCCCAAATTGCTAGTCCTATTTGCCTTGCCATTTGTTTGTCTGCTGTACCTCAGCAGCCGCGCCCTCCATTTCCTTGTTGCGCATGTCCCGAAGTTTCTATGACTTCTTTGCGCCCTGAGAATTGCTATCTCACCACGGTTCGGGGTGAACCTAAACCCTGGGCAGCACCTCAAAGATTGCGACAGCCAGTCTCTCACATTCGAAGCATGCCATACACTGCGCCGCTGGATGGCACATCGCACCCCTCGGCATTCTTCCTACTAGATACTTGCTGCAGGCCACCTCTGTTCATATTTCGAAGTGCCATCGTTTGCCAGACTCTGTCGGCTAGCGCCATTCCTTTGCAGCGCAGCCTGAATCGCTCAGCTCCTGGCACCGCTCAGCAAGAATGCCTTGTCTGGCCTGTTCTACTTTAAGGGTGCGCGGGCTGCCAGCGAGGGAAGAACCTCGCGCGCAGCACGATCTGCCAGACCTTGCGCGCCGCATACTGCGTCAGCGTGGCGACCGGGCCAGCCAGCGCTGCGCCAGCCCACAGACGGGGCGGGGCGGGGCCGGGCGGGGTGGAGGGGGGGGATCTGCGCGCCGACGCCAAGGGTTCGTGCTAAACCCGAAAAGGATGACAAAAAGCACGAGGGTCCCGGGGCCGAAGTGATTCGGGGGAACCCGAAAAGCCTGGGCAGCAACCCAAGAATTGCTGCGCACAGTCAATTATCTTGACTTGTTTTCTGCCTGTACCTCGGCAGCCTCACTTGACACTCTCCTCGACATCACCTCCTTCGCTCCCCTACCTCATCCTCTCGCAAACAGCTTCGACAGCCTGGCAGGCCAGCCTTGACATCATGTTGCTGCAGGCTTCAGTCACGCACAATGTTTGATGCATCGCGCGTCTACTTTGTCAGCTCTAGCGTTAGGTCGGGCCTGTCCCCCTTACAGGGAGATTTCGGACGAAAATTGAAAAACTATCCAAACAACATTCACAAGATGCCCACACAGATTCAAAAAATAGTCCCCAGCCTACCCTTTGACTATGTTTGAATATTCCCACTGTAGAGGGGCAGGCCGACTTAACTCTAGCGACACTCCTTTACAGTGCAGCCTGCGTCGCTCAGCCCTGGTGCCTTTCAGCATGGGTACGTGGTCTGGCCTTGTTCTAGTATGGGGGCGCGCGGGTACACCTGCCCGCGAGGGAAGAGCCCCACGGCCGCTAACTGCTGCAGCACACCCTGCCAGACCTTGCGGGCCGCACACTGCCGGCACTACGACCAGGCCAGCCAACACTACGCTTGCCTACAGGTGGGGGGCTGAGCGTTCTACAGCGGCGTTGGTGGAGGGGTTCGAGGCGCACTTTTGCGGCGCCAGGCGTGCGCCATGCCTTGTCAGCTCTAGCGGCAGTCTTTGCAGCGCAGTTTGCCTCATCAGCTCCTGGCGCCGTTTAGCATCGATACGTTGCCTGGCATTTCGTATACGTGGGGGACGCGTGGACAGTTTGCCCACGAGAGAAGAACCTCTACACGACTGCTACCTACAGCAGCACACTCTACCAGACCTTGCAAGCAGCATAGAGTCGGCAGGTGACAGACCAGCCATTTGCGCCAGCCTACATACGGGGGGTGGGGATGGGCGTTCTTTGGAAGGTATTTGAGGAGGATGGAAGGATGGGTGGGTGGCACACTTCTCAAACGCTCAGCACGCACCATACTTTGTCATCTCCAGCGACACTCTTGTGCAGCATAGCTTGCCACATCAGCTCCTGGCGCCGCTCAGCATTGTTATGTTGTCTGGCTGTGTATTTTTATACGTTGGGGACGCGTGCGCACTGTGCTCACGAGGGAAGAACCTCAACACGATTGCTAACTGCATCAGCACACTCTGTCATACCTTACAAGCAGCATACTGTCAGCAGGTGACAAATCAGCCAACTGCGCCAGCCTACAAACGGGGGGGGGGGCGGTAAGGACCGCTACGCCAGGTTTGGCGTCAAAATTAGACCCTGGGTTACAACCCTAGAGCTGGATTGATTTCAGTCCGCACCTTAACTCGCCGAGGCGGCACTCACCAGAACAAGGAATTTTCTAATTCTTTGGTCATGTAGGTCATTCTATTGGGAGGAGGAGGAGGAGGAATCTATCCACTATGGTGAGTGTCGGCCTCTACCTGTCGGGCGCTTACTCTCATTTCCATATTTGTCCTAGGCGCTTGTCCCCTCATTTCCCGCGGCGCCCGCCAGGCACGGTGACCCGAATAGTTTTGTTAAATTCAGTACTTGCAAGAACGCGGCAGGATCGCCCCTTCCGTTGGTCGAAAACCAACCAAAAAAACGAAGAGGATGCAAAGAGGGAGGAGGAGGAGGGGGAGGACGAGAAGGAGGAGGAGGAGGAGGAAGAAGAGGAGGAGGAGGGAGAAGAGGAGGAGCAGGGGCAGGAGCAGGAGCATGAGCAGGAGGAGAACAAGGAAGAGGTAGACGAGGTAGACAAGGACGAGGATGAGGAGGAGGAAGGGGGAGGATGATGACGAGGAGGAGGAGGAGGAGGAGGAGGAACAGGAGGACAATGAGGAGGAGGAGGATGGGAGGGCAAGGCGGAGGACGAGGAGCAGGGCGAGGGGGACGAGGAGCAGGAGGATGGCAAGAAAAGGCGGAGGAGGAGAAGGAGGAGGAGGGGGAGGAGCAGGAGGAGGAGGAGGAGGAGGAGGAGGAGGAGACGGAGGAGGATGAGTTGGAGGAGGAGGAAGATGAGGAGGAGGAGAAGGAGGAGGAGGAGGCGGAGGAGGAGGAGGGGGAGGAAGAGGAGGAGAAGAAGGAGGAGGAGAAGAAGGAGGAGGAAGAGGAGGAGGATGAGAGGAGCTGATAAAAATGATGGCGATGATGATGGTGGTGATGATGATGGTGGTGATGATGCTGCTGCTGCTGCTGACGATGATGATGATGATGATGAGTACGAGATGGAGGAGGAGGAGGGAGGAGGAGGGAGGAGGAGAGGAAGGATGGGAGAGGATGATCGTGGATGAGACAAGCCGCTCGCGCCATATCTGATGTCCTATCCCCTCCTCGCATCCCTTTCCATTGCGTTGTGCCCCTCTCTGTTCACGAGTCGGCAGGAACATCCTTGATCCTCACGGTCTTTCTCGACACTCGACCCTACGCACAGCGAAGCACGACCCACCCTGGGGGAGACACGAAGCACTTGCGGATGCCGGGGGGCAGCCAGCGCCGCGGCGAAAGCGCCGTCCCGTGGCAGGGGTCGGCCTAAACAGTGTTTTGACGATTTCGTGGGCTGTTTTCGTTTCGACTTCGTTCTGCAGCAAAGGCGGATTGAAGACAAACCGAAAGAGAGCGAAACCGAAAACGAAAACGAGCAACATTGTCAGGTCGATCCCTGCTCCGTGGGACGGAAGCTTTAGGGAACTTGATGCGGCACACGCTGCTTTGTCAACACCGCTTTTGCGCATCCAGGAGTACGGCGGCGGCATTGGATAAGGAACATCTTCCTGGGGTCCAGACCCTGGCGCACTCCTTCTTGTTTCAAGACGAGGTGGGTGCCCACCCATCGGTCGTGAGATCCTGGGCTCCTTATCAAAGGTATCCTTATCTAAAGCCCCCACTGCACTCGCAGAAAAAAAAGGGATGCACATAAGCTTTGGGCGTTCCGCGCGGATTCCTTGGGTCTGCGCTGGAGCGCCCTGGCGGCACCGCTGGCGCCGCCCCTGGCGCGCTCCGCGCGCCAAGGAGAGGGGTCCAGCGCAGATCCAAGACATGCTGTTATTCTCTTGCGCAGCTGTGTTCTAGAGCTCGGGCCTCTTCATTTTCGTCGTCGTTATTCGTTCGTTCGTCGTTCGTCCTCTCCCCTCCCCCCCCGGCCACAGAAGGAAACTCCTGGAGGAAGGAGGCGAAAGTCTCCTGTCCCTCGCAGCTTCTTGGTGCAAGAGCCAGGGCACGCGTGCCACTTGTTTCTTCCTCTACGTACGGCCAGCGCTGTGGCGAGAGCGCCGTTCATATAACACGTGGCACTCGCAGCAGCGGGAACACAACTTCTGCGGATACAGGAGTGCGGCCAGCGCTGCGTCGAGAGAGTCGTTCCGTTAAATGGGAGCCCTCTGGAGGCCAAAGCATGTTGTAAATGTTGCAGCGGGAGTGCCGTGGTTGCACGGTCGAGAATGTTCGGATTGGACACATAATGTCGAAACCATGTCGGGCCCAAATTGCACATATAAATACATGCACACATACATACATGTATTTAAGTATACATCAATCTACAAGCATGTGCAACTACAAATACAGATACCTACATTTTTACATATACACATTCGTATCTGCATATACATATATGTATATACATATGCACAACTGTGTACACATACAGCTACATCTATACACACACTTACATACACATATGTATATGCATATGCATTTACAGTTGCAAATATACATATACATTCACACAAGCACATACGTGTGATACATGGTCACCCGCATATGTATATACATTTGCACATGTATATCAGATACGAGTGACATATGCATATTTGTATACGTATGCATCTCCATATACACATTTATGTGCACATGCATAGTTACATATACACATATTCATATCAGTGCAGATATATAAGATTAAATGTATGTTCACAGTCATCCACCCATCCGTACATACATACATACTTGCATACACATACATATACACATACACATTCACGGAATGGCTTTCGGCCCATCCCGCAACCGTGCTTGGGCTGTGGGGATATAGCCAACTGGATGTCAGTCGGGATCTCATGGGGGCCTCTCGGGGGCCTCTTGGATGCAGTTTCGATGCCTCTTAAGGGGTGGTTTTGGTCCTCTTGGGGCCTCTTTTGGGCCTTTGGGGGGTCTCTTGAGGCCTCCTGGGGGCCTCTTGGGGCCTCTTGGGGCCTCTTGGGGCCCCTTGGGCGCCTCTTGGGGCCTCCTGAGGGCCTCTTGGGGCGGACATCTAGGATGTTCGGTTCGTGTTCCCTCTCTTGGCCCCTTGGGGGCCGTCTTGGGGAACACCGTTCTGGGCGCCTCTTGGGCCGTGTTGGGGCGCTCTTAGGCCGTCTTGGGGCCCTCTTGGAGGCCTCTTGGGCCGTCTTGGGGTGGTTTTGGGGGCCTCTTGGGCCGTCTTGTGGGCGTCGGAAAGCCGAAAAAGGCTAGAACGCCCAACTCGCGACTCGGGGCCCTCTTGGACTCATTGGAGGGTTCGGGAGGTCGCTTCGGGGTTGCCAGCGCCTACAGGAGGCGCAGGTAACACTTCAGCGCTCACGGAAGCCAGCCCAGGAAGCCTCGGAAAGGCTTTGGACGCCATTGGTCCGTGCTCTCTTTCTCCCTCTCTCTCTCGCTCTCTCTCTCGATCCCCCTCCGCCGCAGGTCAGCCTCCGCTCCTCTCGCCATCCGTTGCCGTGCCATGCGCTGGCCGCTGCCCGCCGTCGTCTCGTCCACGCGGCCCGTGGCCAAGAATCCGCCGAGGCCCGGCGCCCTGAAAAGTCGTCCCGTCGTGGCAGAAGCACACGCTGGCAACCCTCGAGCCGGATCGACTGGTGAGGGCCCCCATCGGGGTTCAAGGAGCGAGGAGGAGGAGGATGAGGAGGAGGAGGAAGGGGTTCGAGGTTCGAGGTTCGAGGTTCTAGGTTCGAGCATTCTTTGTTGTTTTCTGTTTTCTTTTGGTTTCCTCTGGCTTTTGCATTTTCCGGCCTCTGGGGGCCGTCTTCGGGGAGTTGGAGTTTAGGAGACGGGGGTCAGTGCAAGCTAGGGTCAGCCAGAGCGCCCGATCTCGCAGGATCCTGCAGGGCCAGGGCTGCGTGGGCCCGGGCTTGCGCGCAGGATCTTGCAGGATCCCGCGGGACTGCGCACGATCCTGCAAAGCCTGAGTGAGCCAGGTTTGCGTTGACCCAGGTTCGATGGTTGAAAGATGGGGTCCTGAGGGATGGGGTCCTAAGAATAGGAAGGGACCCGAGGGTGGATTTACGTTACTTGAGGCACCTCGTCCTTAGGACCCCGTTCCTCAGGACCCCACCTTTGAACCACCGACAGGTCAGTGCGTCCCCGACCCCAGGGCCCGAAAAGGGGCAGACGACACGGCGTGTTTTTCCCCATATCCAAATGATGGGGTTCTTGTTATTCTCCGACCGCGCCGGACCATCTCACCTCCCCTCCTCCCTCTCTGCACTAGACAATGATGAGGATTGTCATGATGATGACCATGGTATGGTGAGAGTATGATGTGAATATGATGTTGATGGTGTATGATGGATGAGTATGATGATGATGATGCTGATGATGATGGTGATGGTGATGATGGTGATGATGATGATGATGATGATGCTGATGATGCCGATGTTGCTGCTGCTGATGATGATGATGCTGATGATGATGATGATGATGATGATGATGATGATGATGATGATGATGATGATGATGATGAGCAGATGAAGAGGATGTCTCGAGCGGCTTGCTGGTTTTAGCACTCCTAAGGGCGGGCCGCCAGGGGTATTGCACGGCCTCCGTTCGCGCCCAAATGGCAGGGATGTATCAGGCTGTTTGCCTGTTTTGGTCCCCAACATCTTCCGTTTTCGGAGCAGATTTTGAGGATGTCTCGTGCGAGGCGCCTCCTGAGGGGGGGGCCGCCAGGGGTATTGCACGGCCTCCGTTCGCGCCACCATGGCGGGGAATTCTCGAGCGGTTCGCCTGTTTTGGTCCCCAACATCCTCCGCTTTCGGAGCAGATTTGGAGTATGTCTCGATCCAGGCGCTCATTTTCACCCCCTAGGTGGGCCAGATTTTGAGGATGTCTCGATCGGTTTGCCTGTTTTGGTGGCCAGACTCGTGGGCACAGATTCTCTTCAGGATGCCACAGGAGGCACCAGCAGGCTCCAGGAGGCCTCAGGAGGCCACATGAGGTCCCAGGAGGCACCAGGAGGCCACATAAAGACTCAAGAGGCTACAGGATGTCCCAAGAAGCTCCAGGAGGCCCCAGGAAGCTCCAGGAGACCTCAGGAAGCCACAGGAGGCCCCAGGAGGCCACAGGAAGCGCCAGGAGGCCTCGGAAGGCAACAGGAGGCCCCGAGAGGCCCCAGGAGCAGGAGGCCTCAGAAGGCAACAGGAGTGGCTCCAATCCAATGTGTTTTACATATGCTCCTATAGATTGGGCCTCACCTGGAGCACGAATCCTTGATGTTATACGTATGTTTATAGATCTTGTCTTTCTCCTGTGTGCACAATCCTAGATGTTTTACCATGTTCCTATATTTGGGGCCTCTCCTGGGGCACGAATCCTTGGTGTTTCTATAGGTTGCGCAGAGACGCGCTCGTACTTCTGAGGCTCATTCACACTCCAATTCGTTCGCAGTTAGATGCATGACCAGACCGTCACAACTCAAGCCTGCTGATATTCGAAAACTCTTGCGCCTAGACATTCACGGCGGACAGGTCCATGCGAATTGATGCATAGATGGGGTGCTCCACGAAGTGAATAATTGTCTTTACCTCGGTGCTGTGGGATGTCAGGGTTTCTCTGTCTCTCCGCTTTTTCCTGCGCTGCCCCCCAGACTTCCTAAGTCACGCGTTTGGCCCAAGTCGCAGGCCCGGGAGCTCTCGACCCCTTCCTCGGTGGTTCAAAGATGGCGTCCTCAGGGATGGAGTCCTAAGGATAGGAAGGGATCCAAAGGTGGATTTACATTACTTGAGGCACCTTGTCCTTAGGACCCCATCCCTCAGGACCCCATCTATGAACCACCGACTTCCGTGGGGCCGGCCTCCAATCCTGAGCACTCTCTCGGACGGCCTCGGGGCACCGAAGCAGCCCGTGGTCGCCAAGGATTGCGAGACTCCGGAACAATTGCCGGGGCACTGGCTTTGCGGTCAGCTGGTGCAGCATGTGTGGAAGTCATATAAGCGGTGCTCTCTCTCCCTCTCTCTCTCTCTCAGGATCTAGCGAGTCCCCGTCACATGGAACATCAAAGTCAGATGGGTCTCCTGCAAATGGCCAGATTTCCTTGGCCGTACGGACCACCCTGCCCAGCGCTGCCCCCCGCGACGCATTTTGCCCGACTGCAAATCAGGAAGAGAAGCCATTTGCCAGAGTGACCAGTTGTGCGCGTCGCTCGGGGGGCACGGGGGGGGTCCAAACCTGAGCGCGCGGGCCTCAATTGTCGCATCGCGTGTAACGAGCGGCCGTGCGCCACAGGTCCCCCCATGCCCAGGGTCACTCAGCCTTGCGTGTAGCAGACAAGTTTGGCATGCCCTGGTCGGCGCTGCCCCCGCGACGCCTCAACGCCGACACCAGCCGCACGCTAGCGCCTGCGACGGGGCCGTGGTCGCCGCCGTCGTCGCCATCGCCGCCGTGGTCGCCGGCGTCGCCGCCGCCGTCGCCGCCGCCGTCGGGGCCGCCGTTGTCGCCGCCGCCGCCGTCGTCGCCGTCGTCGTTGTCGTTGTCGCCGCCGTTGCCGCGGCCGCCGCCGCTTCGCCACGCCGCCCGCAGCCGCTGGGCGGCGCCGGCGCCAGCGCGTGCCGCGGGCCCCTGCGCGGGCCGCGCGGCCCCAGGCGCGGCGGCTCCCGCCCAGCGGGCCACCATCGCCGTCGCCGCCGTCGCCGTCGCCGCCGCCGTCGCAGTCGCTGCCGCCGCCGCCGCCGCCGCTGCTGCCGCCGCCGCCGCCGCCCCCAACGACGACGACGACGACGACGACGACGACGACGAAGACGACGACGACGACGACGACGACGACGACGACGACGACGACGACGACGACGACGAAGACGATGACGACGACAACGACAACAACGACGATGGCCAGATTTACATTCGGCATCAGATCATCTCCCAGGCGGCACAGATGCCCTATACCTGCGTTGGTCGTTGGCCAGGACACCCTCTCAAGGCTCTTGCACAAACTCTGCTGGTCTTCACAGACAGTAGCGGATCATCCACAACGACGACACCACAACAGCCTGCGAGTCAGCATAACACGATGTAAACAGTGAGGAATATGAACATCCGAGTTGCCAAGCATAGTTGTTGCTCCGGGCTCCAGATGTATCTGCATCTTCGGCCTCTTCATGTTCGGGGCGCTCGAACTGAGCCGTGCCAGGTTGACGGTTGCGCGACTCCGTTCAAATCGTTTGTTGATCGGGTCCGTCTCGTCCGGTTGAGATCGTCGCCGTGCCCTCGTGGGCGTGCTGTTGTTTTTCAGCTTCCCGAGTGGGTTGCTGCTGCGCCTGATCGCTGTGCTGCCAACGGTGCGTTCACAGCACAGCAATCTGCAGAGGCTTGTTCGATTTCCACTTGCCGACTCGTAGGCGGTGTGGTCCTGAGACGGGGCACATGTCAACTCCGTCTCGCTGTCAGCAAAGTGGTCCGCAAGGGCATTGTGCCGATCTAATCGCGGACTTCTCCTTACCTCTCCCACCTCCCCTCGTGCACCCGCCCCCCTCCTTCTCCCTCCTCTCGTCCGCCCCTTCTACCTTCCCCTCCCCTCTGGGATTCCTCTCCCCTCCTTTTCCTTTCGCTCCTCCTCTGCAGCCGCTTGGGCCCACACAGCATCTCCTCGAGCAGACCCACCGTGGGCGCGCGGGCGCGGTGCCGCGGATGGGATCGCCGCGAGACCTGAGCTCGCCCATCCGGCAGGCGAGGGGGTTGAGCGCAAGCGGGGCTCAGCCAGAGCGCAGGATCCTGCAGGATCCTTCGGAGGTAGGAGGATCCTGCAGGATCCTGGTCCTGCAGGATCCTGCAGGATCCTCCTACCCTGACGCGTCGATTGAGGAATCAGCCGTTTTCGGTCCGCGAGAGGGCGTCGTGGTCGTCATTTTTGCGGGTCCAGGTCCGTCGGTTTCGGTCCCAGGCCTTTTTCACTAAGGGGAGGTTTACTAAAGGGAGGTTTGTCCACCGCCAAATCCTGCAACGCCGCGATTTTGCCGAGCCGGGTTCTTGGTATCGCACGGACGTGTGCACTTTTTCTCGGCGGGGATTATTAAGGAGCATCCTGGATCATCCTGGAAAAAAAAAACGCACGAAACCGAAAAAAACAAAGGGAATGGACGTCCGAGCGATGGCCAGGGTTGGGGAGCCGCTCGCGGCCGTGAGGCGGCCTTACACAGTGGCTGAGCCGGATCTGGGGAGGCCCCCAACAAGACCGCGGCGCAGTTTTTTGTCTCTGAATCGGCTGAGCCGGGTTTGCGCTGAGCCGGGTGAGTCCACGCCCGACGTCTCGTCCCTCCAGCCCGTGTTGAAGCACGAGCGCGGCTGCAGGAGCTTCGACGCCGACGGCGAGACGTATTGCCTCCAGGAGGTCCTCGGCGAGGGCAGCTATGGGTCCGTCTACCGCTGCCTGCGGGTCCGGGGCGCCGCCGTGTTCGCGGCGAAGATCATCGACACCATGCGCATCGGCTTTGTCGGCGGCCCGGAGGGCGTCCGCGCGGCGGAGCGGATGGCCTCGCGGGAGGTGGACGCGCTGCGGAAGGTCTCTAGCCATCCGGGCATCATCTCCTTGCAGGGCGTTCGGGCGTGTCGTAACGCAATGGGGGGGGAGCGATCAAACAGGGGGGTGATCGCGGGCTGCCGGAAAGAGCCCTCGGCGGGGCCCGCCTGGGGCCCCGAAGGTGCGCGCAAGGTGTGCCTTTCCTGCCCCCCCCCCGCGGCTTGTCTCCCCCCCACGATGCACCGCCCAAGCCTCAAAAGGACGACTGTCGGGTTGGGAGGATGGGGCTGGGAGACATGAGCAGGTGGTCCCTTGTATCGCGTATGTCGAATTTGCTTGTTAGCCCTGTGTTTTCCCAACCTCTTCCTCCAGACAGGATAGTTGTCTTTCTCAGAGGCGCGTTCTTCTCGGACAGCACGCGCCAGGTCTTTATCGTCACCGCCTTCGTGCCCGGGGGCCACCTGTTCTCGCACGTGGTGCAGCGGACGGTGCCCCTGAAGGAGGCGGAGGCGTCGCATATTGTGGCCCAGCTCGCCGATGCGGTCTCGTTCTGCCACGCCCTCGGTGTGGTTCACAGGGACCTGAAGCTGGAGAACGTGCTCGTGTCGACCATCGACGTGCGCCTGGTGGAGCGTCAGGACTCCTCTGGCGTGTCGGGTTGGCAGGCAGAAGAGCTGTTCTCCGTAATAATCTGCGACTTCGGATTCGCAAAATCACTGGAGCGCTTCACCACCCGCACGCCCATCGGGACGATGTCGTACACCGCGCCAGAGATTCCAATCGAGCGTGACGAGGCGAGGTCGTCCGCCCAGACCACGAGCAGGTGCGACTATGACGCATTCAAGGCCGACGCGTTCTCGATGGGGGTGCTGATGTTCGTGATGCTGTGCCTGGGCTTCCCGTCCAAGGACGTGGGCGAGAGCTCGCACAGGTCTCACTCGCTCTGGCCCGCTCTGTCCAGCGACGCTCAGTTCCTCATCGACGGCCTGCTCAACGCAGATCCTAGGCAGCGTCTCGGCGTTCTAGAACTGTACAACCACCCCTGGGTGGTGCTGGCACAGGCGCACGACCACGGCGAGTCCTTCCAGCGCAGCGTCTCCAAGCAGATGGTTCTGGACAAGGCCGAGCCCGAGCTCGGCCCCACGAGGCGTGCCCTGGCGCCGAAGCGGAACACCGGCGACCCGACGCAGGACCCCGCCCTGCCGGGCATCCTGGGCCTCTGCCGGGCGCTGGTCCACGTCCAGCAGGAGCGCGGCATGGCGTGCTGGGCGCTCGCGGGCACCGCCAGCCTGGGCGGCATCTCCGTGTGGGACCAGCTGCAGTGGCACGTGCAGCTGACCGAGAAGCGGATCAGCGAGGCCAAGGCCCAGGGCTGGACCTGAACGGTGCCTCGGCGATCTCGTGGGCCGTTTTCGTGTCGATTCCGTTTTGCGGCAGAAGCGGATTGAAGACAGAACGAGGGGAAACGAAAACAACACGAAAACGAAAAACTTTGTTTAGGTGCAGCCCTGCCGAGGCCCTCATGGACGAGCGCGCCCGCTCGCACGGGCGGCCCGAGCCGGACACCACGGAGGCGCACGAGGCCGACCTTGGCGCCCTGTTCGCCATCCTGGCCGAGGCGCGCAAGCAGGTCTTCGGCGTGGCCCCGTTCGACGCCGTGTTCATGCGGGTGTTGCCAGAAGTGCCCCTGGCCCAAGGTGCCACCAGCTTTTCGCGCGTCATCTTGGAGCCCCTGGGGCTCTCTGGGCCTCGTGAGAGGTGCCCTGGAGGCCGCCTGGGCCACCGCGAGAGTCCTGGGGGTACCTCGGGCCAGGGGTACTCCTAGCAACACCCGATCCATGATCTACAACAGGGCGTGCGGCGCGCTGATAGGGCTGGTGGCGCGGCTCATCGAGACGGCCAGGCCTGGCTGCCCCGAGGAGCTCAGCCGCGCCGCGCGCCGGTTCCGGCTGTGCGCGGTGGCCGTGGAGCAGCTGTGCAGGGAGCGCGCCCTGATCTGTGGCCTGCGGCAGGCGGATGACCAGCCCTGCCCGGAGAGGCCCGGGCAGCCCGGCGGCTGGCTGCCCAGCAACAGGCTGCACCGGCTGGCAGAGGTCCTGGGCGCGAGGATCGGGCTTTCGCAGCGAGGGCTTTGTCCCAAGGTGGGGTTAGAGAACGAAGCCAGCTGGACGCTCGCAGTTCCTGCTTCCAGGGGCCACTCGGAGCGACTTTCATCCAACCCCACCTCTGCCCCTGCCTTGCTACGTGTTCCCGGCAGGAAGATCCTGCTGGGGACCGCGGCCAGCAGCAGGTGTAGCGACACCGTTGCGACGTCGACGGGGCTGCTCGGCGCCCTGCTGGGCGAGAGCAGGCCGTCGCTGCTCGGGGCGGGGGAGATCGCGGAGCTCGAGCTCATCGAGCAACGCATGTTCTCGGGGGGCGGCGGGGATCAGGCGCCGACGGAGGTGCTGTACCGGACGATCAGCCGGATGGTGAACGAGATCCACTCGCGCATCTCGGAGGAGGGCCAGCGGAGGCAGCGGCGGTTCCTCCCGCCATGGGCCCAGATCAGCTCAGAAGCGGCCCCCGGGCCCCTCCCGGGGTCCCTCCCGACCCGCTGTTCGAGGCGGAACCAGCCGTGGCGGCGAGGAGCCTCTGTAGCAGGCCCCACAGAGGACGTCTCTCCACGGGCCCTCCTCCGCGCATCGCCATCGCCATCGTGGAGGACATGAGGCTGCCGAACTGGGCGGACGCCGTCACGAGGATCCGGGGCGACGTCGGGGGAGCACAGGCTTCCCACTCCTCGCCGAGGGGTCCCCACAGCCCACCCCGCCCAGAAACGCGCGGATTCGCCATCGGGGGCCTATCGCCGATCTCTCGGCGCTGCATCGCCGATTCCAGCACGATGTTTCCCCCCTGGCCCCCCCCTTCACATCCCCCCTGGTGGTCACTGTCATGGTCGCCATCGTCGTCGCCATCGTCGTCGTCGTCGTCGCCGTCGCCGTCGTCGCCGTCGCCGTCGTCGCCGCCGTCGTCGTTGTCATCGTCGTTGTCGTATTCGCCGTCGCCGCCGTCGTCGTCGTCGTTGCCGTCGTCGTCGTCGTCGTCGCCGTCGTCGTTGTTGTCTTCGTCGTCGTCGTCGTCGCTGCCTTCGTTGCCGTCGTCGTTGTCGTCATCGTTGTCGTCGTCTTCGTCGTCGACTTCGTCGTCGCAGTCGTCGTCGTCGTCGTCGTCGTCGTCGATGTCGTTGCCGTGGTCGTCGACGCTGCCCCTCGGAGGAGGCTCTCGCCGCGGAGGCCCTCGCCGAGGTCTGCTCGCGGCGCCGCTGCCACGCCCCGCGCGGCGCCCCGCGCGGCGCCCTGCGGCTGCTGCGAGGGGCTCGGGAAGCTGCTCTGCTGGGCCGCAGGGCGGCGCCCCGGGCAGGAGGCCACGTCAGGGGCCCACCTCTCGCTTCTCCTCCTCCTCCTCGTCCTCCTCCTCCTCCTCCTCCTCCTCCTCCTTGTAAAGATCCCAGAGACCATTTACCAGTCTTGATTAAGATTGATATCCAGAGGTGGGGAGGTCAACAGGTTCGTAGTAATGGTACACCAGATGGGGTTGACAGGGAGGAGGTTAAGTGGGACAGGGACAAGATGATGCAAGGAGTTCGAGGGGGGCGGGTCCGTGAAGATTTTGTTCGGGATGTTGAGCGTGAGCTCGAAGAGGTCTGGCAAGCTGTACAGTCTGACATGCCGAAGCCAGATGATCTCATGCTGCAGTTAGACTATGTCTTACGCCGTGTGGGCACACGACACTTCCAGCAGGCTCGCGTCAGACACTCTCCTTCCTCGCAGTCTTCCCTGTGTAGCCAGCGACTTGCACTGTTAGCTGAACGTCGACGATTACGTAATGAGCTAGGTGATTCTGAAGACTTTGAACGATGCTGTGAACGGTTGCGTGAACTCACTAAGCAATGCAAATCATTGTATCGACGACGACGTACGGCACGAAATGATCAGCTTGTGCAAGAGCTATGGGATGCATGGCGTGCTCGTGATCTCTCTCTTGTTCATCGTCTTTCGCTCAGAATTGCGGGCAGTCGTTTTGGACGTGCCAAGCGTGACTTGCATAAGCTTGACGGTGCTCTGCCTACGCCAGCGCAGTGGATGGAGGTGTGGGAGCAAGAGGGAGGAGATGGAGGTATGCAGGCTGTCCAGGGGGACTGGGAGGCCATGTGTAGGCATCAGGACGCGCTGCTCACACCTGGAGGGGTCAATGATAGTAGTGCCAACGCTGCTTGTTCACGGGCCCTTCTGGATCTGGAATTGCTTCAGAAGTATGTTGCTCGGGCTCCGAAGCGACGGGGAGTTCCAGTGTGGTCCTTGCCTCTTGAGTTATGGCATATGTGCATAGGTAAGCCCACCGCTCATCGTGCTGAAGTGTCTCGGGCTGGACTTGGCTCGGATTTTAGGCAGACGGACGGCCAGTTCGCTAAGCTCCTCTTGCATCGGGTTCTAGCGTCTATTCGTGCCTGGGGCGTGCTGCCCAAGCTGTGGAACGTAAGTCAAGGCTTCGCCATACCTAAAGCCGCTATCGCTGGTCCCAGGGGAAAACGGGTGGTTCATGGGCTGGATCCTCTTGGAAAGGGCTTTCTCGCTGGCATCCTCAAGGTGGGGCCCCAGTTCCAGAACTCTCACTGCGACCATGGGTTCTTGAGGCATCGGAGGCGGGAGGACGCGATTGCGGCCTGCATGATCACGGGCTGGAGGCTCACGAAGATAGGTGTTCATTGGTGCGATTCCTTGAAGGACCTCTCGAATGCGTTTGCGTCGCCGAAATGGTCATCCATGGACAGTGCTTGCACCACGCTTGCTCAACCTGCTGATCGTCGTTTCTGTCGCCAAAGGTATCGCACGGCCGGGCGCATGTTACCCTCATCCGAGGGCTCAGTCCTCATCAAGCCTGGGTGTGGAGCGCTGCAGGGAGATCCGTTTGCTGTGGCCAGTTTTGTTCGTGTCTTTAAGCCGCCGATCGACAGGTGGATTGACCGTTGTCAAACTGATGATCCTGGCGAGAAGCTCTTGTGGGCTACACTTCCATCAGAGCTTGGGCTCACATCCTCACCAGTGTACCTTGGACTGCAGAAGTTCGCTGATGACTTGCTGAAAAAGATCGTGCTTGGCCCTCCTTTCAACCCTTATCAGATGGGGCAGAAGCTAGACCATAATGATCGAGTCCTGGACGAAGAGCTTCATGGTATAGGAGTCCGCCGTAACCAGAAAAAGCAAGAGGCGATCGTGTCGGTGCCCCCTAGCTGTCGGCGAGGCGCAGCTGCGGTGTTGAAAGCTCGGGACACCAAGATTGGCGACGCTGTCCGATATTTGGGCCCTCATATCACGCCGACCCAAAGTTTTAGCTCGGAACTTACTCGACGTATTGCTGCCATGAAGTCTTCGTTCTATAGGCTTGGACGGTTCTGGTTTCAGAAGGGAGTTCCAGTTCGGTGGAAGCGGTGCGTCTTGCCGTGCCACATCGTCAATACTGCGTTGTCTGGTGTCGAGCCCTTCCTCCCCAGCCCCCAGCAGATCAGGACCCTGGAGTTCGCCATTGCTGCACTCGCTCGGAAGGCTATGCGAGGCGAGGCTAGCTGGGAGGATGCATTTGGTCGTCGTCGATCGCTTACTTCGAGGCAGGTTCTTGAATGGTGGAGGCTAGTACCTATATCGATTGAACTCCAAGTTCGGCGTCTTCGCTGGTTTCAGGCATGCCTAAAACGACCACATGCGCATGTTCAATATTTAGCCGCTATGCTAGGCAACATGAACGGGGAGGGGGTGTTCACGGACCAGGGGACGATACACTCGGAGGCAAATCCTTGGGCTAAACGGCTTCAGGACGATCTCATCACCCTTGCTCAATGGAGTGGAGACGCACATGGGATCTGGGAGCGGGTCGGGGGCTCTATCATTAAGCTATTCGAGTTTGAGAATGCTCGTGATTTTGTTCAGGTTGATGTGGGTATTCTTCGTAGCGCAGCCCAGACCCTCGAAGTACCTCCCCCTGGAGTCATTGAGGATTTTGAGGCCCTCGAAGCGGCGGCCCTGAACACAGAGTTCCCACATACCTGTCCCTGGCCCTCGTGCACGTCGTCGTTTTCCTCCAGGTCTGGGCTCGTGAACCACATCAGGCGCATCCACGGGACCGTCAAACTCTCTCAGGCCCTTACCAAATGTAATCAATGCATCGTCTGCCAGGAGACCTTCTGGGACCGAAAAACTGCGCAAAAACACCTGCACGGGTCCATCCTCCACGGCAGGTGCCTGAAAGGTAAGGCGACGACCCTTCGAGAGGTGCAGCCCCCTGAGGATCTTGCGCGTCGAGTCTGCGGCTCAAGTTTCCTGACGCTGGCTGAGTATAACCTTCACGCTCAGCTACACCTACCTGCCCAGCCCGAGGTTTGTGATGTCCGAGGCCATGGAGCTGGAAATCCACGACGCCCCCGCGTGGCTGTTCCCACTGGGCAAGCGCAAGGGCGAGGGCGATGGCGGACAGGCCTCGAAGACGTTGGTCGTCGCGACTGGGGGTGCGGGAGGGGGCCGTGGAAGCGGCGACGGGCGCGGTCGAGGTCACACGGACGCGACGGACGGCATCGACATGGCGACCTTCAAGTGGGTGGCGCGCCAGACCTTGGCCAACTCCCGAGCCATCGCCGATCTCGAGGCCAACGTAAACGACACCTTTCTTCTGGCCGAGGAGACGTGGCTGGCCAAGGCAGGCCTGCTAGCGAACGCGCAGTACACCAAGGCCGCCGCCGACCTCAAAGCCAAGGCCGCCTCAGACCCGCAGGTCGACACCTCGAGCCTCGGCCCGCCGTTCTTGGTCGTCTTCTTTCTCGTGATGTCGGAGATCCGCAAGCAGGCCGCGACGGGGATTCACAAGGAGGAGGTGGAGGCGTTCTGGCAGACGCACATCAAGGACAAGACGCCCGCCGAGCTCGCCATGATGGTCCGCACGATGTCGTTCCAGCAGCCCCGGGGCGAGAAGAGCAAGCGCATGGAGAAGATGGTCAAGCTGCGCCTTCACATCCTCACGGACACGGAGGGCGGTCGCAAGCTCAGCACCCTGATCTACCGCACGCTGTGCGAGCTGAACGCGCAGAAGCTGGTCGGGTCCGCGCCGCGGAGCCAGGGCGAGAGGGCAATCCAGAAGTGGCTTTCACGTTCGAAGTAGTGGACTGGAACGGCGAGATCATGAACTCCACATCGCCGATACCCCAGTTGTTGAGTGGCTTCTGTGATTCGGCTGGTGAATCTATGGCTGCATCATCTGGTGGTATGGCAACATCCACTTCGCAGTTGCCTACGATACCTCCGTTTTTGAATGGCTCTGATTCGGTGCGTGAATCTGTGGCTGTGCTTTCTGGTGGTATTCCAACACCCTCCTCGCAGTTGCCTACGATACCTCAAAGTTTGAATGGCTCTGATTCTGCTGGACCTTCTGTGGCCGTGCCTTTTGGTGGTATTCGGACATCAACTTCGCAGTTGCCACAGATACCTCAGGTTTTGAATGGCTCTGATTCCAGCAGATTCTCAGTGGGAGCTACCGCGTCGAGTACAGCTACTCCTGAGGCGGGTGACGCTGCCGCTGCCGCCGCACCTAGCTTTTCCTCCTCTTCCTCCTTCTTGGGTACCTCGTCGCCCTCTCAACCCTCCCCGCTCCAGCTTCCCCCGATGCTTGCCTCGTCTGCTCGCCTCGCCGCTCTCGTGTCTAGAGGTCTCGTCCGAGACATCCGTGCCACTGGAGGAGATCGGTTTGTGGGGAGTGTGGGTGGGTCGGAGGCGGGCGGGAGGGAGAGGCTGACAGGCTCTCGGCCGCCGCCGCAGATCGCGCAGTTGGACGCGACGACTCGGTGGCCGAGGTCAGGCGCGCCCGACCGCCTCCGAAGAGGGGGTCCCGTCGCGTCGCCGTGCAGGAAACTAGTCTACTGGTGCCCGCAGGCACCCCTTGGAGGGCAATCCCTCCCCACAGGGGCTTGCCTCGGGGCCCGACGGGGGCCCTCCCTCCTGCGGAGGCCTCTCGTTTCAAAATCACGGATGTTTTCACGGCCACGCTGCCGTCGCAGGGATGTGTTTTATCCAGGGTGAGCCTGCTCTGGTAGGCCTTTGACTGATAGCTTGACAACGTCCCCAGCGGTTCAGATCAGATCAGATCCTCCTCCTCCTCCTCCTCCTCCCTCTCCTCCTCCTCCTCCCTCTCCTCCTCCTCCCTCTCCTGCCCACGGTAGTGGTGGTGAAAGATCAGCCCGTCAAGTTTTGTTGACCAGACTGCTGGTTGTCACGGGCCCACCTCTCGGTGACGAACATGCTTATTTTCTTTAGTTATTTCTTTATTTCTTACGTGTTTGCCTCCTTTGTACTTGCCGATCGGTGGTCCTTGCTTGCTTATTTGTTTTACGTGCATGCCTGTAGCAGCATTCGGCTCGGGGTTCTCACCGCGCCCCCAGGCCCGCGCGCAGCCACGGCGGTCTGCGTGCCCATTCGGGTAGTCCTCTGGCGGCGGGCCGAGAAACGTGGTTAACAAGTCGTGCGTTTTGACGTCGCTGTTATCAGGGAGGAGGAGAAGGAGGAGGAGGAGGAGGGAGGACATCGCAGGCGGTTTGTCAGAGGAGGGCCGTTCGAGACACTGGAAACTGTTTTCTTCTGGGGGCCTCCCCGTCGCCGCGGCTGGGCGCAGCGCGGCAGACTGGGTGCGCGTGTGGACCCCAGGAGGGGTCTGGGGTGATGGGCCTGTTTTCCACCACCACCACCATAAGTTGGACGGGGAGGGGCTCCTCCTCCTCCTCCTCCTCCTCCTCCACCTCTTCCCCCCCTCCAACTTATAGTGGTGGTGGTGGAAAACAGGCCCATCATGGGGGCCGAGTGTGAGCTCCTGGTGCCTCCGACCGCCCTGCTCCGAGTTCGGCCTCTTGGCTCGGTGCGATCGGCACGCGTGCGGAGAGAGAGGTTCAACGGCACCGTAACGGGTACTTACTAACGGGTACTTTGCATTTTTGCCGAAAGTTGCCACTTTAGGGCCTCTTTCTTGCATTGCAGCTTTGCCCACATCGGGAAGGGTTGGGTTCGCTGGGTCACTGGCCAAAGTACCCGTTAGTGGAGTCCCCGTTTGAGGGGCGCTGAGAGGTTGCGAAGCCGAAGGCACGGCCTGCCCATTCGGAGCAGCATTCGCTGCCGGCGCCGCCGCGGACGTTCTCCATGTGGAGCAGACTCAAGCAGTGGCGAAGAGTCTCGGCTTGCCTACAGGCCCACCAAAGAATGTTCTAAGAACTTTGTTGTGGTTTGCACGAACTCTTATTGGAACATGTTTGGCTGAGGCAGCCTTTTTTCATACATCTGGTTTGCGTATGATCTACGAAAACTGTTTGCTCTTAGAGCATGCTTGATTTTAAGATGGTGAGCCTGTAGGAATGCTGGGACGGTCGGTCCCTGCTCAACAGACGGCCGCTTGCCCAGCAGCGGCCGCTATCGATGTTGGGCAATACCCGTTGTTTGGTATCGTGCCCATTTTTCTGTACCAGTGCCCAAAGTCAGGATCGTCAGCAGAACGGCCTGGGATGAAGGGCCGGCCATGAGCGGACCACGTGGTGCCATCCAGGAAGGACCCCGGCTTCGGCGTGCTTTGCGAGCCGATGATCCTCAGCACGTGTGGCAGACCAATGCGTGCCTGCCCTCGGATGCAAATCCTGGGAAGTCAAATTCTGATTTCGCCCTGGTCCGAAATCCGGCATAATCTGGCTTAATCCTGCTTAATCCGGCTTATCCCGCTTACTCCAGCTTACTCTGGCTTGCTCCCGCTTCATCCGAGGCCCACTCTTGCGTGACAGCCCCCCCCAGCGGGGCTTAATCCTCCCTACTCCTTCCCACGGAGACCTCCCAGTAGTTGCCTCCCAACCTGCCCCGCTCCGCTCCACCGACAGCACGCCGCGGCCCGCGAAGGCCCTCACGTTACCGCCCAGGGCGGCATCCGAGGGCCCGCCGTGGTCAGGCAGCTCACGCCGGCCCCACCGCACGCGCTGCCCAGACCCCCGGCGCCACGATCTCTTCACAGCGGGGGCCCTCAGAGGTCCGGACTCCTTCCAGGGGACCGTTTTTCTGTATCTCGAGTCGTTTCTCGACGGCCCCGAGGTCTTCAGGGGCCCACAGAGGTCTGGACCCTTTCCTGGAGGCTGTCTTTCTCATCCCGAGTCGTTGTTCGACGGCCCCGAGGCCCCTCGAGGGCCCTCCGAGGCCGAAAACAGCGAGGGACCTCCCGTCGTGCCTTTGGCATGACCAGAGTGGGCCTCCCAAGGACCACCGGAAACCGCCACATCGGGCCTCGTGCAGAGGCCGCCGAGTTGCGGCAGGAGCCGCCGTCGCCGCCGTCGCCCTCGTCGTCGTCGTCCTCGTCGTCGTCCTCGTCGTCGTCGTCGCCGTCGTCGTCGTCGTCGTCGTCGTCGTCGTTGTCGTCGTCGTCGTCGTCCGCCTCCTCCTCCTCCTCCTCCGTCTCCTCCTCCTCCTCCTCCTCCCTCCCTCCTCCTCCTCTCCTCCTCCTCTCCTCCTCCCTCCTCCTCCCCTCCCTCCCCCTCCCCCTCCCCCTCCCCTTCCCTCCCCCTCCTCCCCCTCCTCCCCCTCCCCTCCTCCTCCCCCCCTCCCCCTCCTCCTCTCCCTCCTCTCCTCCTCCTCCTCCTCCTCCTCTCCTCCTCCTCTCTCCCCCTCCTCCTCCTCCTCCTCCTCCTCCCCCTCCTCCCCCTCCCCCCTACTCCCCCCCACTGCTCCTGGGCCCGAGGTCGAGCCCGAGGCGCCGCTGGGGACTCGGGGCAGGCCCTCCGTGGAGGGCCCGCGGGCGGCGGCGCACCGGACGCGGCGGCGGGGCCGCGGTGCGGGCGCGGCCGGCGCCCTGCGCTCGAGGGCGGCGCAGTCCCTGGGAGCGCTGGGCGCCCGCCGGCTCCAGGCGGAGAGGAGGGGAGGAGCGAGGAGGAGGAGGGAGGAGGAGGAGGAGGAGGAGGAGGAGGAGGAGGAGGAGGAGGAGGAGGAGGAGGAGGAGGAGGAGGAGGAGGAGGAGGAGGAGGAGGAGGAGGAGGAGGAGGAGGAGGAGGAGGAGGAGGAGGAGGAGGAGGAGGAGGAAGGAGCGAGGAGGAGGAGGAGGAGGAGGAGGGAGGAGGAGGAGGAGGAGGAGGAGGAGGAGCGAGGAGCGAGGAGCGAGGAGCGAGGAGGAGCGAGGAGCGAGGAGGAGCGAGGAGGAGACGAGGAGGAGCGAGGAGCGAGGAGCGAGGAGGAGCGAGGAGGAGCGAGGAGGAGCGAGGAGGAGCGATGAGCGAGGAGCGAGAAGGAGGAGGAGGAGCGAGGAGGAGGGAAGGAGCGAGGATGATGATGATGAGGAGGAGGAGGAGGAGGAGGAATAAGTTCGAGGTTCGAGGTTCTGTGTTCGAGCATTCTTTGATGTGTTCTGTTTTCTTTTGGTTTCCCTCTGGCTTTTGCATTTTCCGGCCTCTGGGAGCCGTCTTCGGGGAGTTGGAGTTTAGGAGACGGGGATCGATGCAAACGGGGGTCAGCGAGGGCGCCAGATCTTGCAGCATCTTGCAGGGCCAGGAATGCATTGACCCGGATTTTGGGTGCAGCATCGTGCAGGTTCCTGCAGGAGCTTGCAGGCTCCTGCAAGGCCTCACTGACCGGGTTTACATGGGGGGAGGGGGAAGAGGTTCGAGGTTCTGGGTTCGAAATTGTTTGGTTGTTTTTTTGTTTCGGAGGGGGGGGGCTTCATCTTTCCGCATGTTCCGGCCTCTGGTGCCAGATTCCTAGGGCACTGGGACCGTCGAAAACGGATCCTGGGCGACAGGCTTCGCCAGATGGACCCCAGGACACGAGGACCGATTTTGAGAGGCTTTGGAGGGATCGGCTACCCATGACGGCACCCTTCGCTCGTGCTCGCCTTCCTGAGCCTCCTGGGCGTCGTCGCCACGGCCAGATTCGCCTCGAGAGTTGGGCCAGAACGCACCCCAGGAGAGGCCCAGGGAGCAGCGGTACCGTTAAGTCGGGCCTGTCCCTCTACAGGAGGGATATGCAAACATATAGTCAAAAATAGTATGAGGACGATGTTTTGAGTATTCTTTGACATTTTGGGGGCCTTGTTTGCCTATCTTGTACTTTTCGTCCAAAACCCCCCTGTAGGAGGACAGGCCAGACTGCAACGGTATCGATATCCTCTGGTTTTGGCCACGCGCAGAGGTGAGTGGGGGGACGGGGGAAGGCCTCTTAGAAGCACTCCTGCCTCTTGGGAGCCGCGGGCCTCATCTGCAGATGTAGGGCCAGCGCCTGCTGGGAAGCAGCCTCCATCTAAGAAGCCTGCCCCCTCCCCCCCAACCCCCGCATGCGCGCCGCCAGTGGTTTCCCCCAGGTGAACCGGCTTCGCGTAAGAGTGGGCCCTGGCCGGGGTGACCTTCGGTGCGGGGTTTTCCATCTGCTTCGTCGTCTTCGTCGTCGCCCTTCTGGGTCGTCGGCGTCGTCGTCGTCGTCGTCCTTCTGGATCGTCGTCGTCGTCGTCGTCCTTCTGGATCGTCGTCGTCGTCCTTCTGGATCGTCGTCGTCGTCCTTCTGGATCGTCGTCGTCGTCGTCGTCCTTCTGCTTCGTCGTCGTCGTCGTCCTTCTGGATCGTCGTCGTCGTCCTTCAGGACCATCGTCGTCGTCGTCCTTCTGGATCGTCGTCGTCGTCGTCCTTCTGGGTCGTCGTCGTCGTTCTTCTGGATCGTCGTCGTCGTCGTGCTTTCGGATCGTCGTCATCGTCGTCGTCGTCCTTCTGGATCGTCGTCGTCGTCCGTCTGGATGGTCGTCGTCGTCCTCTTCTGAATCGTCGACGACGTCGTCGTCGTCCTTCTGGATCGTCGTCGTCGTCGTTCTTCTGCATCGTCGTCGTCGTCCTTCTGGATCGTCGTCGTCGTCATCCTTCTGGATCGTCGTCGTCGTATTCGTCATCGTCCTTCTGGATCGTCGTCGTCGTCCTTCTGGATCGTCGTTGTCGTCGTCGTCGTCCTTCTGGGTCGTCGTCGTCGTCGTCGTCCTTCTGGATCGTCCTCGTCGTCGTCATTGTCGTCGTCGTCCTCCTGGATCGACGTTGTCGTATTCGTCGTCGTCCTTCTGGATCGTCGTCGTCGTCGTCATCGTCGTTGTCCGTCAGGACCATCGTCGTCGTCGTCCTTCTGGATCGTCGTCGTCGTATTCGTCGTCCTTCTGGATCGTCGTCGTTCTTCTGGATCGTCTTCGTCGTCCTTCTGGATCGTCGTCGTCGTCGTCCTTCTGGCTCGTCGTCGTCGTCGTCCTTCTGGATTGTCGTCGTCGTCCTCCTGGATCGTCGTCGTCGTCGTCCTTCTGGATCGTCGTCGTTCTCGTCATCATCGTCATTCTGGATCGACGTTGTCGTCGTCGTCGTCCTTCTGGATCGTCGTCGTTGTCGTCGTCGTCATCCTTCTGGATTGTCGTCGTCGTCCTTCTGGATCGTCGTCGTCGTCCTTCTGGATCGTCGTCGTCGTTCTTCTGGATCGTCGTCGTCATCCTTCTGGATCGTCGTCGTCGTCGTTCTTCTGGATTGTTGCCGTCGTCGTTGTCCTTCTTGATCGTCGTCGTCGTCGTTCTTCTGGATCGTCGTCGTCGTCGTCGTCCTTCTTGATCGCCGTCGTCGTCGTCGTCGTCCTTCTGGATCGTCGTCGTCGTTGTCGTGGTCGCCGTCCTTCTGGATTGTCGTCGTCGTCGTCCGTCTGGATCGTCATCAACGTCGTCGTCCTTCTGGATCGTCGCTGTCGTCGTCGTCGTTGTCGTCGTTGTCGTCGTAGTTTTCGTTTCGTCGTCGCTGTTGTCGTCCTTCTGGATCGGGCGTCGTAGTCGTCGTCGTCGCCGTCGCCGTCGCCGTCGCCGTTGCCGTCTTAGTTTTCGTCGTCGTCGTCCTTCTGATTCGTTGTCGTCGTCCTTCTGGATCGTCGGCGTCGTCGTCGTCGTCTGAGGGCACGGTAACGCCACAGGACCCGACGGGCCTCAACCTAGAGCGATTGGGTCGCGATCGGTTCAAGGTTGGTCGATCGACGCGGCGTTAAAAACTCTTGCGCGCGCCGACGCCGCGCCAACCTACCGTACAACCTCGAGAAAAAATCACAACCAGAGCTCTGTACGTACCCCATCCTTCTGCGCCACGTTCCAGGCCAGTTCGATCCCTGACGGCCAGCCAGCCCGAACTGTGGTGAAGGCGCGCAGATCGAAACGATTGAGACGCCAGGATCTCAGGGCCCATCTCTCCACGACGCCAACAATGAAAAGAGACAAAGCGCAGCAAACCTTCGGAGCTCCTCGCGGATCTCTCGGATCGGCGCTGGGGCTCCCGGGCGGCGCCTCCGGCGCCGCCACGGGCGCGCTCCGGCGCCGCCAGGGAGGGGGGGCCCAGGGCCGATCCGAGAAGTCCGCACGGAGCTCCAAAAGCTCACGCCTCTCAGGAGGGGAAAAAACACACAGACACAATTAATTAATCGTCGATTTCCAGGACAATATGGGAAAAGATGGGAAGTGGGGGGGAAGACAAACACCCAGAAGATATGGGGAAATATGGGGAATCCTATTATTTGTGTGTATTATTTGTGTGTCCCAAGGCCCCTTCAGCCTCACCTCCCGAAAACTTCAGGAGGGGAGGACAGCACAGGCACAGGCATAGAGAATCGTCGGTCCCCCGGAAGCCGTGGAAGCCACTGGCAGCGGATGGGGAAGACGAGCATCCAGGGGAAACGATCGGAACGATCAGGCATAAAGAGTCGTCGATCCCCCGGAAGATGTGGAAGCCACTGGAAGCGGATGGGCAAGACGAGCACCCAGAGGAAACGATCGTAGCGATCCGGAACCCGGGGGATCGGGGCCTCTCTACTTCTGCGTCCTCGTCGTGCCTCTCTGCTCGCGTGCCCCCTGGGCCCCCGCACGAGTCGGCAGGGCGCGCGCATCGCCGAGCTGGAGGGGCTGCTGGCGCAGGCGGCCACCCGCGACGCGGAGCTGGCCGCGCTGCGCGAGCGCGCCGCCCGCGGGGCCCTGGAGCCCCGGGCCACCTCGGCCGCCGCCGCCGCCGGCGGGGCCCCCGCGCCCGCCGAGGGGGCGGCCGCGAAGCCCCTCGGCAGCATCCACGAGGAGCGGCCGTGGAGCCTCGGTGGCGAGGTCGGGCCATCGGCGCCTCCCAGAGGGGGGCCGAAGGATCGCGCCGCAGCGCCGGTGCATCGGCGATGCGGCTGGATGGGGAGCCCCAGTGCCTCCACGCCGACGTCGCCACTGCATCACCGACGTTGCCGGTGCATCGCCGATGCACCGGAGATGCGGCGCGATCCTCCGACCACATCTCCTCCGGCCCCATCTGGGAGGCCTCTACGGGCGGGGCAGGACAGGGAGGAAGCCGTTCCAGAGCGCTCCGGGACGCTCTCTCAGAGCGGCCCAGGGCGCTCCGAGAAGGCCGCGGCGCTCGATGCATCCTCCAGAGCCGCCCGATGTCAGAGATTCTCGATGCATCCTGGCTCGAATTGATCCTCGTCCTGGCTCCCGCTTTCACCACCCATCAAACCACCCCGACCCATCCCGAAGGCCCCGATTTGCCCTCCGTTCCCAGCGGCGGGGGGAGGGTCGGGGAACCTCGAAGAGCACGAATGGGACCCGAGACCCCCCCCAACCCGAAATTCGGGTCTTCGGGTCGGGCTGGTGTGGTCTGGTAGGTCGTCAGTCGTCACTCTTGCGAGGGGCTGGTGGCGGGCGCGTGACGATGTGCGAGCGCGCCGTCCAGGGGGGGCCTGGAGCCCTGGGTCGTCTCGGCAGCCGAAGGCGCCTCGCGAGGGCCCCGCGCCGGTCGAGGAGGCGGCTGCGCGTAGGAGGGGTCCTTCGCCGGAGGGACCTTGCTGGTGCGGGCCCAGAGGAGGAAGAGGAGGAGGAGGAGGAGGAGGAGGAGGAGGAGGAGGAGGAGGAGGAGGAGGGGGAGGAGGAGGGGGAGGAGGAGGAGGAGGAGGAGGAGGAGGAGGAGGAGGAGGAGGAGGAGGAGGAGGAGGGGCTACCTCAGCATAGGACTGCGTGCCTGGATCTGGTCCCCCCAGGGACCCCCGGGTGCCGCGCCCCAGCGGTCGCTCTTGCCCAGGGTCGCTCTTGCGGCAGCCGAGAGAGGCCTCGGCAGCATCCACGAAGACCGAGGAGTAACAACAAAAAGAAAGGCATCTGCAGAAGCTTTCGGAGCTCCGCGCGGAATTCTTGGATTGGCGCTGGGACCCACTCTTGCGCGCGGAGCGCGCCAGGGGCGGCGCCGGCGGCACCGCCAGGGGGTCTCCGGCGCCGGTCCAAGGGCTCCGCTCGGAACTCCACAAGTTTATGTTTATGCCTCTCTTTGTTCCTCTAGAGGAGCAGCTGTGGAGCTCTGGGAGCGGTCGGCTGGTGGCGGGCGCGTGACCGGGCGGTAGATGCCCGTGTGCGGCAGGATGCCGTCTGCACAGACAGGTCGCCTCTCGGTGGACGTGCGACGTGCGTAGCCCGGAGAGTACGCGTTCGTGTTGCTGCAGCTGGGTCGTGCCAGGTCTGCCAGGCATCGTGGCGCGTTGGAGATTATTTTTGTAGTGAAGGCCTTGCGGCCGTTGCCGCCGACCCAGACGGAAGACGAGGTCGACGACGATCACGACGACGATCACGACGACGATCACGACGACGATCACGACGACGATCACGACGACGATCACGACGACGACCGCGACCACGACCACGACCACGACCACGACCACGACCACGACCAAGACGACGACCACGACCACAACCAAGACCACGACCACGACCACGACCACGACCATGACGATAACCACGACCACGACGAGACCCACGACGATAACGCCAACGACGAGCTGATGACCCTGCCACAGGCTCGAGACATGGGGGAGGAGGAGAAGGAGGAGGAGGAGCCCCCCGGGATCCCCCCCGGACCGACCCCCCCCCTTCTGGCGGGGAAGGGACAAAGGGAAGCGTTTTCCCTTCGACGTAATTTCGATACTGTTCGATGCCCCTTGTTTGTTCGATCGCCCTTGCGACGACGACGACGACGATTCAAAGGAGGCCGGCGTACTTCAGTTGGGGCTGGGCTGGCCTCTCGCCGAAGGGCCTCTCACCTACGCCGGCTGGGTCGGCGGATGGGTGCCGTTGCTTCCTGCCTTCGTGTTTGTCGAAGGGCCTCGCACACTCGCCGACTGGGTCGGAGGATTTGTGCCATTGCTTCCTTCATTCCTGTCTTCTCCGCGCTGCCGCTCACCCCTTCCTCGGCCTGCCTGGTCCCCCTGCGAATGCGTGATCTCGAACGTGAGCGTCTGCTCCATTGAGCGACGGAAAAAACGGTGTCGTCTTCGCCGAGAGTTTGTTCCTTCATTGCTTGGGGCATAATGGGTATCATAGCTTCCGCCCCCCAGGCAGTCGTCCATCTATGGGTTTCCCACAATTCCGAATTATGGGAAACCTATCGGTTGCCAGAAACTCTTAGGGGGATGTTCTGTTCGTCGTATGATCGTGGTATGTTCGTGGTATGATCGTAGTCGGATAGGAAGCTGGGCCGTCTCCATCATCACTGCGGGGGGGGGGGTGTTGGGGACCCCGGGGACCGTGGACGTTTCCTGCCCCCCCTGGAGGAGAGCTCTGGAAGGGTCCCCGAGCGCCGGGGGCCAGGGAAGATCCCTGTCCTTGTTGTTGTTGTTGCTGTTGCTGTTGCTGCTGCTGTTGTTGGTGTTCGTATTATTGTTGTTGTCGTTGTCGTTGTCGTTGTCGTTGAACATTATTAATTCTAAAGAATAATTATTGTTGGGACCCCTGGTGCACGGCCCCCCTGCGCCGCCTAGGCCGCAGCTACATTTTCATCATTTTCGTGAGGAAGCCTCAGGTAATTCGATGTGATCAAGATCCGGTTGTTTTGTTCCCCCCCGCTTTCCCTTGCAAAAAACACTATAAAATGACATTTCTTGTTCTAATATAATCAAATTTCAAGAATCCTTTGCAAAAAATAAGGTAAAGTGGACATTCGCGCGCGCAAGACGAAATCCTTCCAAAAGCTTAGTGTTCGGAACGATTTTAACATAAAAACATCAAAAAACCAATGGTTTTTCAACAAAAAAATGTCAAAATCTCATCCCGCGCGCTCTTGCGGATTCGTAGGAAACCCAACACTTTTTAAACATTTCTGTCAAACGGGCTTTTGCGAGCAACTTTTTCGAACTTCTGCGACAACGGTTGCGCACCTGCCAGGGCCATCATCCCTGTCAAATAATACCATGCGGGACAGATTCGTTTTTTCTTCGCGCGCGCACGCCGAAATCTCCAAAAACCATTGGGTTCTTAAGAATTTTACCACCGCGCATCATAAAATCACACGAATCGCACCGTAGGTCCTCGAAAAACAGCTGCACGACTTTTCAAAATTTCCACCCGCGCGCGCTGTCCGAATCCTCCCATCATCCAGGAACTTGACCCAAAAATGTGACCAACTCCGCTCTCTCTGTCTCTCTCTCTGTCTGCTCTCTGTCTCTCTCTCTGTCTCTCTGTATTATGTATGGTATGGCACAATTGCACCATGCTGGGCACATGCGCGCCCCGAATAAGTGACCAAGTTCTGTGGGTGTGTACCCCACGCCAGTGTAGTAGCCACGGTCGTCCGCACGCCACGAAGTGAAGTGTCCCAACGTCATAGGGCGGGAAGCTGGGTTTGGGTGGTCGCGAAGAGTCGTTTGGATATTTGGTAGAGCTTGTAATGCCCCCCCACGAAGTGGGGGTATTGCCTGGTGTCGTATGAAAACCCTGGCACTGGGGAGAACACCACGCGTTCGGGTAAAAGTGATTGTTGTTGTTGTTGTTGTTGAACATTATTTATTCTAAAGAATAATTATTGTTGGGCCCCCTGGTGCGCGCCCCCCCTGCGCCGCCTAGGCCGCAGCTACATTTTCATCATTTTCGTGAGGAAGCCTCAGAAAAGAGGGTGTGTACAGGATCCGGTTGTTTTGTTGTAATCCGCTTTCCCTTGCAAAAAAAACAATAGAAAATGACATTTCTTGTTCTAATATAATCAAATTTCAAGAATCCCTTGCAAAAAATAAGGTAAAGTGGACATTCGCGCGCGCAAGACGAAATCCTTCCAAAACCTTAGTGTTCGCAGCGATTTTAACATAAAAACATCAAAAAACCAATGGTTTTTCAACAAAAAAATGTCAACATCTCATCCCGCGCGCTCTTGCGGATTCGTAGGAAACCCAACACTTTTTAAACATTTCTGTCAAACGGGCTTTTGCGAGCAACTTTTTCGAACTTCTGCGACAACGGTTGCGCACCTGCCAGGGCCATCATCCCTGTCAAATAATACCATGCGGGACACATTCGTTTTTTCTTCGCGCGCGCACGCCGTCGTCGTCGGCCGCGGGGCCCTGAATAGTAGCCACGGTCGTCCGCATGCCACGAAGTGAAGTGTCCGAACGTCATAGGGCGGGAAGCTGGGTGTGGGTGGTGGCGAAGAGTCGTGTGGATATTTGGTAGAGCTTGCACTGCCCCCCCACAAAGTGGGGGTATTGGCTGGCGTCGCATGAAAACCCTGGCACTGGTGAGAACACTGAGCGTTCGGGTAAAGTGATTGTTGTTGTTGTTGTTGTTGTTGTCCCTGTTGTTGTTGTTGTTGCTGTTGTTGTTGGTGGTGGTGTTGTTGTGGAATATTCTCGTATGGGTTCCCCATAATTCGGAAGTGTGGGGAACCCGTAGATGGACGACTGCCGCTGCAGTCGCACAGCCGCGCAGCCGCAGCCGCGCAGCCGCAGCAGCCGCAGCCGCCCTGCGAATTATGTGAAACCCATAGGTTGCCAGAAAACTTTAGGGAATCTGGCAACCTATGGGTTTCACATAATTCAGAATCGTGGGACACCCGTAGATGGGCGACTGCCCCCTGCAGCTGCAGCTGCGGCTGCGACTGCGGCTGCGGCGGCGAGCGTGATCCAGGTTCCGAATTATGGGACACCCATCGGTCGCCAGAGACACGTCGGGAATCTGGCGGCCTAAGGTTCCCCAGACATCTGTAGTGAGAGTTATGGGAGGCCCATAGGTAACCAGAAACCCCGAGGGAATATGGCGACCTGTGGGTTTCCCATAATTCGGTTGGGAGAGATATGGGGAACCCATAGGTCTCCAGCTGCGGCAGCGGCTGCAGCGGCAGCTGCGGCTGCGGTTGCGGCTGCGGCGCGGAGCGGCATCCAAGTTCCGAACCATGGGGAACCCATGGATCACCAGAAACCCCGAGGGAAAATTGCTACCTATGGGTTTCCCATAACTCGCGGCGGCGAGCGGGGTCCTGGTTCAGAATTATGGAAAACGCATAGGTCGCCAGAAACCTCTTAGGGAATATGGCGACGTGTAGCTTTCCAATAATTCGCCCACGCCAGCGGCCCCGCAACATTTTATAGATTCTAGATGCCGCGCAAGTATGGGACATCATCACCCGGATTCGTTTGCGAAGTGGGGGCGACGGGCGGACTCCAGGACCCGAATTATGGGAAACCCATAGGTCGCCAGAAACCCTTAGGGACAACGGCGACCTGTGGGTCTCCAATAATTCGCGGCAGCGAGCTGTACCCATAGGTCGCCAGATTCCCTTGGGGCTTCTGGCGACCGATGGGTTTCCCATAATTTGCGGCGGCGAGCGGGACCCAGGTTCAGAATCAGAGGAAACCCATGGATCGCCAGGAACCCCAAGGGCATTTGGCGACCTATGGGTTTCCCATAATTCGCGGCGGCGGGCTCTGAACTGTGGGGAACGAACAGGTCGCCAGAAACCCTAAGGGAATCTGGCGACCTGTAGGTTTCACATAATTCGCCCGCGCCAGCGGCACCGCGGATTTTCGCCGAAGTCTAGGCGCCGCGCAATCATGTGACATTCGCATCCGGAATCACTCGCGACGTGGGGGCGGCGGGCGGATACTTGATTCCGAATTATTGTAAACCCATCGGTTGCCCTAGGGAATCTGGCATCCTATGGGTTTCCCACAAGCTGGCTGGGAGGATCATGGGACACCCAAAGGTCGCCAGAATACCCTGGGTGATCTGGCGACCTATGGGTTGCCCATAATTCAACTGAGAGAATTATGGGAATACCGTAGGTCGCCAGAATCCCCTAGGTAATCTGGCGGCCCATGGGTTTCCCATAAGTCAGCTGGGAGGACTATGGGAAACCCAATGGTCGCCAGGATCCCCTAGGGGATCTGACGACCTTTGGGTTTCCCATAATTCAGCTAGGAGAATTTTGAGAATACGATAGGTCGCACTAATGTCCTAGGGAATCTGGCGACCTATGGGTTGCCCATAATTCGGCTTGGAGAAGTATGGGAAACCCATAGGTTGCTATAATCCCCTCGGGGGTCTGGCGACCGATGGTTTTCCGATACCCCGGCTGGGAAAATAATGGGAAACCCAGAGGTCGCAATAACCTCCGAAGGAATATGGCGACCTATGGGTTTCCCATAATTTGGTTGGGAGAATGATGGGAAACACATAAATCGTCTGAATCCACGAGAGAATATGGCGACCTGTGGGTTTCCCATAAGTCGGCTGGGAGGATTATGGGACACCCAAATGTAGCCAAAATCCCCTCGGGGATTCTGGCGACCCATCGATGTCTCATGATGCGGCTGGGGGGGGCTATGGGAAACCCATAGGTGGCCAGGGATTCTGGCGACCTATGGGCTTCCCATAATTCGACTGGGCAACCTATGGCTTCCCATAATTCTTGTGACCTGGCTGTGCTTCCCATAATTCGGCTGAGAGAATTATGGGAAACCCAAAGATCGCCAGAATCCCCGAGAGAATCTTGCGACCCATGGGTTGCCCATATTTCGGTTGGGAGAACTAGGGGGAACCCACAGGTCGCCAGAATCCCTTAGGGGATCGGGCGACCTATGGGTATCCCACGGAACGGCTGGAAGAGTTATGAGAAGCCTATATGTCGCCAGAATCCCATAGGGAGTCTGGCGATTTATGGGTGCGCCATGATTCGGTTGGGAGAATTAGGCGAATTATGAGAATCCCATTGGTCGCCAGAATCCCCCAGTGAATCTGGCGACATATGGGTTTCTCATAATTCGGCGGGGGACTTATGGCAAACCCATAGGTCGCCAGATTCCCTTAGGAAGTATGACAACTTATGGGCTTCCCATAAGCAGCGCAGTCGCAACCGCGCAACCGCGCAACCGCGCAACCGCAACCGCGAAGCCGCAGCAGTCGCAGCCGCCCCGCGAATTATGAGAAACCCATAGGTTGCCAGAAACCCTGAGGGAATCTGGCAACCAATGGGTGTCCCATAATTCGCAATTGTGGGGAGCCCGTAGATGGACAACTGCCACCGCAGCCCAGCAGCCGCAGCAGCCGCAGCAGCGCAGCAACAACCGCGCAGCCGCAGCCGCGCAGCCGCAGCTGCCGCAGCCGCCCTGCGAATTATGGGAATGCCATAGGTTGCCAGTCACCCCGAGGGAATCTGGCAACCGATGGGTTTCCCACCGTTCGGGATTACGGGGAACCGAATCTGAACGTCTGCCGCCGCAGCCGCGCAGCTGCGCAGCCGCGCAGCCGAAGCCGCGCAGCCGCCGCAGCCGCGCAGCCGCAGCCGCGCAGCCGCAGCAGCCGCAGCAGCCGCCGCCGCCGCCTTGCGAATTATGGGAAGCCCATAGGTTGCTAGAAACCTCTAGGGGATATGACAACAGATGGGTTCCCCACAGTTCGGAAGTATGGGGGACCCGCATATGGACGATTGCCGCCGCAGCCGCGCAGCCGCAGCCGCGCAGCACTGCAGCCGCGCAGCCGCGCAACCGGGCAGTCGCGCAACCGCGCAACCGCGAAGCCGCAGCCGCGCAGCCGCGCAGCCGCGCAGCTGCGCAGCCGCGCAGCCGAAGCCGCGCAGCCGCCGCAGCCGCGGTGCTGCAGCCGTTCAGCTGCAGCAGCCGCAGCAGCCGCAGCCGCCTTGCGAATTATGGGAAGCCCATCTGGACCTCTAGGGGATATGACAACATATGGGCCCCCCACAGTTCGGAAGTATGGGGGACCCGTCTATGGACGACTGCCGCCGCAGCCGCGCAGCCGCAGCCGCGCAGCACTGCAGCCGCGCAGCCGCGCAACCGGGCAGTCGCGCAACCGCGCAACCGCGAAGCCGCAGCCGCGCAGCCGCACAGCCGCGCAGCCGAAGCCGCGCAGCCGCCGCAGCCGCGGTGCTGCAGCCGTTCAGCTGCAGCAGCCGCAGCAGCCGCAGCCGCCTTGCGAATTATGGGAAGCCCATCTGGACCTCTAGGGGATATGACAACATATGGGTTCCCCACAGTTCGGAAGTATGGGGAACCCGTCTATGGACGACTGCCGCCGCAGCCGCGCAGCCGCAGCCGCGCAGCACTGCAGCCGCGCAGCCGCGCAGCCGCGCAGCCGCGCAACCGCGCAACCGCGCAGCCGCAGCCGCGCAGCCGCGCAGCCGCAGCCGCGCAGCCGCAGCAGACGCAGCCGCCCTGCGAATTATGGAGAACCCATAGCTTGCAAGTAACCCATAGGAAATCTGGCAACCGATGGGTTTCCCATCGTTCGGGATTATGGGAAACCTGTAGATGGACGACTACCGCCGCAGCCGCGCAGCCGCAGCAGCCGCAGCCGCCCTGCGCACTATGGGGAACCCATAGGTTGCCAGAAACCTCTCGGGAATCTGGCGACCCATGGGTTCCCTATAATTCGGAAGTGTCGGGAACCCGTGGATGGACGACTTCCGCCGCAGCCGCGCAGCCGCAGCCGCGCAGCCGCACCCGCGCAGCCGCAACAGCCGCAGCCGCCTTGCGAATTATGGGGAACCCATAGGTTGCCAGAACCCCTTCGGGAATCTGGCAACTTATGGTCTTCCCATAAGTGGGAATTATGGGAAGCCCGTCTATGGACGACTGCCCCTTGCGGCTGCAGCTGCAGCTGCGGCTGCGGCGGCGAGCGGGATCCATGTTCCGAGCTATGGGGAAACAATTGGTCGACAGAGACCCATCGGGAATCTGGCGACCTGTGGGTTTCTCCTAATTCGGTTGTGAAAATTGGTGAACCCATAGGTCGCCAGAATCTCTTAGGGAATCTGGCGACCTATGGGTTTCCCATAAGCATTATGGAAACCCGTAGATGGACGACTGCCCACTGCGGCTGCAGCTGCAGTTGCAGCTGCGGCTGCGGCTGCGGCTGCAGCGGCAGCTGCGGCTGCGGCTGCGGTTGCGGCGGCGAGCAGGATCCAGGTTCCGACTTGGGGGAAACCCATAAGTCGCCAGAAACCAAAATGGCATCTGGCGACCTATGGGTGTCCCATTAATTTCTGTTCGCAGTGAGTTGTCCACTCCACTGCTCGCGCAAACATCCCACCCACCCACCCACCCGCAACTTGGCTTGCAAAATCTCTTAAAACCGTGACGGTGGGTACCAAATGGCACTTGGCAACGACAGCGACGCCGACGACGACAGCGACAACGATGACGACGCCGCCGCCGACAACGACTACGACGACACCGGCGACGTCTCCAACGACTTCGACGACGCCGACAACGACGACGACGACGACACCGACGACGACGACGACGCCGCCGCCGACGACGACGACGATGACAACGACGGCATCAACGACGACGACAACGACGACACCGACGACGACGACGTCAACGACGCCGACGACGACGACGACGACGACGGCGGCGACAACGACGACACCGACGACGACAACGACGCCGACGCCGAGGACGACGACGAAGACGACGACGACGTCGCCAACGAAGACGACGACGACGGAGGAGGGAGGACGACGACGGCGACAACGACAACGACGACAACGACGAGGGAGGAGGGAGGACGGCAACGACGCAAACGATGAAGAAGGAGGAAGGACGGCGACGCCGACGACGACAACGACGAGGGAGGCGGGAAGACGACGACGACAACGACGACGACGACGACGGCGACGAAATAGGAGGGACGACGACGAAACGCCGACGACGGACGACGACGACGACGAGGGAGGAGGAGGAGGAGGAGGAGGAGGAAGGACGACCACGGCGACAACGACGACGGAAACGACCACGACGCCAAACAGGACGACGACGAGGAGGAAGGACGGCGACGCCGACGACGACAACGACGAGGGAGGCGGGAAGACGACGACGACAACGACGACGACGACGACGGCGACGAAATAGGAGGGACGACGACGAGACGCCGACGACAGGACGACGACGAGAGGGAGGAGGAGGAGGAAGGACGACCACGGCGACAACGACGACAGAAACGACCACGACGCCAAACAGGACGACGACGACGAACACGAGGAAAGACAGAGGACGACGTAGGCGACGACGACGACGACGCGGGAGGAGGGAGGACGACGACGACGACGACGACGGCGCAAGAGCGCGCGCGCACGCTTTTGTTGAAAACCCGTGTTGCGAAACCTTTGGGTCTTGGATGCTTTTTGGAGACACGATTTTGAGATCCTTCCGAAACCGATGGATTTAGAAGGTTTTCGGCCTACGCGCGCGACGACGCGCGCGTCTGCACTTCGTTTTATTCTGTTGCAGAGGATTCTCGCGGCGGCACACGCGCAAGGGCGTTCGACAGATTTCGACATGCGCGCGCGAAGCCCGTTTAATAGCATTTTGTGAGAATCTTGAAATACCTATGGTTTTCTGAAGATTTCGCAAGACCTCGCGCGGAAGCTTTTTTAGCAAATCAGTGTTGCGAAACCATGTGTTTTTGTATGCTTTTTGGAAACTCGATTGCGAAATCCTTCCGGCACCGAAGGTTTTCGAAGCATTTCGGCATGCGCGCTCGACGACGCGCGCGTGTGCACTTCGTCCCATCTGTTGCAAAAGATTCGCGAAGAAGTGTTACATTAGAACGAAACGTGTCACTGCATAGTGTTTTTACCAGGGAACCTCAGGGGGGGGATACTGGCCCCCCTGCGATAGTGTAAATTCATATTTAGGATGGACATGTGGTCAGAACCATGTATGATTTACATACCCGAAAGGGGGATTGATAACGCCGGAGGTGGGGGTAGAACTTATTCTGTTTTTAGAAAGGAGAATCAATCGCGGAGGCGAGCGGGATCCAGGTTCCGAATTATGGGAAACCAACAGGTCGTCAAAAACCCTTAAGGAATCTGGCGACCTATGGGCGTCCCACAGTTCGCCCACGCCAGCGGCCCCGTGAAACTTATGGGACATTCGCATCCGAATTCGCTCGCGAAGTGGGGGCGGCGGGCGGATCCCAGGATCCGAGCCATGGGAAACATATAGGTCGCCAGAACCCCCCCAGGGAATCTGGCGACCTGTGGGTTTCCCATAAGTCGCGGCGGCGAGCGGTGTCCAGGTTCCGGATTCCCTAACTCCCTACGGGTTTCGCCTGATTCCCTATGGGTTCCCTGATTCCCTATGGGTGTCGCCTGATCCCCGATCGGTCGCCTGATTCCCCATGGGTTTCTGGCGACCTGGCGACTGCGACCGGACCTGGCGAACATGGGTTTCCCGAAAGGTTTTTGGCGACCTGCGCGGCTGCGCGGCTGCGGCTGCGCGGCTGCGGCTGCGCGGCTGCGCGGCTGCGGCGGCAGTCGTCCATCTACGGGTTCCCCATTATTCGGAATCAAGAATCCGCCCGCCGCCTCCACGTCGCGATCGATTTCGGATGCGAATTCTCATAGTTGCGCGGGGTCTGGAATTCCGTGAAAATTCCTCAGGGCCGCTGGCGTGGGCGAATTATGGGGAATCCATAGGATGCCAGATTCCCTGTGGGTTTCTGGCGACATATGTGTTTCACATAGTTCGGAACCTGGATCCCGCTCGCCGCCGCGATTTATGGGAAACCCATAGGCGACCGATGGGTTCCCCATAATTCGGATCCTGGAATCCGCCCGCCGCCCCCACTTCGCGAGCGGATTCGGGTGCGAATGTTCGGTAGTTGCGCGGCGACTAAAATTCTTTGACGTTTCACGGGGCCGCTGGCGTGGGCGAACTATGGGACACACATGGGTCGCCAGGTTCCGGAAAGGGTTTTTGGCGACATATGGGTTTTCCATAATTCGGAACCTGGACCCCGCTCGCCGCCGCGAATTATGGGACACCCATAGGCCGCCAGATACCATTGGGGTTTCTGGCGACCTATGGGTTTCCCATGAGTTTCCCATAATTCCGAGTTATGGGGAATCCATAGGTCGCCAGATTCCCTAGTTGATTCTGGCAAGCTATGTGCTTCACATAGCTCGCAGGCCAAATTGTGGGAAGCCCATGGGTCGCCAGATTCCCTAGGGGATGCTGGAGACCTAAGGGTGTCGCATCATTCTCCCAGACGAACGATGGGGCACCCACAGGTCGCCAGATTCCCTCGGGGGTTCTGGCGACCTATAGGTTTCCCATGATTTGGAACCTCGATCCCGCTCGACGACGCAGCCGCAGCCGCAGCTGCGACCCATGAGTTTCCCAGAATTTCCCCAGCCGACTTATTGGAAACTCATAGGTCGCCAGATTCCCTAGGGGATTCTGGCGACCTATGGGTTTCCCATAATTCTCAAAGCCGGTCGCCAGATTCCCTAGGGGATTCTGGCGACCTATGGGTTTCCCATAATTCTCAAAGCCGAATCATGGGAAAACCATAGGTCGCCGGATTCCATACGGGTTTCTGGCGACCAATGTGTTTCCCATAATTCGGAACCCGGATCCCGCTCGCCGCCGCAGCCGCAGCCACAGCTGCAGCTCCAACCGCAGGGGGCAGTCGTCCATCTACGAGTTTCCCAAAATCCTGAATTATGGGAAATCCATAGGTTGCCAGATCCCCTAGGGGTTTCTTGCGACCGATGGGTCTCCCATAATTCGCAGGGCGGCTCCGGCGACTGCGGCTGCGCGGCTGCGGATGCGCGGCTTCGGCTGCACGGCTGCGGTTGCTCGGCTGCGGCTGCGCGGCTGCGGCGGCAGTCGTCCATTTGCGGGTTTCCCATCATTCCGAATTATGGGAAACCCATACGTTGCCAGAGTCCCTCGAGGTTTCTTGCAACCAATGGGTTTCCCATGATTCGCAGGGCTGCGCGGCTGCGCGGCTGCGCGGCTGCAGCTGCGCGGCTGCGGCTGCGCGGCTGCGGCGGCAGTCGTCCATTCACGGGTTTCCCGTAATTCCGAATTGTGGGAAACCCGATGGGTTTCCCATAATCCGCAGGGCTGCTGCGGCTGCTGCGGCTGCTGCGGCTGCGCGGCTGCGCGGCTGCGGCTTCGCGGCTGCGGCTGCGCGGTTGCGGCGGCAGTCGTACACCTGCTGGTTTCCCATAATTCCTGATTGTGGGAAACCCATAGGTTGCCAGAGTTCCTGGGGGGCTCTGGCAACTTATGGGCTTCCCATAATTTGCAGGGCGGCTGCTCGGCTGTGGCTGCGCGGCTGCGGCTGCGCGGCTGCGGCGGCAGTCGTCCATCTACTGGGTTCCTGGTTTCCCATCATTCCGAATTATGGGGAACCCATCGGTTGACAGGGGATTTGGCGACTTATGGTTTTCCCATAGGTCGGCTGGGAGGATCATGGGAAGACCCATAGTTTACCAGATGTCCTATGGGATCCTGGCGACCTCAGGGCTTCCCATTATTCTCCCAGCCGAATTATGGGAAACCCATAGGTCGCCAGATTCCCCAGGGGGTTCTGGTGACCTATAGGTTTCCCATAAGTCGGAACCTGGATCCCGTCGCCGCCGCAGCCGCAGCTGCAGCCGCAGCTGCAGCCGCGTATGGGTTTCCGATAATTCGTTTCTGGAAATTACCAAGTTGTGGGAAACCCATAGATGGACGGCAGCCCGCCCCCCCCCTATAACGCAACGCCCCCTCCCAGTGCGCTCTGGGCAATGCCGCCGTGCGCATCGGGATCCGCATCGGCGTCCGCATAGGAATCCGCAGATGAGCTTGGTCCGCAGTGTGAATCTCATGGGGATCCGCACGACAGGGGGGAAGGGTGAGGGAGGAGGAGGAGGAGGAGGAGGAGGAGGAGGAGGACGAGGTGGAGGTGGCGGAGGAGGGAGGAGAGAAGAACGTCGCATTCTATTATCAGCATTGCCCTGGCGTGGCGTCTAGCTGTCCGCAGCAGATCATCACCTACATGCTCGTTCTACCTGTCCTGTGCACGCAGGCACACCAGCGCTGTGTGCACGCGGATGCTGTGGTGTAGACAGGCGCTGTGGTGTGCACAGGTGCTGCGGTGCACGCAATCATTTTGGTGTACACAGGCGCTGTGTCGCACATGGTTGCTGCAGTGTTATACATCCGCTGTGGTGTACACTGGCGCTGTGGTGCACGCGAGCATTGTGGTGTACACAGGCGCTGCGTCGCACACGGCTGTTGAGACGTACGCAGGCGCTGTGGTGTACACGCGCGCTGTGGTGCACGCGAGCGTTGTGGTGTACACAGGCGCTGTGGGGCAGGTCGCCACCTACATGCTGCTCGCGTCGTCGTCGTCGTCGTCGTCGTCGTCGTCGTCGCTCGTCGCTCGTGGCTCATCGTCGTCGTGCGCGCGGGCGCGGCTGCGGTGCCGGAGCCACGCAGCGGGGGGGGTACATTGTACCCTCCCCCCGGCCCCCCCCTATAATGCCCATTATCACCGAAAATAAAGAAACGCGCTCCGACATTGGCGCGTAAGCTGCCCGCGTAAGCTCGCGCGACACCCATCAGAATTCGTAAGAAAAAGCGCACGTGCTCGTGGACTCCAGATTGCTGCGTTCCAGAAGGTCAGGAATCTGGACTGGGCCCTGGGCGTTTTATTTGAGCCTCTTTTCGTAAAGTTGTCGTGGGTCTGGACTTGGACTACTCTTTACGAACATGCTTGGTGTAAAGGCCACTTGCTTATCGCAAGATGTGCTTATTTCTGAGCAGGGGTGTGATCGACCTCGCTTCCAGCGTAGCGTGCCGCGCTGGCGGCCCACGTGAGCCGCCGCGTAAGGTCGCTGCGTAATCTTGCGCAAGACCCCTTGTTTGATCTTCGCCCAATCGTGATCGTGCGTGCTGCTTGTGCAGCCCAGCTGCTGTGGGCAACGGGCTGGGATATTCTCACGCCTCCAGTCTCACTGAGTTGCCCACCGCAGCTCGGTGCAATTTTTTCACCAGGCTGATGCAGCCGATGCTGTGGCTGCCCGATTTTCCCACCAAGGCGATGCGGCCGATCCTGCTGCTGCCACTGTCTGGCAGATGCGGGGCATCGGAAGCAGCAGTCACAGTCAAGACGCTGTCATTGAGGACCACTCTGGTCTGGGAGGGGCGCTGCTTCTTTGCGAGCCGTCCCCTCCGCCCGGATCGGGGAGCCTCTCCGTGGCCCACGCTCGCAGTGGCCAGAAGAGCCCGCTGGGCCCTCGTTCCGCGTCGCCCATTTTCTATGCATTGCCCGTGGCATTTCGGCGCAGTTCTTCACGCTTCGCGCATCCTCGCCAGCCCATTCGGAAAAAGCCCTGCCCATGAGAGTTGACGGGAAGAGGGACGAAGAGAACATATACACACACCCCTTAACGTAGACTACCCACCTAACGTAGCCCAGACCTCGGTGACACCGAGCCCGGCCCGCGCGGAATGTGTGTGACACCTGCATTCTGGCGACACGCTTGTCTCGGAATGATGCTCCGGCTTGTGCGTGGGCCACATCTCGGATCGAAAGTGTTGCTCTCGCCTAGGCGCCGGCGACATCCCTCACTGAGCATGCTGTTCTCATTTGTGCGTGGGCCACCTGTCTTATTGAAAATGTTGCTGTCGCCTAGGGTGAACAGAGAGACCTCTGGGAGCAAGGGGATGGCACATACAGTGAAACATACAAGGTGAACAGAGAAACCTCTGGGAGCAAGGGGAGAAAGGGACCAAGAGGCACATACAGTGAAACAAAGCGGGCAGCCCAGGTGAACAGAGAGACCTCTGGGAGCAAGGGGATGGCCCTGAAGGTGATGACCTCTTCGGGTCAGCACCGGGAACAGCGTAGAGGCGAGGGAAGGAAGGAGGAGGAGGAGGAGGAGGAGGAAGAGGAGGAGGAGGAGGAGGAGGAGGAGGGAGTAGGAGGAGGAGGAGTCGGCGGACCGATGGAGGAGAGGCGCCGGGCAGAAGGAGGAGGAGGAGGGAGGAGGAGGAGGAGGAGGACGGAGGAGGAGAAGAAGAAGAGGAAGAAGAGAAGACAGAAGACGAGAAGAAGAAGCGGAGGAGGGGGGGGGGAGGAGGACGAAGAGGAGGACGAAGAGGAGGAGGAGGAGGAGGAGGAGGAGGAGGAGAAGAAAAAGAGAGACGAAAACGACGACGATCACGACGACGAGGAAGAGGAACAACAGGATAAGGGAAACAATGAGGGCAAGGACGAGGACGAGGACAAGGAGGACGACGAGGACAACGAGGACGGTGACAGAGCCCTCAATCTCGGCTCCTGGAGCCCTCTTGGGACTTTTTGGGGGGATCTTGTGATCTTAGGCGCTCCTAGTACCGTTTTGGGTGTCTCTTGGGCACCAGGGCCTCTCTTGTGCCATCTTAGGGTCATCTTGAGGCCCCATAAGCGCATCGGAAGCAAAAAGGCGAGAATGCACAACACATTGATTTTCCTTAGGTTTTTGAAGGATTTGGGCCTCTTGGAGGTCCTCAGGCGGATCCGAGAGCACTTGGAACCGTTTTGTGGCCCTCGTCCGGCCCCTTGGAGGTATGCGGGACGCTATCTTGAACCACCTTTGGCTATCTTGAGCCCCCTTAACGGCCATCCTGGAGCACAGGAGGCCTTCTTGGAGCCACCTTGTGCGGATGAGGACCCTCTGCCACCTCGCAAAACCCCAAACTAAAGCCACAGGGAGGGGATGGGGGAGGGGACCCCTCCCCCAAGGGAAGAGGATTCTCAGAGGAGGGAAGACGTAAGTCGGGCGTGTCCCTCTACAGGGGGAATATTCGCAAATAGTCACAGTCAGGTGACCATTTGTTTACTATTTTGGATTAGTTCTGAGTACATTTGGGGTATTAATTTCTCCCGAAAGCCGCCTGTAGGAGGACCTGCCCGACCTGAGGGAAGACAGAACACTCCAGATCACCTTGGCCCAAAGGGCTGGTGGGATTTCCCCACCGGGTGGCTGTCCGCCCTTCCTGCGAATGTGTTGTCTTGAGCGTGAGCGTATGCTCCATTGTGATCATGCGTGCTGCTTGTGCAGCGCAGCTGCTATAAGCCCTGTTGGTTCGATTCGGCGCTCTGTTGGTTCGCATTTGGCGTTCTCAATTTTGTGATATCATCCCCCTTCTCCTCATTCTCCTCCTATTCCTCTCCCTTATCTTCTAACTTCGTGAACTGGCCCCCTCCTTCATCAATATCCTCTGGACTCGCCCAACTGGTCGTCGCCCAATTGTGATCGTGTGTGCTGCTTGTGCAGCGCAGCTGCTATGGGCAACGGGCTGGAATATTCTCACGCCTCCAGTTTTGCTGCATTACCCACTGCATTTCGGTACAGTTTTCACCAGGCTGATGCAGCCGATGCTGTTGCTGCCAGATTTTCTCACCAAGTCGATGCGGCCGATCCTTTTGCTGCCATTGTTTGGC
>CAUYUJ010004919.1:32100-65847 GCA_963575745.1 Prorocentrum cordatum | reverse complement strand
TACCTCGTAGAGCTCTTCGACGAGATGAGCTAAGAGGAATTCGGGCGCAGGGTGGAGCTAGTACCTCGTAGAGCTCTTCGTTATCGATGAGCTAGAGGAATTCCGGCGCGGGGTGGAGCTAGTTGGCCCACCCGGCCAGAAAGGACAATGTGACAACTTTTGGGTGGTTTTGCGAATTTTTGAAAGATATTTGACAATTCATTTTGAGAAAGCAGATTTTTACGCCGAGCATTGGCATATAAACTTTGTTTCCTGAGCAGCTCAGCTCTCTAGAGGCAGTTTTAGTATCAGTTGACTTCCGGGAACCGACTTCATGTTGACTCCGAAAAATCTTAATTTTATGTTTTTCTAGAAAAGCTCCCATAAGCTCTTCGCTACGATCCTGAGCTCTCTTACGCGTGCAAGGAGCTCTACGAGGTTCCCGGCGGTGACCAGGTTGACGGTTCACCGCCGGCGCCAGTTGGCCGACCCGACCAAAAGAGACAATGTGGTAACCTGGGGTCGGTTTTTGGAACATTGTGCAAGATTTGATAATTCGTTTTCATAAGTTTGATTTTTCCTACCTACAATAAGCTATGGCGCATCTGCTGGTAAAATTTTCAGGGCTCTAGAAGCAATATTACTATCAAAAGACTTGCGGGAACCGACTTTGCCCGCAGTACAGTTTGGAAGGTGACGGTGGTTGGCTTTACTTAACTCGAGCTGTCAGCAATCTACAGACCTCTCACGCACACCAGTCGATGCAGAATGATCTGACGCGTCACACTGGAAGCTCGAGAGTTCCTCGAAATGGCTGAGTCAGGAGTTATGCTCGAAATACCGTCTCTATGTATGCGTGTTGCGAACGGTGTTTCGATGATAATTCGAGCTGAGTGCATGCTATGCATGCCAGGTGCATTCCAATCGAAGCAGCGACATGCGTGACATCGAATGAGCCTCGAGAGTGCCCAAATTGATTAGAATTTTCAAAATTAATGAAAAATATCGATTTGTACAATTTTACATTTTTTGTGTCGGATGATTTTTCTAATTTATATCGATCTATGGGTGACCTAGAGAGTTCTGGTGCATTTTTGTCGACGCAGAATGGTCTCGCGCTCTCACTGAGAGCGCGAGACTTCATATGAACAGCTTCGCTGGGAGTGAGAACTTTGGTCCAGCCGGCCGAGGCGGACAATGTGACAACTTTTGGGTGGTTTTGCAATTTTTTGAAAGATATTTGACAATTCATTTTCAAAAAGCAGATTTTTACTCGAGCATTGAGATATAAACTTCGTTCCTGATCAGCTCGGCCATCTAGAGTCATTTTCAGTACCAGTTCACTTGAAGGAACCGACTTCATGTTGACTCCGAAAATTATCAACTTGATTTTTTCTGTAGAAAAGCTCCCAGAAGCTTCCGCTTCGATGCTGAGCTTTCTCACGGATGCAAGGAGCTCTACGAGGTCCCCGGCGGTGACAGGTTGACGGTTCACCGCCGGCGCCAGTTCCGGCGCGCTGGAGAGCTAGTTGGCAAGAAAAATCTCGACGGAACTTTTGCTGACTTTTGGTCGGTTGAAAATTTTGTTCTCGAAATTTGACCATTCGTTAGAGCTCTAGTATTTTTTCCCGTGATATTAGATCTTATTCCCGCTCGCCATCTTGATCTCAGCTCGATCGGGTAACTTTGAAGGCCAAAAAGCACACTGGCGGGAACGGCCGTTTCGAGTCATCTTGATACGCGCTGTCGCTATTTTGTTCTTAACTCGAGCTTGAGGACAGCTACAGAGCTGGTAAGCACAGCTATCGCACTCAGAATCATCAGGCGCGTTCGCCTGTTGAATCCAGAGGTCTGAACTCGGTCTGCCAGCCGAGCTAGGCCCGCAAACCTATTCGTATTCTTTGAGTCAACTTGATACGCGTTGTCGGTATTTTCTACTGAACTCGGCTGTAGGGCAGCTACAGTGCTGGTAAGCACACCTATCGCACTCAGAATTATCAGGCGCGTTCGCCTGTCGACTCCATAGGTCTGAACTCGGTCTGCTAGTCGAGCCAGGTCCGCAAACCTATTCGTATTATTCGAGTCAACCTGATACGTGTTGTCGGTGTTTCCTGCTTAACTCGAGCTGTAGGGCAGCTACAGTGCTGGTTAGCACAGCTGTCGCACTCAGAATCATCAGGCGCGTTCGCCTGACGAATACATAGGTTTGAACTCGGTCTGCTAGCCGAGCTACGTGCGCAAACCTATTCGTATTATCCGATTCAACTTGATACGCGTGGTGGGTATTTTGTACTTATTCCGAGCTGAAGGGCAGCTACAGTGCTGGTAAGCACGCCTATCGCACTCAGAATCATCAGGGGTGTTCGTCCGCCTGTTGGATCCAGAGCTCGGAACTCGGTCTGCTGTCCAAATTAGATCGGCACAAACTTCTATATTGTTCGAGTCATTCTCAAAAGTGCTGTCGGTTTTCTGCACCTAACTCGGGCCTGTAGGGGGGCGGCAGGGCTGGTGACAGAAGTCGATTCGAAGACATCAGACGCGTCCACCTGTCGCATTCAGAGGTCAACAAATATTTACTATAAGTCGGAATGTTGGATGCGCGGTTTTCTCAACTAACATCAAGGTAGGAAGCTCTACGAGTCCCCGGCGGTAACAAAGGTTGACGGTTTACCGCCGGCGCCCAGTTCCGGAGCGCTGGAGAGCTAGTACCTCGTAGAGCTCTTCGTTATCGATGAGCTAGAGGAATTCCGGCGCAGGGTGGAGCTAGTAACTCGTAGAGCTTCCCTTAGCTAGTTATAGCTGGAAGCTTAAGAGTAATTCCGGGGAGCTGGAGAGCTAGTTGGCAAGAAAAATCTCATTGTGACAGACATCGCTGGGGAATTATCAGTCGCGTTCGTCTATCGTACCGAGAGCTCTGAACTCGGCCTGCTGCCCGAGCTAGGTTCGCGAAGCTGTTCGTATTGTCCGAATGATCTTGAGACATGCTCTCAATTTTCTGCACTCAACTCGTGCTGGGGAAGGGCTACAGTGCTGCAGGTCGCATGTATCGATTTGCACACATCAGGCACGTCTTTCGGTAGATTCCAGAGCTCGGAACTCGGTCTGCTGCTCGAACTAGGTTCGCAAAACTATTATATTATTCGAATCGATACTGTCGGTTTTCTGCACTTAACTCGGGCTGTAGGGGGGGCTTCAGTGCTGGGAATCACATGAGTGGATTCGCAGACATCAGACGCGCCCGCCTGTCGCATTCAGAGGTCTGAACTCGGTTTGATACTCGAACTGGGTTGCAAAACTGTTCGTTTTTTGTTAGCGTCATCTTGAGAGGTCTGAAATCGCTTGGGCTTAAAAAATAGTCGTTCTTTCGAGTTTTTTTCCACAGTATATATTGTCAGGAAGCTCTACGAGTCTCCCGGCGGTAAGAAAGGTTGACGGTTTACCGCCGGCGCCCAGTTTACAGAAACCGATTCAGAATCATCAGTAACTCGTAGAGCTTCCCTTAGCTAGTTATAGCTGGAAGCTAAGAGTAATTCCGGCGCGTTCCAGAGCTAGTTGGCAAGAAAAATCTCGACGGACCTTTTGCTGACTTTTGGTCGGTTGAAAATTTTGTTCTCGAAATTTGACAATTCGTTAGAGCTCTAGTATTTTTTCCCATGATATTCGATCTCATTCCCGCTCGCCATCTTGATCTCAGCTCGATCGGGTAACTTTGAAGGCCAAAAAGCGCAGGGGCGGGAACGGCCGGTTCGAGTCATCTTGATACGCGCTATCGGTATTTTGTACTTAACTCGAGCTGTAGGGCAGCTACAGAGCTGGTGAGCACAGCTATCGCACTCAGAATCATCAGGCGCGTTCGCCTGTTGAATCCAGAGGTCTGAACTCGGTCTGCCTGCCGAGCTAGGTTCGCAAACCTATTTGTATTATTCGAGTCATCTTGATAGACACTCTCGGTTTTCTGTACTTAACTCGAGCTTTGGGGCAGCTACAGTGCTTGTAAGCACAGCTATCGCACTCAGAATCATCACGCGCGTTCGTCTGTTGAATCCAGAGGTCTGAACTCGGTCTGCTAGCCGAGCTAGGTCCGCAAACCTATCAGTATTATTGGAGTGATCTTGATAGACGCTCTCGGTTTTCTACTTAACTCGAGCTGTAGGGCAGCTACAGGGCTCATTGTGACAGACATCGCTGGGAATTATCAGTCGCGTTCGTCTATCGTACCGAGAGCTCTGAACTCGGCCTGCTGCCCGAGCTAGGTTCGCGAAGCTGTTCGTATTGTCCGAATGATCTTGTGACATGCTCTCAATTTTCTGCACTCAACTCGTGCTGGGGAAGGGCTACAGTGCTGCAGGTCACATATATCGATTTACACACATCAGGCGCGTCTTTCGGTCGATTCCAGAGCTCGGAACTCGGTCTGCTGCTCGAACTAGGTTCGCAAAACTATTATATTATTCGAATCGATACTGTCGGTTTTCTGCACTTAACTCGGGCAGTAGGGGGGCTTCAGTGCTGGGAATCACATGGATTCGCAGACATCAGACGCGCCCGCCTGTCGCATTCAGAGGTCTCAACTCGGTTTGATACTCGAACTGGGTTGCAAAACTGTTCGTTTTTTGTTAGCGTCATCTTGAGAGGTCTGAAATCGCTTGGGCTTAAAAAATAGTCGTTCTTTGGAGTTTTTTCCCACAGTATATATTGTCAGGAAGCTCTACGAGTCCCCCGGCGGTAAGAAAGGTTGACGGTTTACCGCCGGCGCCCAGTTGGTCGACCCGGCCAGAACGGACAAAGTGATAACTTTTGGGTGGTTTTGCGATTTTTTGAAAGATATTTGACCATTTATTTTGAGAAAGCAGATTTTTCGCACCTGTGAACGGCTATGAGGGTCTCTCTGTCTTAGTATGAGCTTTGTAGGCGCACTTTTACTATCAAAACACTTGGAGCAACCATCTTCATGTCGACACGAAAAAATCAATTATTCTCTTTTGTTAAGAAATGCTTCGAGAAACTCTCCCTTTCGACTCTGAGCACTCTTTCGCGTGGAAGGAGCTCTACGAGGTTCCCAGCGGTGACCAGGTTGACGGTTCACCGCCGGCGCCAGTTACAGCTGGAAGCTAAGAGTAATTCCGGCGCGTCCCAGAGCTAGTTGGCAAGAAAAATCTCGACGGACCTTTTGCTGACTTTTGGTCGGTTGAAAATTTTGTTCTCAAAATTTGACCATTCGTTAGAGCTCTAGTATTTTTTCCCATGATATTCGATCTTATTCCCGCTCGCCATCTTGATCTCAGCTCGATCGGGTAACTTTGAAGACCAAAAAGCAGGCAGGCGGGAACAGCCATTTTGAGTCATCTTGATACGCGCTGTCGGTTTTCTTAAGATAACTCGAGCTTCAGGACAGCTACAGAGCTGGTCAGCACAGCTAATGCATTCAGAATGATCAAGCGCGTTCGCCTGTTGAATCCAGAGGTCTGAAATCGGTCTGCTAGCCGAGCTAGGGTCGCAAACCTATTGGTATTGTTCGAGTTATCTTGAGAAGTGCTCTCGGTTTTCTGTACTTAAATCGTGCTGGGGGAGGGCTAGAGTGCTGCTAGTCACAGGAATCGAGTCCGAGACATCAGGCGCGTCCGTTCGTCGAACCGAGAGCTCCGAACTCGGTCTGCTGCTCGAACGAGATCCGCGAAACTGTTGTATTATTCGAGTCATTCTGAGAGTACTCTCGGTTTTCTGCACTTAACTCAGGCTGTATGGGGGGCTGCAGAGCTGGTAATCACAGGAATCGATCTGCAGACATCAGACGCGTCCGTCTGTCGCATTCAGAGGTCTGAACTCGGTTTCATACTCGAGCTCGATTAGAAAACTGTTTGGTTGTTTTGTTGAGTCATCTTGAGAGGTCTATAATCGCTTGGGCTGAAAAACTAGTCGTTCTCTGAAATTCTTTCCCACATTATAAATTGTCAGGAAGCTCTACGAGTCCCCCGGCGGTAAGAAAGGTTGACGGTTTACCGCCGGCGCCCAGTTGGCTCGAAAAAAAAGAACTGAACTTTTGACAACTTTTGCTCGGTTGAAAATTTCGTTCTCAAAATTTGACCATTCGTTAGAGCTCTAGTATTTTTTTCCGTGATATTCGATCTTATTCCCGCTCGCCATCTTGATCTCAGCTCGATCGGGTAACTTTGAAGGCCAAAAAGCACAGTGGCGGTAACGGCCGTTTTGAGTCATCTTGATATGCGCTGTCGGTATTTTGTTCTTAACTCGAGCTCTAGGGCAGCTACAGAGCTGGCCAGCACAGCTATCGCACTCAGAATCAGCAGACGCGTTCGCCTGTTGAATCCAGAGGTCTGAACTCGGTCTGCCAGCCGAGCTGGGTCCGGAAACCTATTCGTATTATTCGAGTCAACTTGATACGCGTTGTCGGTATTTTCTACTTAACTCGAGCTGTAGGGCAGCTACAGTGCTGGTAAGCACGCCTATCGCTCGCAGAATGATCAGGCGCGGTCGCCTGTTGAATTGATAGGTCTGAACTCGGTCTGCTAGGCGAGCTAGGTCCGCAAACCTATTCGTATAATTCGAGTGAGCTTGATACGCGTTGTCGGCATTTTCTACTTAACTCGAGCTGTAGGGCAGCTACAGTGCTGGTAAGCGCACCTATCGCACTCAGAATAATCAGGCGCGTTCGCCTGTTGAATCGATAGGTCTGAACTCGGTCTGCTAGGCGAGCTAGGTCCGCAAACCTATTCGTATTATTCGAGTCCACTTGATACGCGTTGTCGGTATTTTCTACTTAACTCGCGCTGTAGGGCAGCTACAGTGCTGGTAAGCACACCTATGGCACTTAGAATAATCAGGCGCGTTCGCCTGTTGAATTCATAGGTCTGAAATCGGTCTGTTAGCCGAGCTAGGTCCGCAAACCTATTCGTATTATTCGTGTCAACTTGATAAGCTTTGTCGGTATTCTCTACTTAAATCGAGCTGTAGGGCAGCTACAGTGCTGGTAAGCACGCCTATCGCACTCAGAATAATCAGGCGCGTTCGCCTGTTGAATCCAGAGCTCTGAACTCGGTCTGCTGCGCGATCTAGAATCACGAAACTGTTCGTATTCTTCCAGTCAGCTTGAGAGCTACTGTCGGCGTTCTGCACTTAGCTCGGGCAGTAGGGGGGCTGCAGGGCGGGTAATCAGAGGAATCGATTCGGAGACATCAGACGCCTCTGTCTGCTGCATTCAGAGGTCCGAACTCGGTCTGATGCTCGAGTTGGGCTGAAAAACTATTCGTTCTCAACAATTTTCTTCGACATTATATGTTGTCAGGAAGCTCTACGAGTCCCCCGGCGGTAACAAAGGTTGACGGTTTAACTCGTAGAGCTTCCCTTAGCTAGTTATAGCTGGAAGCTAAGAGTAATTCCGGCGCGCCCCACAGCTAGTTGGCTCGAAAAAAAAGAACTGAACTTTTGACAACTTTTGCTCGGTTGAAAATTATGTTCTCGAAATTTGACAATTCGTTAGAGCTCTAGTAATTTTTCCCGTGATATTCGATCTTATTCCCGCTCGTCATCTTGATCTCAGCTCGATCGGGTAACTTTGAAGGCCAAAAAGCACGGTGGCGGGAACGGCCGTTTCGAGTCATTTTGATATGCGCTGTTGGTATTTTGTACTTAACTCGAGCTGTAGGGCAGCTACAGAGCTGGCCAGCACAGCTATCGCACTCAGAATCAGCAGACGCGTTCGCCTGTTGAATCCAGAGGTCTGAACTCGGTCTGGCAGCCGAGCTAGGTCCGGAAACCTATTCGTATTATTCGAGTCAACTTCATACGCGTTGTCGGTATTTTCTACTTAACTCGAGCTGTAGGGCAGCTACAGTGCTGGTAAGCACGCCTATCGCTCGCAGAATGATCAGGCGCGGTCGCCTGTTGAATTGATAGGTCTGAACTCGGTCTGCTAGGCGAGCTAGGTCCGCAAACCTATTCGTATTATTCGAGGGAGCTTGATACGCGTTGTCGGCATTTTCTACTTAACTCGAGCTGTAGGGCAGCTACAGTGCTGGTAAGCACACCTATCGCACTCAGAATAATCAGGCGCGTTCGCCTGTTGAATCGATAGGTCTGAACTCGGTCTGCTAGCCGAGCTAGGTCCGCAAACCTATTCGTATTATTCGAGTCCACTTGATACGCGTTGTCGGTATTTTCTACTTAACTCGCGCTGTAGGGCAGCTACAGTGCTGGTAAGCACACCTATCGCACTCAGAATAATCAGGCGCGTTCGCCTGTTGAATTCATAGGTCTGAAATCGGTCTGTTACCCGAGCTAGGTCCGCAAACCTATTCGTATTATTCGTGTCAACTTGATACGCTTTGTCGGTATTCTCTACTTAAATCGAGCTGTAGGGCAGCTACAGTGCTGGTAAGCACGCCTATCGCACTCAGAATAATCAGGCGCGTTCGCCTGTTGAATCCAGAGCTCTGAACTCGGTCTGCTGCGCGATCTAGAATCACGCAACTGTTCGTATTCTTCCAGTCAGCTTGAGAGCTACTGTCGGCGTTCTGCACTTAGCTCGGGCTGTAGGGGGGCTGCAGGGCGGGTAATCAGAGGAATCGATTCGGAGACATCAGACGCTTCTGTCTGCTGCATTCAGAGGTCCGAACTCGGTCTGATGCTCGAGTTGGGCTGAAAAACTATTCGTTCTCTACAATTTTCTTCGACATTATATGTTGTCAGGAAGCTCTACGAGTCCCCCGGCGGTAACAAAGGTTGACGGTTTACCGCCGGCGCCCAGTTCCGGGGAGCTGGAGAGCTAGTTGGCAAGAAAAATCTCGACGGACTTTTTGGTGACTTTTGGTCGGTTGAAAATTTTGTTCTCAAAATTTGACCATTCGTTAGAGCTCTAGTATTTTTTCCCATGATATTCGATCTTATTCCCGCTCGCCATCTTGATCTCAGCTCGATCGGGTAACTTTGAAGGCCAAAAGCAGGCAGGCGGGAACGGCCGTTTCGAGTCATCTTGATACGCGCTGTCGGTTTTCTCAAGATAACTCGAGCTTCAGGGCAGCTACAGGGCTCGTCAGCACAGGTAATGCATTCAGAATGATCAGGCGCGTTCGCCTGTTCAATCCAGAGGTCTGAACTCGGTCTGCTAGCCGAGCTAGGGTCGAAAACTTAATCGTATTATTCGAGTCATAACAGACGCTCTCGGTTTTTCGTACTTAACTCGGTCTGTAGGGCATCTACAGAGCTGATAATCACAGAAATCGGTTGGGAACTATCAAGCGCATTCGTCTGTTAAATTAAGAGCTCTGAACTCATCATGTTTCCCGAGCTAGGTTCGCGACCCTATTGTATTGTTCGAGTCATCTTGAGAAGTGCCCTTGGTTTTCGGTGCTTAAATCGTACTGGGGAGGGCAACAGTGCTGCTGGTCACAGGGATCGATTTCGAGACGTCAGGCGCGTCCGTTCGTCGAACCGAGAGCTCGGAACTCGGTCTGCTGCTCGAACGAGATTCGCAAAACTGTTGTATTATTCGAGTCATGCTGAGAGATACTCTCGGTTTTCTGCGCTGAATTCAGGCTGTATGGGAGGCTGCAGAGCTGGTAATCACAGGAATCGATCCGCAGACATCAGACGCGTTCGCCTGTCGCATTCAGAGGTCTGAACTCGGTTTCATACTCGAGCTCGATTGGAAAACTGTTCGTTTGTTTTGTTGGAGTCATCTTGAGAGGTGTATAATCGCTTGGGCTGAAGACCTAGTCGTTCTCCGAAATTCTTTTCCACATTATATATTGTCAGGAAGCTCTACGAGTCCCCCGGCGGTAAGAAAGGTTGACGGTTTACCGCCGTCGCCCAGTTGGCAAGAAAAATCTTCGCGGACCTTTGAGTCTTCTTTTGCTGACTTTTGGTCGGTTGAAAATTTTGTTCTCGAAATTTGACCATTCGTTAGAATTCTAGTATTTTTTCCCATGATATTTGATCTTATTCCCGCTCGCCATCTCGATCTCAGCTCGATCGGGTAACTTTGAAGGCCAAAAAGCGTCCCGGCGGGAACGACCGTTTCAAGTCATATTGATACGCGCTGTCGGTATTTTGTACTTAACTCGAGCTGTAGGGCAGCTACAGAGCTGGTAAGCACACCTATCGCGCTCAGAATTATCACGCGCGTTCGCCTGTTGAATCCAGAGGTCTGATCTCGGTCTGCTAGCCGAGCTAGGTCCGCAAACCTATTCGTATCATTCGAGTTATCTTGATAGACGCTCTCGGTTTTCTGCACTTAACTCGAGCTGTAGGGCAGCTACAGAGCTGGTAAGCACAGCTATCGCATTCAGAAGTATCACACGCGTTCGCCTGTTGCATCGAGAGGTCTGAACTCGGTCTGCTAGCCGAGCTAGGTCTGCAAACCTATTCGTATTATGCGAGTCATCTTGACAGACGCTCTCTGTTTTTTGTATTTAACTCGAGCTGTAGGGAAGCTACAGGGCTCATTGTGACAGACATCGATGGGGAATTTTCAGTCGCGTTCGTCTATTGAACCGAGAGCTCTGAACTCGGCCTGCTGCCCGAGCTAGGTTCGCAAACTATTCGTATTGTCCGAATGATCTTGGGAAGTGCTCCCAATTTTCTGCACTCAACTTGTGCTGGGGGAGGGCTACATTGCTGCGGATCAGATATATCGATTTGCACACATCAGACGCGTCTTTCGGTCGATTCTAGAGCTCGGAACTCGGTTTGCTGCTCGAACTAGATCGCAAAACTATCACGTTATTCAAGTCGATACTGTCGGTTTTTCGCACTTAACTCGCGCTGTAGGGGGCTTCAGGGCTGGGAATCACATACGTGGATTCGCAGACATCAGACGCGCCCGCCTGTCGCATTCAGAGCTTTGAACTCGGTTTGATACTCGAACTGGGTTGCAAAACTGTTCCTTTTTCCGTTAGCGTTATCTTGAGAGGTCTGAAATCGCTTGGGCTTAAAAAATATTCGTTCTTTGGAGTTTCTCCACAGTATATATTGTCAGGAAGCTCTACGAGTCCCCCGGCGGTAAGAAAGGTTGACGGTTTACCGCCGGCGCCCAGTAATACCTCGTAGAGTCCTTCGACATCGATGAGCTAGAAGGATTCCGGCGCGGGCTGGAGCTAGTTGGCCCAGCCGGCCGAGGCGGACAATGTGACAACTTTTGGGTGGTTTTGCGAAAATTTGAAAGAAATTTTACCATTCATTTTGAGAAAGCAGATTTTTACGCCGAGCACTGGGGTATGAACTGCTATCTGACAGCAGCTCAGCACTCTTGATGCATTTTTGCATGAGTTGACTTCCAGAATCTGAGCGAATATGAACATCGAAAAAATCGAATTTCATGATTTTCGAAAAATCTCTATTTTTTCACTCTATGTCGAATCTACACTCATACGAGTGAGAGGAGCTCTACGAGGTTCCCGGCGGTGACCAGGTTGACGGTTCACCGCCGGCGCCAGTTCTGGCGCGCTCGAGAGCTAGTTCGCTCGAAAAAAATACTGAGATTTTCACAACTTTTTGTCGGTTAAAATTATGTTCTCGAAACTTCACCATTCGTTAGAGATCTAGTATTTTTTCCCGGTAATATTCGATCTTATTCCCGCTCGCCATCTTGATCTCAGCTCGATCGGGTATCTTTTACTTCCAACAAGCAAACTGGCGGGATCGGCCGTTTCGAGTCATCTGGATACGCGTTGTCGGTATTTTCTACTTAACTCGAGCTGTAGGGCAGCTACAGTGCTGGTAAGCACACCTATCGCACTCAGAATCATGAGGCGCGTTCGCCTGTTCAATCCATAGGTCTGAACTCGATCTGCTAGCCGAGCTAGGTCCGCACATCGAGAGCTCTGAACTCGGTCTGCTGCCCGAGCCAGGTTCGCAAAACTATTTGTATTGTCCGAATCATCGTGACAAGTGCTCTCAATTTTCTGCACTCAACTCGTGCTGGGGAAGGCTACAGTGCTGCGGGTCATAGAAATCGATTTGCACACATCAGGCGCGTTCGTTGATCGATTCGAAGCTCAGAACTTGGTCTGCTGCTCGAAACAGGTCTGCGAAACTATAATATTCTTTGAGACATCCACAGAGATGCTGTCGATGTTCTGCACTTAACTCGGGCTGTAGGGGGGCTGCAGGGCTGGTAATAACATGAGTCGATTTGCAGACATCAGACGCGTCCGCCTGTCGCATTGAGAGGTCTGAACTCGATCTGATCAGACGCGTCCGCTTGTCGCATTCAGAGGTCAAAAAATATTCACTATGAGTCAGAATGTTCGTTGGTGCTCTGGGTTTTCTCAACTTAAATCCAGCTTGGAAGCTCTACGAGTTCCCCGGCGGTAACCAAGGTTGACGATTTACCGCCGGCGCCCAGTAGCAATTCTTCCAGGCTCCTAGGCGGATCTTCCTTGCGCGCTTTGCAGGGCCCCACGCATCGTAAACGGCGCCCCTGCAAGCATCTCCTGCGAGGTTTCCAGCGTCCCGCGCATCGTTTCAGGCGGCCTGGCAGAGGTTCCCGTGCGGCGTTCCGCGCTTGGCTTCGCTATGCGGGTTTTGGACGCTTACAATGCGAGCTTTGGGTCGGTGACTCGTAGAGCTTCCCGAAGCTAGTTTCTGGAAGCTTAAGAGTAATTTCGGCGCGCTGGAGAGCCAGTTGGCAAGAAAAATCTCGACGGACCTTTTGCTGCCTTTTGGTCGGTTGCAAATTTTGTTCTCGAAATTTGAACATTCGTTGGAGCTCTAGTATTTTTTCCCGTTGTATTCGATCTTATTTCCGCTCGCCATCTTGATCTTAGCTCGATCGGGTAACTTTGAAGGGCAAAAAGCACTCTGGCAGGATCGGCCGTTTCGAGTGATCTTGATACGCGCTGACGGTTTTCTCAACATAACTCGAGCGTTAGGACATCTAGAGAGCTGGTAAGCACAGCTAACCGATGCAGAATGATTAGGCGCGTTCGCCTGTTCAATCCAGAGGTTTGAACTCGGTCTGTGAGCCGAGCTAGGTCCGCAAACCTATTCATATTATTCGAGTCATCTTGACAGAAACTCTCGGTTTTCTGTACTTAACTCGAGCTGTGAGACAGCTACAGAGCTGATATTTTCAGAAACTGATTCAGAATCGTCAGTTGCGCTTGTCTGTCGAATCCAGAGCTCTGAACTCGGTCTTCTGCCTGATCTAGAATCGCGAAATTATTCGTATTGGTCGATTCATCTTGAGAAGTGCTCTCGGTTTCCTTCACTTAACTTGCGCTGAGAGGGGGATACAGTGCTCGTTGTCATATGAATCCATTCAAAGAGATCATGCGTCCGCCTGTCGAATCCAGAGCTCGGAACTCGGTCTTCTGCCCGAACTAGGTTCGCGAAACTATTGTATTGTTCGAGTCATCCTGAGAGATGCTGTCGGTTTTTTGCACTGACCTCGGGCTGTAGGGGGGCTGCGGGGCTGGTAATGACAGGAGTCGATTCGCAGACATCAGACGCGTCCGGTCGCATTCAGAGGTCAAAAAATATTCACTATGAGTCAGAGTGTTGGTAGGTGCTGTGGGTTTTCTCAACTTAAGTCGAGCCTGGAAGCTCTACGAGTTCCCCGGCGGTAACCAAGGTTGACGGTTTACCGCCGGCGCCCAGTTGGACAAAGTTTCTGAGAGATTAACTCGTAGAGCTTCCCTTAGCTAGTTATAGCTGGAAGCTTAGAGTAATTCCGGCGCGCTGGAGAGCTAGTTGGCTCGGAAAAAAAGAGCTGAACTTTTCACAACTTTTGGTTGGTTGAAAATTTTGTTCTCGAAATTTGACCATTCGTTAGAGCTCTAGTATTTTTTCCCGTGATATTCGATCTTATTCCCGCTCGCCATCTTGATCTCAGCTCGATCGGGTATCTATTACTGCCAAAAAGCACACTGGCGGGATCGGCCGTTTCGAGTTATCTTGATACGCGTTGTCGGTATTTTGTACTTAACTCGAGCTGTAGGAGAGCTACAGAGCTGGTCAGCACCTATCGCATTCACAATCATCAGGCGCGGTCACCTGTTGCATCCAGAGGTCTGAACTCGGTTTCCTAGCCGAGCTAGGTCCGCAAACCTATTCGTGTTAATCAAGTCATCTTGATTCGCACTGTCGGTATTCGGAAATTAACTCGAGATACAGGACAGCTACAGAGCTGGTAAGCACGCCTTATCGACTCAGAATCATCAGGCGCGTTCGGCTGTTCCAACCAGAGGTCTGAACTCGGTCTGCTAGCCGAGCCAGGTCCGCAAAGCTATTCGTATTATTCGGATCATCTTGATAGGCGCTCTCGGTTTTCTGTACTTAACTCGAGCTATAGGACAGCTACAGGGCTGATAGTCACAGAAACCTTTTCAGAATCATCAGTCGCGTTTGTCTGTCGAATCCAGAGCTCTGAACTCGGTCTGCTGCGCGATCCAGAATCACGAAACTGTTCGTATTCTTCCAGTCATCTTGAGAGCTACTGTCGGCGTTCTGCACTTAACTCGGGCTGTAGGGAGGCTGCAGGGCGGGTAATCACAGGAATCGATTCGGAGACATCAGACGCGTCCGTCTGTCGCATTCAGAGGTCTGACCTCGGTCTGATACTCGAGTTGGGCTGAAAAACTATTCGTTCTCTGCAATTTTTTTCGAGATTATATGTTGTCAGGAAGCTCTACGAGTCCCCCGGCGGTAACAAAGGTTGACGGTTTACCGCCGGCGCCCAGTTGAACATACCTCGTAGAGCTCTCCGGCATCGATGAGCTAAAGGAATTCGGGCGCGGGGTGCAGCTAGTTGGCCCACCCGGCCCCGACGAACAATGTGCGAACTTTGGGTCGGTTGGACAAACGTAGTGAGAGATTTAAACATTCGTTTTGAGATCTTGTAATATTCGCACCTCTAGTGGCTTATTTTGCGTTCGCGAATCAATTCTTAGGTCTGTAGGTGTAGTATTACTCTCAAAACACTTCGCGAAACCGTCTTCGAATAGAAACATAAAAGCGTGATTTTTCGAGTTTTCTGGGATTCTCTTCCAGGCTCTGCCTGCACATGTAACGCAGGGCCGTGCGAGAGCAGAGCTCTACGAGGGCCCCGGCGGTAACCTGGTTGACGGTTCACCGCCGGTCCCAGTTCATTTCCAGAACTGGTATTTTTCGCACCTGTAGTAGGTTATTTTGCGTTCGCCAATATATTATCATGCCCGTAAGGGCAGTATTGCTATCAAAACACTTGGCGGGATCGGCTTCCGATAAAAACATAAAACGTGATTTTTCGAGGTGTGAAGATCTTTTCCGGAGTCTTCATGGATATCGTATTGTTCGAGTTATCTTGAGAGATGCTGTCGGTTCTCTGCAGAGACATCAGGCGCGTCCGCCTTTCGAATCCAGAGCTCCGAACTCTGTCTGCTGCCCGAACTAGGTCGGCGAAACTATTCGTATTGTTCGAGTCATCCTGAGAGGTGCTGTCGGTTTCCTGCACTTAACTCGGGCTGTAGGGGGGGCTGCAGGGCTGGTAATCACAGGAATCGATTCAGAGACATCAGACGCGTCTGCCTGTCGCATGCAGAGGTCTGAACTCGGTCTGATACTCGAGCTAGGTTTGTCAAACTATTCGTATTGTTCGAGTCATCTTGAGAGGTGCTGTCGATTTACACACGTAACTCGGGCTGTAGGAGAGCTACAGAGCTGGTACAAAAGACAATCCATTTGCATCGGGGGCGTTCGGCTGTTGCATCCTAGAGGTTTGAAATTGCTTGGGCTGAAACACTATTTTTTCTGTGTAATTTTTCTCGACATTATATGTTGTCAGGAAGCTCTACGAGTCCCCCGGCGGTAAGAAAGGTTGACGGTTTACCGCCGGCGCCCAGTCGATGCCGAAGAGCTCTACGAGGTAAGAGAACGAGCCCTCCAACGCTCTCGAGGAAAGATTTCCCCCTTCCGACGGTCTCTTCGCTCTCCGGGTTTTGGACGCTACCAAGTCAAAGGATATATCTCGTAGAGCTCTTCGGCATCGATGCGCCAGAGGATTCCGGCGCGGGGTGGAGCTAGTTGGTCGACCCGGCCAGAAAGAACAACTTTTGGGTGGTTTTGCAATTTTTTGAAAGATATTTGACAATTCATTTTCAGAAAGCAGATTTTTCGCATACGACTATGAAGGCCTCTCTCTCTTAGAATGAGCTCTGTAGGCGCACTTTTACTATCAAAACACCTGGGGGGAAACATCTTCATGTCGACACGAAAAACATCGATTTTCCCTTTTTCGAGAAATGCTTCCAGAAGCTCTGTCTTTCGATTCTGAGCACTCTTAGGCGTGAAAGGAGCTCTACGAAGTTCCCGGCGGTGAACAGGTTGACGGTTCACCGCCGGCGCCAGTTTGACAATTCATTTTGAGAAAGCAGATTTTTTGCACCTGTAGTGGGTTATGGCGAGTCTGCCAGTAAAATTTTGAGGTCCGTAGCTGCAGAATTACTATCAAAACACTTGGGAGAACCGTCTTTGCATAAAAACAGAGAAACATGATTTTTCGAGTTTTTTGTTTCGCGCTCCAGAAGCTTTCTCCATGTGTTCCGACGATCGCCGTGCACGAAAAGAGCTCCACGAGGTTCCCGGCGGTAACTAGGTTGACGGTTTACCGCCGGTTCCAGTTGCTCTCCGGCTTTTGGACGCTACGAAGTGGACGCTACCAAATAACTCGTAGAGCTTCCCTTTAGCAAGTTATTGCTGGAAGCTTGAGAGTAATTCCGGGGCGCTGGAGAGCTAGTTGGCAAGAAAACTCTCGACGGACCTTTTGCTGACTTTTGGTCGGTTCAAATTTTTTTCTCGAAATTTCACCATTCGTTAGAGCTCTAGTATTTTTTCCCGTGATATTCGATCTTACTCCCGCTTGCCATCTTGATCTCAGCTCGATCGGGTACCTTTTACTGCCAAAAAGCACTGCGGCGGGATCGCCCGTTTCGGGTCAGCTTGTCACGCGTGACGGTTTTTTCAAGAGAACTCGAGCTTCAGGACAGGTACAGAGCTGGTAAACACAGCTAATCGATTCAGAATAATCAGGCGCGTTCGCCTGTTGAACCCAGAGGTCTGAACTCGGTGTGCTAGCCGAGCGAGGTTCGCACACCTATTCGTATTATTCGAGTTATCTTGAGAGATTCTCTGGGTTTTCTGTACTTAAGTCGAGCTAAAGGACAGTACAGAGTTGATACGTACAGAATCCGATTCAGAATCATCAGTGGCCGTTGTCTGTTGACTCCAGAGCTCTGAACTCGGTCTGCTGCCCGATCTAGAATCGCAAAACTATTCGTATTGTTCGAGTTATCTTGAGAGATGCTGTTGGTTCTCTGCACTTAACTCGGGCTGTAGGGCAGCTGCATGGCTGGTAATCACTAGAATCGATTCGGAGACATCAGGCGCGTCCGCCTTTCGAATCCAGAGCTTCGAACTCTGTCTGCTGCCCGAACTAGGTCTGCGAAAATATTCGCATTGTTCGAGTCATCCTGACAGGTGCTGTTGGTTTCCTGCACTTAACTCGGGCTGTAGGGGGGGCTCTTGGGCTGGTAATCACAGGAGTCGATTCGCAGACATCAGACGCGTCCACCTGTCGCATGCAGAGGTCTGAACTCGGTCTGACACTCGAGCTAGGTTTGCCAAACTATTCGTATTATTCGAGTCATCTTGAGAGGTGTTGTCGATTTTCGCACGTAGCTCGGGCTGTAGGAGAGCTACAGAGCTCGCAAAGAAGACAATCCAACAGCATGGGGGGCGTTCGGCTGTTGCATCCGAGAGCTTTGAAATTGCTTGGGCTGAAAAACTATTTCGTCAGTGTAATTTTTTTCTACATTATATGTTGTCAGGAAGCTCTACGATTCCCCCGGCGGTAACAAAGGTTGACGGTTTGCCGCCGGCGCCAAGTGGACGCTATCAAGTTTGAAAGATATTTAACAATTTATTTTGAGAAAGCAGATTTTTGCGCGTCGCATTGGCATATAAACTTCTCTCTGACAGCAGCTCAGCTCTCTCGATTCATTTTTGCATGAGTTGTCTTCCAGGAACTGAGCGAATATGAACATCGAAAAAATCGAATTTCATGATTTTCGAAAAATCTCTATTTTTTCACTCTATGTCGAATCTACACTCATACGAGTGAGAGGAGCTCTACGAGGTTCCCGGCGGTGACCAGGTTGACGGTTCACCGCCGGCGCCAGTTCTGGCGCGCTCGAGAGCTAGTTCGCTCGAAAAAAATACTGAGATTTTCACAACTTTTTGTCGGTTAAAATTATGTTCTCGAAACTTCACCATTCGTTAGAGATCTAGTATTTTTTCCCGGTAATATTCGATCTTATTCCCGCTCGCCATCTTGATCTCAGCTCGATCGGGTATCTTTTACTTCCAACAAGCAAACTGGCGGGATCGGCCGTTTCGAGTCATCTGGATACGTGTTGTCGGTATTTTGTAGTTAACTCGAGCTGTAGGACAGCTACAGAGCTGGTAAGCACAGCTATCGCACTCAGAATCATGAGGCGCGTTCGCCTCTTGAATCCATAGGTCTGAAGTCGGTCTGCTAGCCGAGCTAGGTCCGCACATCGAGAGCTCTGAACTCGGTCTGCTGCCCGAGCCAGGTTCGCAAAACTATTTGTATTGTCCGAATCATCGTGACAAGTGCTCTCAATTTTCTGCACTCAACTCGTGCTGGGGAAGGCTACAGTGCTGCGGGTCATAGAAATCGATTTGCACACATCAGGCGCGTTCGTTGATCGATTCGAAGCTCAGAACTTGGTCTGCTGCTCGAAACAGGTCTGCGAAACTATAATATTCTTTGAGACATCCACAGAGATGCTGTCGATGTTCTGCACTTAACTCGGGCTGTAGGGGGGCTGCAGGGCTGGTAATAACATGAGTCGATTTGCAGACATCAGACGCGTCCGCCTGTCGCATTGAGAGGTCTGAACTCGATCTGATCAGACGCGTCCGCTTGTCGCATTCAGAGGTCAAAAAATATTCACTATGAGTCAGAATGTTCGTTGGTGCTCTGGGTTTTCTCAACTTAAATCCAGCTTGGAAGCTCTACGAGTTCCCCGGCGGTAACCAAGGTTGACGATTTACCGCCGGCGCCCAGTAGCAATTCTTCCAGGCTCCTAGGCGGATCTTCCTTGCGCGCTTTGCAGGGCCCCACGCATCGTAAACGGCGCCCCTGCAAGCATCTCCTGCGAGGTTTCCAGCGTCCCGCGCATCGTTTCAGGCGGCCTGGCAGAGGTTCCCGTGCGGCGTTCCGCGCTTGGCTTCGCTATGCGGGTTTTGGACGCTTACAATGCGAGCTTTGGGTCGGTGACTCGTAGAGCTTCCCGAAGCTAGTTTCTGGAAGCTTAAGAGTAATTTCGGCGCGCTGGAGAGCCAGTTGGCAAGAAAAATCTCGACGGACCTTTTGCTGCCTTTTGGTCGGTTGAAAATTTTGTTCTCGAAATTTGAACATTCGTTGGAGCTCTAGTATTTTTTCCCGTTGTATTCGATCTTATTTCCGCTCGCCATCTTGATCTTAGCTCGATCGGGTAACTTTGAAGGGCAAAAAACACTCTGGCAGGATCGGCCGTTTCGAGTGATCTTGATACGCGCTGACGGTTTTCTCAACATAACTCGAGCGTTAGGACATCTAGAGAGCTGGTAAGCACAGCTAACCGATGCAGAATGATTAGGCGCGTTCGCCTGTTCAATCCAGAGGTCTGAACTCGGTCTGTGAGCCGAGCTAGGTCCGCAAACCTATTCATATTATTCGAGTCATCTTGACAGAAACTCTCGGTTTTCTGTACTTAACTCGAGCTGTGAGACAGCTACAGAGCTGATATTTTCAGAAACTGATTCAGAATCGTCAGTTGCGCTTGTCTGTCGAATCCAGAGCTCTGAACTCGGTCTTCTGCCTGATCTAGAATCGCGAAATTATTCGTATTGGTCGATTCATCTTGAGAAGTGCTCTCGGTTTCCTTCACTTAACTTGCGCTGAGAGGGGGATACAGTGCTCGTTGTCATATGAATCCATTCAAAGAGATCATGCGTCCGCCTGTCGAATCCAGAGCTCGGAACTCGGTCTTCTGCCCGAACTAGGTTCGCGAAACTATTGTATTGTTCGAGTCATCCTGAGAGATGCTGTCGGTTTTTTGCACTGACCTCGGGCTGTAGGGGGGCTGCGGGGCTGGTAATGACAGGAGTCGATTCGCAGACATCAGACGCGTCCGGTCGCATTCAGAGGTCAAAAAATATTCACTATGAGTCAGAGTGTTGGTAGGTGCTGTGGGTTTTCTCAACTTAAGTCGAGCCTGGAAGCTCTACGAGTTCCCCGGCGGTAACCAAGGTTGACGGTTTACCGCCGGCGCCCAGTTGGACAAAGTTTCTGAGAGATTAACTCGTAGAGCTTCCCTTAGCTAGTTATAGCTGGAAGCTTAGAGTAATTCCGGCGCGCTGGAGAGCTAGTTGGCTCGGAAAAAAAGAGCTGAACTTTTCACAACTTTTGGTCGGTTGAAAATTTTGTTCTCGAAATTTGACCATTCGTTAGAGCTCTAGTATTTTTTCCCGTGATATTCGATCTTATTCCCGCTCGCCATCTTGATCTCAGCTCGATCGGGTATCTATTACTGCCAAAAAGCACACTGGCGGGATCGGCCGTTTCGAGTTATCTTGATACGCGTTGTCGGTATTTTGTACTTAACTCGAGCTGTAGGAGAGCTACAGAGCTGGTCAGCACCTATCGCATTCACAATCATCAGGCGCGGTCACCTGTTGCATCCAGAGGTCTGAACTCGGTTTCCTAGCCGAGCTAGGTCCGCAAACCTATTCGTGTTATTCAAGTCATCTTGATTCGCACTGTCGGTATTCGGAAATTAACTCGAGATACAGGACAGCTACAGAGCTGGTAAGCACGCCTTATCGACTCAGAATCATCAGGCGCGTTCGGCTGTTCCAACCAGAGGTCTGAACTCGGTCTGCTAGCCGAGCCAGGTCCGCAAAGCTATTCGTATTATTCGGATCATCTTGATAGGCGCTCTCGGTTTTCTGTACTTAACTCGAGCTATAGGACAGCTACAGGGCTGATAGTCACAGAAACCTTTTCAGAATCATCAGTCGCGTTTGTCTGTCGAATCCAGAGCTCTGAACTCGGTCTGCTGCGCGATCCAGAATCACGAAACTGTTCGTATTCTTCCAGTCATCTTGAGAGCTACTGTCGGCGTTCTGCACTTAACTCGGGCTGTAGGGAGGCTGCAGGGCGGGTAATCATAGAAATCGATTCGGAGACATCAGACGCGTCCGTCTGTCGCATTCAGAGGTCTGACCTCGGTCTGATACTCGAGTTGGGCTGAAAAACTATTCGTTCTCTGCAATTTTTTTCGAGATTATATGTTGTCAGGAAGCTCTACGAGTCCCCCGGCGGTAACAAAGGTTGACGGTTTACCGCCGGCGCCCAGTTGAACATACCTCGTAGAGCTCTCCGGCATCGATGAGCTAAAGGAATTCGGGCGCGGGGTGCAGCTAGTTGGCCCACCCGGCCCCGACGAACAATGTGCGAACTTTGGGTCGGTTGGACAAACGTAGTGAGAGATTTAAACATTCGTTTTGAGATCTTGTAATATTCGCACCTCTAGTGGCTTATTTTGCGTTCGCGAATCAATTCTTAGGTCTGTAGGTGTAGTATTACTCTCAAAACACTTCGCGAAACCGTCTTCGAATAGAAACATAAAAGCGTGATTTTTCGAGTTTTCTGGGATTCTCTTCCAGGCTCTGCCTGCACATGTAACGCAGGGCCGTGCGAGAGCAGAGCTCTACGAGGGCCCCGGCGGTAACCTGGTTGACGGTTCACCGCCGGTCCCAGTTCATTTCCAGAACTGGTATTTTTCGCACCTGTAGTAGGTTATTTTGCGTTCGCCAATATATTATCATGCCCGTAAGGGCAGTATTGCTATCAAAACACTTGGCGGGATCGGCTTCCGATAAAAACATAAAACGTGATTTTTCGAGGTGTGAAGATCTTTTCCGGAGTCTTCATGGATATCGTATTGTTCGAGTTATCTTGAGAGATGCTGTCGGTTCTCTGCAGAGACATCAGGCGCGTCCGCCTTTCGAATCCAGAGCTCCGAACTCTGTCTGCTGCCCGAACTAGGTCGGCGAAACTATTCGTATTGTTCGAGTCATCCTGAGAGGTGCTGTCGGTTTCCTGCACTTAACTCGGGCTGTAGGGAGGGCTGCAGGGCTGGTAATCACAGGGATCGATTCAGAGACATCAGACGCGTCTGCCTGTCGCATGCAGAGGTCTGAACTCGGTCTGATACTCGAGCTAGGTTTGTCAAACTATTCGTATTGTTCGAGTCATCTTGAGAGGTGCTGTCGATTTACACACGTAACTCGGGCTGTAGGAGAGCTACAGAGCTGGTACAAAAGACAATCCATTTGCATCGGGGGCGTTCGGCTGTTGCATCCTAGAGGTTTGAAATTGCTTGGGCTGAAACACTATTTTTTCTGTGTAATTTTTCTCGACATTATATGTTGTCAGGAAGCTCTACGAGTCCCCCGGCGGTAAGAAAGGTTGACGGTTTACCGCCGGCGCCCAGTCGATGCCGAAGAGCTCTACGAGGTAAGAGAACGAGCCCTCCAACGCTCTCGAGGAAAGATTCCCCCCTTCCGACGGTCTCTTCGCTCTCCGGGTTTTGGACGCTACCAAGTCAAAGGATATATCTCGTAGAGCTCTTCGGCATCGATGCGCCAGAGGATTCCGGCGCGGGGTGGAGCTAGTTGGTCGACCCGGCCAGAAAGAACAACTTTTGGGTGGTTTTGCAATTTTTTGAAAGATATTTGACAATTCATTTTCAGAAAGCAGATTTTTCGCATACGACTATGAAGGCCTCTCTCTCTTAGAATGAGCTCTGTAGGCGCACTTTTACTATCAAAACACCTGGGGGGAAACATCTTCATGTCGACACGAAAAACATCGATTTTCCCTTTTTCGAGAAATGCTTCCAGAAGCTCTGTCTTTCGATTCTGAGCACTCTTAGGCGTGAAAGGAGCTCTACGAAGTTCCCGGCGGTGAACAGGTTGACGGTTCACCGCCGGCGCCAGTTTGACAATTCATTTTGAGAAAGCAGATTTTTTGCACCTGTAGTGGGTTATGGCGAGTCTGCCAGTAAAATTTTGAGGTCCGTAGCTGCAGAATTACTATCAAAACACTTGGGAGAACCGTCTTTGCATAAAAACAGAGAAACATGATTTTTCGAGTTTTTTGTTTCGCGCTCCAGAAGCTTTCTCCATGTGTTCCGACGATCGCCGTGCACGAAAAGAGCTCCACGAGGTTCCCGGCGGTAACTAGGTTGACGGTTTACCGCCGGTTCCAGTTGCTCTCCGGGTTTTGGACGCTACGAAGTGGACGCTACCAAATAACTCGTAGAGCTTCCCTTTAGCAAGTTATTGCTGGAAGCTTGAGAGTAATTCCGGGGCGCTGGAGAGCTAGTTGGCAAGAAAACTCTCGACGGACCTTTTGCTGACTTTTGGTCGGTTCAAATTTTTTTCTCGAAATTTCACCATTCGTTAGAGCTCTAGTATTTTTTCCCGTGATATTCGATCTTACTCCCGCTTGCCATCTTGATCTCAGCTCGATCGGGTACCTTTTACTGCCAAAAAGCACTGCGGCGGGATCGCCCGTTTCGGGTCAGCTTGTCACGCGTGACGGTTTTTTCAAGAGAACTCGAGCTTCAGGACAGGTACAGAGCTGGTAAACACAGCTAATCGATTCAGAATAATCAGGCGCGTTCGCCTGTTGAACCCAGAGGTCTGAACTCGGTCTGCTAGCCGAGCTAGGTTCGCAAACCTATTCGTATTATTCGAGTTATCTTGAGAGACGCTCTGGGTTTTCTGTACTTAAGTCGAGCTAAAGGACAGTACAGAGCTGATACGTACAGAATCTGATTCAGAATCATCAGTGGCCCTTGTCTGTTGACTCCAGAGCTCTGAACTCGGTCTGCTGCCCGATCTAGAATCGCAAAAACTATTCGTATTGTTCGAGTTATCTTGAGAGATGCTGTTGGTTCTCTGCACTTAACTCGGGCTGTAGGGCAGCTGCATGGCTGGTAATCACTAGAATCGATTCGGAGACATCAGGCGCGTCCGCCTTTCGAATCCAGAGCTTCGAACTCTGTCTGCTGCCCGAACTAGGTCTGCGAAAATATTCGCATTGTTCGAGTCATCCTGACAGGTGCTGTCGGTTTCCTGCACTTAACTCGGGCTGTAGGGGGGGCTGTTGGGCTGGTAATCACAGGAGTCGATTCGCAGACATCAGACGCGTCCACCTGTCGCATGCAGAGGTCTGAACTCGGTCTGACACTCGAGCTAGGTTTGCCAAACTATTCGTATTATTCGAGTCATCTTGAGAGGTGTTGTCGATTTTCGCACGTAGCTCGGGCTGTAGGAGAGCTACAGAGCTCGCAAAGAAGACAATCCAACAGCATGGGGGGCGTTCGGCTGTTGCATCCGAGAGCTTTGAAATTGCTTGGGCTGAAAAACTATTTCAACAGTGTAATTTTTTTCTACATTATATGTTGTCAGGAAGCTCTACGATTCCCCCGGCGGTAACAAAGGTTGACGGTTTGCCGCCGGCGCCAAGTGGACGCTATCAAGTTTGAAAGATATTTAACAATTTATTTTGAGAAAGCAGATTTTTGCGCGTCGCATTGGCATATAAACTTCTCTCTGACAGCAGCTCAGCTCTCTCGATTCATTTTTGCATGAGTTGTCTTCCAGGAACTGAGCGAATATGAACATCGGAAAAACGAATTTAAAGATTTTCGAAGAATCTCTATTTTTTCACTCTGTGTCGATTCTCTGCATGCACTCTTACCAGTGAGAGAAGCTCTACGAGGTTCCCGGTGGTGACCAGGTTGACGGTTCACCGCAAGCGCCAGTTAGCCCAGCCGGCCGAGGCGGACAATGTGGCAACTTTTGGGTGGTTTTGGGAAAATTTGAAAGATATTTGACTATTTATTTTGAGAAATCAGATTTTTGCGCGCCGCATTCGCATATAAACTCCTCTGTGACAACAGCTCAGCTCTCCCGATGCATTTTTGCATGAGTTCACTTCCAGGAACTGAGCGAATATCAACATCGGAAAAATCGAAAATGAAGATTTTCGAAAAATCTATATTTTTTTACTCTGTGTCGATTCCCAGCACTCTCATCATAGGGAGCAGCTCTACGAGGTTCCCGGCGGTGACCAGGTTGACAGTTCACCGCCGGCGCCAGTTGCGCGTCGCATTGGCATATAAACTTCTCTCTGAGAGCAGCTCAGCTCTCTCGATGCATGTTTGCATGAGTTGACTTCCAGGAACTGAGCGAATATGAACATCGAAAAAATCGAATTTGAAGAATTTCGAAAAATCTCATTTTTTCCAGTCTGTGTTGATTCTCTGCACTCTTACCAGTGAGAAGACTACGAGGTTCCCGGCGGTGACCAGGTTGACGGTTCACCGCCAGCGCCAGTAACTCGTAGAGCTTCCCTTAGCTAGTTGCTGGAAGCTGAAGAGTAATTCCGGCGCGCTGGAGAGCTAGTTGGCAAGAAAAATCTCGACGGACCTTACCTCGTAGAGCTCTTCGACATCGATGAGCTAGAGGAATTCCGGCGCGGGGTGAAGCTAGTTGGCCCAGCCGGCCGAGGCGGACAATGTGGCAACTTTTGGGTGGATTTGCGAACATTTGAAAGATATTTGACAATTTATTTTGAGAAAGCAGATTTTTGCGCGTCGCATTGGCATATAAACTTCTCTCTGACAGCAGGTTAGGTCTCTCGATGCATTTTTGCATAACTGAGCGAATATCAACATCGGAAAAATCGAATTTGAAGATTTTCGAAAAATCTTTATTTTTTTTATTCTGTGTCGATCTCTGCACTCTTATCAGTGAGAGGAGCTCTACGAGGTTCCCGGCGGTGACCAGGTTGACGGTTCACCGCTGGCGCCAGTTTGCTGACTTTGGGTTGGTTGACAATTTTGTTCTCGAAATTCAACAATTCGTTTGAGCTCTAGTATTTTTTCTGACCATATTCGATCTTTTTCCCGCTCGCCATCCTGATCTCAGCTCGATCGGGTAGATATTACTGTAAAAAAGCATCGCGGCGGGATCGGCTGTTTCGAGTCATCTTAATACGCGTTGTCGGTATTTTGTACTTAACTCGAGCTGTAGGGCAGCTACATACCTCATTCTCACAGAAATCGATTGCGAATCATCAGACGCGTTCGTCTGTTCCATCTAGAGGTCTGAACTCGGTCTGCTGCCCGAGCTAGGTTCGCGAAACTATTCGTGTTGTTGGAGTTATCTTGAAAGGTGCTGACAGTTTTCTGCACTGATCTCGGGCTGTAGGAGGCTACAGGGCTCGTACTTACAGGAATTGATTTGGAGAGAGCAGGCGCGTCCGCCTGTCGAATCTAGAGCTCGGAACTCGGCCTGCTGCCCAAACTAGGTCCGCGAAACTATTCGTATTGTTCGAGTCATCCTGGGGGGTGCTGTCGGTTTTCTGCACTTTACGCGAGCTGTTTGGGGGCTACAGGGCTGGTAATCACTGGAATCGATTCTGAGACATCAGTTGCAATTTTTTCGACATTATATATGCTCAGGAAGCTCTACGAGTCCCCCGGCGGTAAGGAAGGTTGACGGTTTACCGCCGGCGCCCAGTTGGTCGACCCGACCAGAAAGGACAAAGTGGTAACTACCTCGTAGAGCTCTTCGGCATCGATGAGCTAGAGGAATTCCGGCGCGGGATGGAGCTAGTTGGCCGACCAGGCCAGAAAGGACAAAGTTCCCGGAGATCTCTCTGAGAGCTAGAGGGTTTTAGATTAGAAGCTGGACGGTGGTGGTGCCCGCCAGCAGCCCATCTCCGCCGCTCCACGATCCCCGCAGCGCCTCGCCTGACCCGGCAGCGTGTCCGAGGGAGCTTCCGGCAAGCGTCTACGTGTGCCTGCACGCGTGCGGGCACGCGTGGAAGCGTTCCTGGCAGCGCTGTAGAAGCGCTCCAGGGAAGCCCCCCAGAGCCCCGGAAGCGCTTCAGGGAAGCTTCCGAGGGCGCGCCAGGAAGGCATTCGGGTGTGTGTCCTTCTTACCTCGTAGAGCTCTTCGGCATCGATGAGCTAGAGGAATTCGGGCGCGGGATGCAGCTAGTTGGCCCACCCGGCCCCGACGGACAATGTGCGAACTTTGGGTCGGTTGGACGAACTTCGTGAGAGATTTGAACATTTGTTTTGAGATCCAGTATTTTTCGCACCTGTAGTCGGTTATTTCGCTTTCGCCAGTTCATCCTCAGGTCTGTAGGTGCAGTATTACTATCGAAACACTTGGCGGAATTGTATTTGAATACAAACATAAAAACGTTATTTTCGACTTTTTTGGGGTCTTCTTCCAGACTCTACCTGCATGTGTACCGAGCAGCGCCGTGCGAGAAAAGAGCTCTACGAGGGCCCCGGCGGTAATCTGGTTGACGGTTTACCGCCGGTTCCAGTGCTCTCCGGGTTTTCGACACAACCAAGTGGTAACTTTCGGGTGGTTTTGCAAAAGAATGAAGGATATTTGACAATTAATTTTGAGAACGCAGTTTCCTCGCACCTGTAAACGACTATAGGGGCCTCTGCGTCTTAATATGAGCTCTGTAGCCGCACATTTACTATCAAAACACTTGGCGGAACCAACTTCATGTCGACATGAAAAGAAATAAATGGTCCATTTTTTGAGAAATGCCTCCAGCAGCTCTCTCTTCTGACTCTGAGCTCTTTCACGCGCGACAAGAGCTCTACGAGGTTCCCGGCGTTGACCAGGCGCCAGTTTTGGGTGGTTTTGCGAATATTTGAAAGATATTTGACAATTCATTTTGAGGAAGCAGATTTTTCGCCTCTGTAGACGACTAGGAGGGCCTTGCTATCTTAGTATGAGCTCTGTAGGCGCACTTCCACTATCAAAACACTTGGCGGAACGATCTTCATGTCGACACGAAAAAAAAATCATTTTTTCGATGTTTCGAGAAATGCTTCCAGAAGCTCTCTCTTTCGACTCTGAGCACTCTTACGCGTTCAAGGAGCTCCACGAGGTTCCCGGAGGTGACCAGGTTGACGGTTCACCGCCGGCGCCAAGAGATCTTCGGCATCGATGAGCTAGAGGAATTCTGGCGCGGGGTGGAGCTAGTTGGTCGACCCGGCCAGAAAGGATCAAGTGGTAACTTTTTGGGTGGTTTTGCAATTTTTCGAAAGATATTTGACAATTCATTTTGAGATAGCAGATCTTTCGCACCTGTAAACGACTATGAGGGCCTCTCTGTCTTAGTATGAGGTCTGTAGGCGCACATTTACTATCAAAACACTTGGCGTGTCGACACGAAAAAATCAATTTTTCTTTTTTTCGGGAAATGCTTCCAGAAGCTCTCTCTTTCGACTCCGAGCACTCTTACGCGTGAAATAAGCTCTACGAGGTTCCCGGCGGTGACCAGATTCACGGTTCACCGCCGGCGCCAGTTGGCCGACCCGGCCAGAAAGGACAAAGTGGTAACTTTTGGGTGGTTTTGCAACAAAATTGAAGGATATTTGACAATTCATTCTGAGAAAGCAGATTTTTCGCACCTGAAGTGGGTTATGGCGTGTCTGCGAGTAAAATTTTCAGGATAGGTGCAGTATCACTAAACACTTGGGGGAACCGACTTTAGATGAAAACCGTTTTTTTTTTTTTTTTTTTTTTTTTTTTTTTTTTTTTTTTTTTTTTTTTTTTTTTTTTTTTTTTTTTTTTTTTTTTTTTTTTTATATATATATATATATATATATATATAAAAGTTTTTCGGCTCTCGCTTCAGAAACTTTCTTCATGTGTTTCGAGGAGCGCTGTGCAAGAAAAGAGCTCTACGAGGTGCCCGGCGGTAACCTGGTTGACGGTGAACCGCCCGTTGCCAGTTTAGATCGCAAGGCAGCTCTACGAGTTCCCGGCGGAAGCCAAGTGACTCGTAGAGCTTTCCTAAGCTAGCAGCTGGAAGCTTAAGAGTAATTCGGACGCGCTGGCGGGCTAGTTGGCTCGAAAAATCTCGACGGAACTTTTGGTGACTTTTGGTCGGTTGGAAATTTTGTTCTCGAAATTCAGCAATTCGTTTGAGCTCTAGTATTTTTTTCCCGTGATATTCGATCTTATTCCCGCTCGCCATCTTGATCTCAGCTCGATCGGATGAATATTACTATCGAAAAGCACTGTGGCGGGATCGGCCGTTTTAAGTCATCTTGATACGCGCTGACGGTTTTCTGAACATAACTCGAGCTTTAGGACAGCTACAGAGCTGGTAAGCACAGCTAATCGATGTAGAATGATTAGGGGCGTTCGCCTGTTGATCCAGAGGTCTGAACTCGGTCTGTTAGCCGAGCTAGGTCCGCAAACCTATTCGTATTATTCGAGTCATCTTGACAGGGACTCTCGGTTTTCTGTACTTAACTCGAGCTGTAGGACAGCTACAGAGCTGATTTTTACAGAAACCGATTCAGAATCATCAGTTGCGTTTGTCTGTCGAATCCAGAGCTCTGAACTCGGTCTGCGGCCCGATCTAGAATTGCGAAACTATTCGTACTGATCGAGTCAACTTGAGAAGTGCTCTCGGTTTTCTTCACTCAACTCGCGCTGAGGGGGGCTACAGTGCTCGTGGTCACAGGAATCGACTGGGCGCCGGCGGTAAACCGTCAACCTGGTTACCGCCGGGGACCTCGTAGAGCTCTTTTCTTGCCCAGCTCCTCGGAACGCGTAAAGCAAGCTGAAGCGAGAGCCAAAAAACTTTAAAAAATCGATCGCATACAAATAATTTTGCGGACTTACCTCGAGAAGCAGACTCTGTTCAGAGCTCTAGATGCTACAGCCAAACGCCCTTGATGATTCTGTATCGGTTTCTGTGCGTACCACCTCTGTAGCTGTGCTACAGCTAGAGTTAAGTGCAGAATACCGACAGCGCCTCTAAAGAGAACTTGAGAAATACGAATAGTGTTGTGGACCTAGCTCGACTAGCACAACGAGTTCAGGCCTCTCGATGCAACAGACGCAAGCGCCTGGTGATACTGAATCAGTTTATGTGCGTACCAGCTCTGTAGCTCTTCTGAATCTTGAGTTGAGTACAGAAAACCGGCATCACTGGTGAAGATGACCTTTACGGACCTAGCTCGAGTAGCAGACCGAGTTCAGGCCTCTGGATGCAACAGGCGAACGCGCCTGATCATTCTGAATCGGTTTCTGTAAGTATCAGCTCTGTAGCTCTCGAAATCTCGAGTTAAGTACAGGAAACCGTGAACGCGTGTCAAGATGACTCGGAACGCAGTTGGTTCCAGCAAGTTTTCTGATAGTAACATTGCAGCTACGGACCTGAGAATTTAACTGGCAGGCGCGGCATAACCCACTACACGTGAGAAACATCGGTTCTCAAAACGAATTGTCAAATATCTTTCAAATCACAGCAAAACGACCCAAGGTTATCACATTGTCTCTTTTGGTCGGGTCGGCCAACTAGCTCCACCCCGCGCCGGAATTCCTCTAGCTCATCGATGCCGAAGAGCTCTGCGAGGTATTTTTGGACTGCCAACGTGAAGTCGGTCCCTGGCTTCGCTCGGGAGAATTTTTCGACGGAATGAACTAATAATTTGTGAGGTAACTTCTAATGCCAAGCTTCGCTCTGCGCAAATAGATGCCCAAACGAATTGTTAGAACTGCAAAATCGGCTGAGCCAGGCCGCCGAAGGTATGATCGCGCCCCTTTTCGACATTTCGCCAACTAGCTCCACCCTGTCGCCGAATTCCTCTAGCTCTTCCACCATCAGAGCTCTACGAGGCACTAGAAGTGCAAGCAGACGCCTGAGAGAACTAGAAGTGCAAGCAGATAGCTTCTGATGGAATTTTCTGCAAAACTGGAAAATTGCATTTTTGGACTGCCACCGTGAAGTCGGTCCCTGGCTTTGCTCGGGAGAATTTTTCGACGGAATGAACTAAGAATTTGTGAGGTAACTTCTGTAATTCCAAGCTTCGCTCTGCGCAAATAGCAGCCCAAACGAATTGTTAGAACGGCAATATCGGCTGAGCCAGGCCGCGGAAGGTATGATCGCGCCCCTTTTCGACATTTCGCCAACTAGCTCCACCCTGTCGCCGAATTCCTCTAGCTCTTCTACCATCAGAGCTCTACGAGGCATTTGAAGACATCAGGCGCGTCCGCCTGTCGAATCCAGAGCTCGGAACTCGGTCTGCTGCCCGAATTAGGTCTGCGAAACTATTGTATTGTTCGAGTCATCCTGAGAGGTGCTGTCGGTTTTCTGCACTGAACTCGGGCTGTAGGGGGGCTGCAGGGCTGGTAATGACAGGAGTCGATTCGCAGACATCAGACGCGTCCGCCTGTCGCATTCAGAGGTCAAAAAATAGTCACTATGAGCTGGAATGTTGGTAGTGATGTCGGTGTTCTCAACATAGGTCGAGCTAGGAAGCTCTACGAGTCTCCCGGCGGTAACCAAGGTTGACGGTTTACCGCCGGCGCCCAGTCTGACGGTGCACCGCCGGCTCCCAGTGGGCTTTGCCGCGGGCGTCTGTCAAATCCTCAGGTTTGTTGCTGCAATATTGCTGTCGAAAGACGCGGGGGAACCATCGGCCGTCGGGAAACAGTCTAAGATCACGATACCTGCGGTACCACTAAAAAACATTCGAACTTGGCGGAACTAACTTCGTAACAACCGAAAGATATATTTGGCGAGTGTTCTGTCGCCGCTCGAACAAATCTCATGGATGACACATTGCCTGTGTTCGATGCTGGCAAGAAGAGATTACTGTGTGGTACGATGGCAGTCATGGGAAGCCGATGGAAGGAACAATAACGACAGTACCGCATTGCCTATGACGTTCCGATAACAAGACATGCTGACACTTCATGGTCATTCACAGGCAGGCGGATTGAACATACAGCTATTCTTCGTTGTGCGGTAACAGTTTCGGGGATACCACGGCATTTCAATGGCGTGGTGTCATATGGGGACACAATGTTGCACACTAATTGAGTCAGACGGCAAGACGTGTGGGTGGCAAAGTGCAAAAACGACAGAGAGATCAAACTTCCGACGTACGTTGACGAGCGAACATGTCAAACCATTGTTTCAAGTTATGAGAAGGAAACGAAGGGAAGCAAACATTTTGTTGCACACCTCTGATCAAGGGGGAAGGCCATTATTGCAATGAAAACAGCCAGTCCTGGTATGGTCGCGACGCTCATTCGCTCGCTTCTGCATAAATGACGCTCGCAAATGGTGGGGCGGATTGGAACGGGGGAGACGACATCTTGGATTCTATTCATGCCACAACTGCAACTACATTTGCCATAATTGAATGTCTCACAACACGGATGGCAGTCTGTTGACAACGCAAGCGTTCTCATGCAACCCGTTCTGTCAAGCAGCGGGAGGGTGTGGATGATGTTTGTCTTGTTTATTCGCTTTGCTTGGCCGCGCATGATCGCGCGGATTTCGCGGCGAATGGTTGGATTCATGTTGCCAGCTCTTCTCTGGCCTCCCTTGAGGATGTAATTTTGCCACGGGAGGACAACGTAGTGATATTCTTTTCCATCGTTTCTTAGACGTCATAAATTGTATTAGCAGCGCTCCGATTCACGGGGCATGCGCTTCGCGGGCGTGCCGCCCACTAGAACAGAGCGAAGCTGCACCGGGAGAAAATTTGAAGGACTGCTCTTCATATTCTCGACGTGCTCGCCCGCCCTTGTGGTTATTCTGGGCGGCATCCTCTGCGCCTGCATCGCGACATGAACATTGCTCGCAATGTGGCGGCGAGCGGAGGCGAGCGGCCAGCGCGTTCCACTCATGACGAATAGCCGAAGCAAGTGCCAATGAAAGAGCAGTTGCGTCAGCAAAGCTGACGCCTGCATGCTTTCTCTGAATTCTTCCCGTCGCAGAAAAGAGCCTGAGTGATTTTCAGATGATCGGTTAATTTAGGGCCGAATGGCCTTATCATTTCTCGAATCTCGACGGCCATCTCATCTATAGCAGACGATGGCGCAGGAGCCCGCGGGGGACATGCGCAATCGATATCACGCGGGCCGCGCTCATGCACTCGACTTTCATAAGAAGGCGCAACGATTTGATGGGCCAGCGATCTTATTCATGGTGCTCCCTTTCGTGGTCGAACTTGCATCCGCACCTTGCAGGCTTGTCGCTTCGTCGGTGCTCAGTCTAACAGGGCAATGGACGTCCCGAGCCCCTTGGTGAGATGAAAACAACGCACGTGCCCTTGAACTGCTCAGCGCGACATTGTCTTGTCTAGGCAGTCGCTCAGCGTATGGGACACCTTCCAAACGCAGAAATACAGGCACGTGCCATTTTCGGAATCGCGCTAGTCTCGCAAGTATTACCAACGCTCACCGTAGCAGGCAAGCTCGTCGTCGCAATCGAAGTTCACGCGCTGCGGTAATTCTGAAATTATAAATCCCTTATGCAATTGCAGTCGAACTGCATGCTTTCGAAGACCACGAGCCCCCCGAAGCATGGCTGTCGCGCTGGATGCACCGTGGCTCTCCGCTCAGCGGCATGGGCAGTTTTTTTTTTTTTTTTTTTTTTTTTTTTTTTTTTTTTTTTTTTTTTTTTTTTTTTTTTTTTTTTTTTTTTTTTTTTTTTTTTTTTTTTTTTTTTTTTTTTTTTTTTTTTTTTTTTTTTTTTTTTTTTTTTTTTTTTCTTCTTCTTCTTCCCTCTCTCTCATATATATATACAAACATATTATTATTGGGTGTTGCCACCTCTGGAGC
>CAUYUJ010004919.1:17100-27100 GCA_963575745.1 Prorocentrum cordatum | reverse complement strand
GCACAACAGTCCCGTAGGACTGACAGCCTGACATTTTATTCAAGCGCCCAAGTTTGACAAAGCTCAGATGTCACATTGCGTGGGCGTGCATCACTTCAATCTCCGCACGTTGACGAATTAGCAAACCAATGTAACTTTAGTATACAACCACCCGCGCCCACACAGACACGCGCCCCACCGAACTAGACCGGGGGGGGGGGGCGTCAAGCAAACCTGGAGTCAGGCCAACTGGCCTTTACACTCCACCAAGCAAGTTTCACATCCCTTCCGCTGCTCACTGGCCCAGCCACGCACAAATGCCCACGATCGTTGGCTGAACAACTTCTGCGATCCATGTCCAATATTCAATTCCGCCAGTTTTTTTCCAGGATCCTGGGGAAAACCTTCGCCTTGGCTCTGGGTCCTTCGCAATGTAATGGTCGCCGAGGGTACCTCAGACATGACAGGCATGGCGCAGCCTGCGATCACTGAAGGGGCCAGACGAGCGATGATAGAGATAACGCGTTGGATGGAAAACGTGAGTAAGCTTTCGATTGACACCCGAACAAAACCAGTAATCACACACGTATGATATGTCGTGCAATGGAGTACGGTCAGCGGAACCAGCAGTGACAGGCACGGACACATCCGCCACAGTATGTCGTCCCATAGAGTCAGGCCAGTAGTGGCCCCCGGCTCCGCATGCCTGGTCCACGCCGTTTCGGCGCACCCCGCGCACGTGCCGTGGCCCCGTGGGGAGCTCCAGCTGACGCCCCCGAGTCCGAGTCCGCATTTGTGGTACACGCTATTTCGGCGCACTCCTTACACGTTTCGTGGTCCCATAAAAAGGGGGTTCCACGTCAGCCCCCCAGACCTGGGTCCGCATGCTTGGCCCGCGCCGTGTCTGCGCACCCCCCGCGAGCCTCGTGGCCCCCTGTGGATCTCCAGCTGAGGCCCCACCGCATGCTGCCCCCCGGGGCCGCGCCGACGGACGCGCAGGTCAGCCGTGACGGTTTACATCCAGATGTGACCTGTTGCGGCCGACCTCTGCGACCCCTATCAGCAACGTCGCTCCATCCTTCTCACGCGCGCCGTAGTCCATTTGCTGGCCCTTTCCCTTCGTTTCCACCGGCTTTGCGGCACTCGCAGCTGTGTATGACTGGGTCCTCTGCCAGCTTGTACTATCGTTTCGCTCATTCCGCTGGCCCATGTTGTCGCACCGCCGTCGATTGCCCGAGTGCTCGTTGTCAATGCGGTGCGGCTGAGCGGGGGCTGTGCCTGGGGTGCGTTGGAGGTGACGCAGTGACGGTGGAGCTGGTTTCGTGGGTTCGTCGCAGACTCCGTCGGTGTTGTCTGGGCAATCGTGGGTGTTCACGGAGCAGGTTGGTGCTGTGCTTGTGTCGTTGTAGGGTTGTTGATTATGGATGGTCGCCTTGGGGCCATTTCGCAGATCGGAGTCATTCTCTGCAAGCTTGAACCTTTCTTTTTTGGAAGGTGGCGGCCTGTGAATTCGAATGCAGGAATCAAGAAAGCACAGTCCAGTCCCCTTTGCTCTCTACTTCTCCCCTTTGCTGCTATGTGGCATCATGTGCTGCGGGGCGGGGTTGTGGGGTAGCCGTGTAGAGGCGCGAGCGTGAGAAGGCTGCGCGGCAGAGAAGGAGGAGGATGAGGAGGAGGAGGAGGAAGAGGAAGATGAGGAGGAGGATGTTTTTTTTGCCCTGGGTCCCCAGGGGCTACCACGCGCGCCAGAATTAGAAGATTGTGAACTTGTTACTGGAGATCTTACCGCGCCTCTTGCCCGTTGGGCCGGGGAATCATTGTGTGTTTATCTCGAGTGTCCGGCCCTGCATTCTCCGATCTTCTATATTCTAGGATTCCTGGGGGTGGTCTGGTTCCTGTCGTTGTTTATCATCGGGTGGTGTTCATTCAGGATAAGCTGGCCCCATGCGGGCGGCCTCCAAATTCTGCCCCAGGCGGAGCCGAGCGACTGGCAAACACGCGTCCGTGGCGATCGTATCTTTTGCTCTGCGAGTTGGTCGGTGAGCCGCTCGCGTTGGACCCCCGTCGCCAGCCAACTCGTAGTAGGGAGCTGCGGATCTGCCACAGCGGCCTCGGCAGGGTCGCAGTGGGTCTTGGCCGTTGGTGAGCGTCAGGTGTTTTGTTGGCGTCAAGCGGAATTCTGACGTCTGAATTTGGAATCGCTTACCCTTATGCTTCTTTTCCGCTGGATGTCTCCTGTCACGGCGCCAACATCGCAAAGCGGATCTCGTTCGGAGAACAATAGGATGGGCCCGGCGTGTCCTGGAGAATATCGCTCCGGATTTCGAAGCGAATTTCGTGCGGATTTTGTTTGGCCAGGAATGAAGAATAAACAAAATCCACGCGAAACTCGCTTCGTTTTTCGCTCGCTTTTTCGGGGTCTCGCATCGACAGGAATCCACGCACAAGTCCACAACAGCACGTCTGCAAGGTCGGTGCAGTGACTCTCGCCGAGCGCCCAGCGGTGTCGAGCCCAACGGCTAAGGTCTTCACTGGTCCCGGGTGCCTGTCGCGCACTAAGGGCGTGGCCCGCGGGTGGGGCGTGCGCAAACCCTCGACATATTATCTTTCTTGCGCGCCCCGAGCTACGGAGTGACAGGGATTTGAATTGTTGGCGCGCACAAGCGCAAACGCGTCAATACTATTTGTACGTTGGTCGCTGTTAAGGGCAGACTGCCGTTGCGCGCAGAGGTTTGCGCGTTTTGCGAATGCTCTGCCCCTATCTTTGAGATCGCGCGTGCAAAAGTACCTGGAGCTCGACACTTGAATCTCGATTGCGAGCATTTCGGCCCGTAGAGTTTTTGATTGTGGGTCGTTGCCGGCATTGGGCTTGGGCCCTCACTGGAGGCGAGCGTAGAGAGAGGGCGGGGTCACGCAGCGAAGGGGTCTCTCTCCCAAGTCATGCTGTGGTGGATGACGTAGCCGATGAGGCCAATCTTTTGAACACTACGTGGTCGTTGTTTGCTCTAGTTCCCTTGTTCCGCGCTGATCGTTTTCTGAGTGCCAGTGTTAATGACAACTTTTGCGCTTACAGTCCTGGCACTCGTCATGCGAAAGGCAAATACCAACGGGAGTGTGTGTATGGGTGTGTGTGTGTGTGTGTGTCTGTGTGTGCGTGTGTGCGCGTGCGCGCGCGCGCGTGTGTGTGCGTGTGTGTGTGTGTGTGTGTGTGTGTGTGTGTGTGTGTGTGTGTGTGTGTGTGTGTGTGTGTGTGTCGGGGGGCCTGCAGAGAGAGAGAGAGAGAACTACAGAGAGAAAAAGAGAGACAGAGAGAGATACCATGATCTATGCTGAGGGAGAAGAGGGAACGTGAGAGCTAGTAGCACAGAGGTGCGTGGACATACACAGGTAGGGATACATGCAGACTTTTTCTTGTGCCACGTTTGAATTCCTTGTCGTCGCTCCAAACATATTTGCGATTGCTACGACAACCGTTTCAATGACGATGGGGACCGTGATGATAAGGGTGGCGGCGATGACAGCGACGATGGTGTAGGCGATGCTGGACATCATACCAATCTTGATGATGACGATGACGAGGATGTTGGCAGCTTGTGCGAACTAATATGCGATTGTTGATGGCTGCATCGTTGCCTCCGTAGTTGCTAATGCTAATGCCACTGTGCACTTCTCCTGCGTGTGCATGCGTGTGTCACTGCGCACTTCTGCTTTCTACTTCGGTCGGGCTATCTGCCTGCTGCTCTCGTCCTCTTTCGGGTTTCACTCTCGCAGTGCCTGGTCGTTGCATTCTCGCACTGCGCCTTTCTTGCTTTTTGCACGGCGCACGTCCACTTGCCGCAACTCCCCCCCTCTCCCCCTCACCCTCCCTCCTCGTGGTCCACCGCGAGTGACCGGGTCGATGTCCTATGGTTGGATCCCTGGTCCTTACGCCGCGTGATCTGGCCCTGCCGCCCATGTGCCCACGTCGCGCCGCCGCTCTCATGGCCGCGACACCAAAAAGCGTGCGTGCGTGCGTGCGTGCGTGCGTACGTTCGTGCGCGTGCGTGTGTGCGTGTGCGTGTGTGTGTGTGTGTGTGTGTGTGTGTGTGTGCTTGGGTATGCTCGACCGCATTTAGCACTTCCATATGCTGCTCGCACTTGTGGACTTTGCGCGCCGCTGACTTAGAAGAGTGTGTGACAGGAGAGGAGGAAGGAACGCGGGGCGCTGTTTCTTCAAAACGAGGACCCGCCAACAGGATGGTGGGGAAAAGTAGGTTCGTCTGCGCCGACGCTGGCGCGTAAGCTGCCTGCGTAGGGTGGCCGTAAGCGCCCTCGTCTCCAATACAGCGTAATGCGCTGACGGCCCGCGTTCGCCACCGTGCGTAAGGTCGCTATGCCATCTCGCGTAAGACCCGTTCGTGGTCGCCGCTCGCGTGTGCCATCCACACGCGCCAACAGCTTTTGGCTCGGAGCTGCACCTTGGGGTGCCTAGCCAGCGGCGGTGCTATTGGTGCATGACTTTTGGGCCGTTTATCCACAATACGTCCGGATCTTCTTCAAGCGATCATGCCACCGCGCTTCTGCGCGCCTAGGCGTGCAGATGCTGCAGCTGCCGGGACCGGACCACCAGCGAGGGTGCCGCCGACACCGCGCTCAGGCGCCGCGCGGCGACCGCGTGCCCCGAAAGTGCCCAGGGGAACCGGCAGACAGCCAGGGATCCCGCCCAGGAACCGGCAGACAGCCAAGCCAGAGTCTGGAGGCTTCGGGCCCTGGAACGGTCAAGAATCGCCCATGGATGAAAAACTAGCCAGGATGGTCTCCGAGAGGGGTCCTGGGCTGGATCTTGAGCTGACTTCGTGGAGGACCAGAGGAGAAATACATACCGATACTGGTTTAGGTTCGCGTCGTGTTGGCGCGGTGGCGACTCCAGCGCGGGCGTTCAATACGGAGCGCCGCAGCTGATATCGAACGATCTGGGCCATCGGAGGGCCGCGATCTTTCAAGGTCGAACTAGCCGCGCGGTGTCGGAAACCAACGCCGACGCCATCGCGACGCAAACGCGCCTTAGGTTGGGTCGGAAGATCGCGCCGCATCGCCGAGGCATGGTTGATGCGGCTCGATCCATAACCCGATATTGCTGGTCCTACACGGGCGCCATCCACATTCTGCCACAGGAGGAGCCGAGCGACTGTGAAAGAAGCGTCCATGGTGATCGTGTCCTCTGGTCCGCGGTTTGGTCTGTGAGCCGATCTCACTGGAACCCCAGAGCCAGCCAGCCAGCCTCGCAGGAGGGACCCGCCAATCTGCCACAGCGGTGGGTTCTGGTTGCCCGTGGTCGGTTGCCACTCTTTGCGATCAGTGGAATTCTGAGATCCACATTTGGAATCGCGTGCCTTTTGTATAATCGCAGGAGACACAACCTAAACAATCGGATGTCCGCGCGGACCTCCGAAAGCTGATGTCTGTTATGTATTTTCTTCCTCGACTTTTGCCTCCTGTCGGAGGAGCCAGCGACACCACCACCACCAGTGGTGCCACCTCCAGCGAGGAGGTTCACGATGCCTCCCCGAGCCAGGGATAGCGGACGCCTCGAGCGTGGAGGCGGGGCCGTACCAGCAGGAGGAGCTTCTGCCCTTGATTCTTTGCGCTGGTGGTGGTGGTGGTGTCGCTTGCCCGTGTTCCCACTGCTTCGAGCACGCCCAGGAGATCTTCACGCTCTGAGGGTCTCCCGTCAGCGCGCGGCTGTCTCCTCCTTTCCCTCCCAGATGCCTCTGTACCCTTCTCGCGCTCTACTGCAGTCGGGGGTGGACAGAACCCCCACCCTGACACGCCGATGTGTGAATTGTCCTTTTTCGGTTCTCGAGAGGGCGCCGCGGCCGTCATTTTCCAGGCTTGCGCCCACCAGGTTTGGGCCCGAGGTCGTTTTCACCAAACCACGTTTTGCTGAAGGGGGTTCTGTCCATCCCCGAAGCAGCCTCGGCAGTGCTAGACCTCACCGAGACGCCGCAGACCAAAACCAGACCTTGCGCTGCGCCCCCCCCCCCCCCGGGCCGAGCGCCCTGCTCCGCGAGCCGGTCGGCAGCCAGCCTCGCAGGGGAGGGAGCCCGGCGGGCCGTCGATGGGGCTGGCCACCGCCCGAGCACGCCCACGCCCACCGCGTAGGGGTAGGCCCTAGGGGTAGGCGTAGGGGTAGGCCCTAGGGGTAGGCCCTAGGGGTAGGCTGTAGGGGTATGCCCTCTAAGGTAAGCCTAGGGGTACGCCCTAGGGGTAGGCCTAGGGTAGGCCCAGGGGTAGGCCCTGGGGGCAGGCCTAGGGCAGGCCTAGAGGTAGGCCCTATGGTAGGCGACCCTATGGTAGGCCCTATGGTAGGCGAGCCGGTGGACACGCGGGCGGGGGGCTGCTTACTACACCCCCAGAGCTGCTCCGACGGGGCCTGCGGCCCCCGAGCTCGCAGCCCTTCCCTCGGGGGCAGCATCCACGCTCCGGAGGAGCTGTCGCTGGTCCCATGGGCCTGTGGGCGGTCCCCGGAGGTCGGCAGCCAGGGAACCCCGCCGGGGCTGAGCAGGAACGGGTCGTCGGAGATTTGGGTCCACCGCTCCCCGAGTTCCCGGAGCGCGATCCCCGCGGTAGTGGCCGTGGAGGTTTCCTGGCCGCGCATGGCGAGAGCCCGAGCTGCGGGCCGGGCCCATGGAGAGGGAGAGCTGCGGCGGCCTCGGGCGAAATCGGGGCCGGCAGCTGGGAGGCAGTGAACGGGGGCGGGGGTGGAATCGAGGATGGCGGGGACAGGGGCTCAGGATGCCCCCCCCCATGGCTGCGGCCGCGGGCCCAAGAGATGCCGCAGGGGTGCACGTTCCTCCCTGCCCCCCTTGGCGAACGCCTGTCCTCTCCTTCCGTCCCCGCCACCCATCCCAGCCTCGGCGCCCGGCCGTGGGAAGTGGCCCGCCAGGTGGTGCACCTCGGTCGCAGAGTGCGCGTCCTGGCGCGCAGGCGGTGGCTGTGCCCCGCTCGTGGCCCGCGTGGGTCCGCATGTCGCCGAGCGCGTTGCACTACTCGTGAAGTGCCCACTCGCAAGCGTCAGAAAACCATACGTCTGCCTCTGTGTAATCTACCGTAAATCCCCTGTGGCGGATCCAGGCCAGCTGCGAGTAGCTACTTTGCGAGTCGTGCAACGCGCTTGTCTAGCATGGCCCCCGCGGCGCGGGAAAACCAACGCCTTGGGGCGGCGAGGCAAGGCAGAAGAAGGCGCGCGCGCGGCGAGAGGGGAGGCGCGAGACCTGCAGGCAGGAGTCGGCGGCGGGCGCGGCAAAGAAGCGAGGAGGTTGGCGAGCGGGAGGGGCACGGCGCGTCGGGCCGGGACGGGGAGGCGCCGCCTTGCTCTATTTGTGCCTCGGCTCGACTGTGTGGCAGCGGCTCGCGCTTGCTCCTGGCCGCGTGCGTGGGGCTGCACTCGAGACGCTGATGCATCGGAGGTCGATAGACCTCTTACCCCGACGCGTCGATGAGCGAATGGGCCGTTTTCGGTTGGCGAGCGGGCGTCGCGGCCGTCCTTCTTGCGGGTCCAGGCCCGTCGGTTTCGGTCCCAGGCCGTTCTCCCTAAAAGGGAGGTTTGCGAAAGGGAGGTTTGTCCACCGCCGAAAGTACCCACTTTGGACTCAGGGGAGGCTCTGGTCTGCGGGCTGCCCCCTGGACCTAGTCAGCGAGGCCTGCTCCGGGCCAGGGCTCGCCGCGGCCAGGAACGCTCCCCCCTCCCCCCTGTTCCTTCCTCGGCGCTGCTGAGAGTATGGCACGAGGACTCTGTGCCACTGGGCGGGGCCCCAGACTCACCGAGCGCGTTCCACTACTCGCAAAGTGCCTACTCGCAAACGCCCGAAAAGCACTTGTCTGATTCGGTGTAATGTTTCGTAGATCCCCCCCCAGCAGATCCAGGCCATTTTTGCGAGTAGTCACTTTGCGAGTAGTGGAGCGCGCTCGTCGACGTCCTGATTTTCTCAGGACGGCGTCCCTGGAAATCCCGACCCTTTCCCCGGGACCCGTTTCTCGCCCCGAGCCGTTTTTTCGACGGCCCCAGGGCCCGGCGAGGGCCCCCCCGGGCCGAACACGGCGAGAAGCCTGCCGTCCTGATTTTTTGACGACGCGATCATGTCTGGGACGATGATCGCGGGCGATGTTTCTCCCCCAATCCCCGAGTTTCGCCCGAAAAGTCTGGCCGCTCAGAAGAATGGGAAAACCCTGGGATACACCCCAAGGGGGCTATTCGGACGCACCCCTATCGAGAATGGACACCCCCCCATCGTATATCCCAGGGTTAGGCCCCAAATTTCTGGTCCATTCGGAAACCCCACGAAGCCTGGGATAGGGGTCGACATATCCCCTGTTAGATGACTATGCCAGGGGCGGGGTGGGCTCGGGCGCCGCCACGCCTGCTGCCCCGACCACTCAGGGCAGCACCCTCTGTGCAGGCATTTCTCTCGGCGGCCCCCAGCGCGCGCGAGCGGACAGCAAGGCCTTTTGTCGCTGCCAACCGCGGAGTGCATCGCGCGTCGCCGTCGTTGTGGTGCTGGTCCACTGTCTCCTTTCCTCCTCCTCGTCCTCCTCCTCCTCCCTCCTCCCTCCTCCCTCCTCCCTCCTCCCTCCTCCCTCCTCCCTCCTCCCTCCTCCTCCTCCTCCTCCTCTCCTCTTCCTCCTCCTCCTCCTCCTCCTCCTCCTCCTCCTCCTCCTCCTCTTCCTACACAGACCACCATTGTAAACTCGTGGAGGCATGCTCAAAACGACCGCACCCGAAGCGACAACCTGGCATGCTCGGAGGCATTCGCTTTTCATGTCCACTTTTCGTCGCAGGTCCGTTCGCGCCCCCCCACTCCCCATGGGGCTCGCGCGCGGGCCCCGAGGGGGGAGGGGGGACCAGAGCGCCCTCATCGGCAGCCCAGCGGGTGGCGGGGCGGGGGGCGGGGGGGGGGGAGGAGGAGGAGGTTGGGACTACCGACCCCGAGGCGCAGCAACGGGGGGGCATGCGGGTTCAGCCTCTAACAGCCCGCCGCCACCGCCCGCCAGATATCGGGGACGGGAATCCGGGAGGAGGAGTGGGCGGGGTCACGGGAAAGGAAGGGGAGGGGGAAGAGGAGGGCAGGGCAGGGTACGGACGGGGGAGATGAAGCGAAGGGCAGGGGAGAGGCAGGCGGGGCGATGGGGGCGAGGGCGAGAAAAAGGTGCCAGCGCACGCACCTTACGCACACCCAACGACCCCACACGCCCGCCAAGCGCACTCAGGCTTGATTTGGCTTGCCAGAGTCTGAAAATAATCAAGGGAGGCCTCATCTAACGTGCCGAGCTTATTTTTCGTAGTCGATGACAGTCAAGTTTTCTGGGACAGAAGCGTCACGCCTCGGAGTCGGAATCGCTGGCGGCGCCTGCCAGTGCCCTTCCAGCCGAAACTTGCCGAAGGGGCTTCATCAAGCTCTGCGCATCAGCTCGGTTCATGCCGAAGTTTTTTGTCGGGTGGTGCCAGTATGCGTTGTGGGGGCCGCAGTGCTGTCGACAATTTGTGGTGGCTCCAGCCTTCCCTGTGGCAAGGTAGGGGTGTGCGCGCACTGGGCCAGTCGACGGGTTGTCTGTCGGAGGTGGTGCAGTGCACTATGCGGATGGAGTTCTCTTGTGATCGTCGTGGCCTTGGATGCCCCGCGGCCTTTGGTTGCTGTGAGCTTGTCGTGCTGGTGACGCTAGTCTTGCTGGACTTTCTGAGCTTTCTGGTGGCCAGCCGGTTGCAGACGGGCCATTGGTGTTGTTGTCACGCCGAGGTGCTTCGTAATTCCTTGTCTTTGCGCGCGCAGGGTGGGCGGCAAGCTTGGCGCAACAGGTGCCGCAGGCCTGGCCGGGGCCAGGCGAGCTCGAACAGGGCCGACGAATTCCTGAAGACAGGACGCGCCGAAGGGAACCGACGAGCGACCAGGATGATACGTCGAGGAGGAGGAGGAGGAGGGGGAGCGGAGGCAGCATCCGACAGGATTCAAGTGCCATCAGCGCCCAGGGCCCGGGAGGACAAAGC
>CAUYUJ010004919.1:0-14500 GCA_963575745.1 Prorocentrum cordatum | reverse complement strand
CCGGTGTCCCGCCGGTGTCCCGCCGGTGTCCCGCGAGGATGATGATGATGAGATGATGATGATGATGATGATGATGATGATGATGATGATGATGATGATGATGATGATGATGAGATGATGATGATGGTGTCCCGATGAAGATGATGATGTGGATGATGGTGTCGATGTCGATGATGATGATAGTGTCCCGATGATGAGGATGATGATGCTCATGATGATTATGTTGATGATGATGATGACGATGATGGTGTCCCGATGATGATGATGATGATGATTCCGATGATGTTGGTGATGATGATGTTGATGGAACTGGTGTACCGGCGATAATGATGTTGATGATGATGTTGATGATGATTATGGTGTCCCGATGACGATGCTGATGATGATGATGATGATGATGGTGATGCTGATGGTGTCTCGATGATGATGACAATGATAATGACGATGTTGATGATGCTGTTGCTCATGATGATGCTGGTGCCCCAATGATGATGATGTTGTTGATGATGATGCGATGATCATGATGATGATGGTGTCCCGAGGATAATGACGATGTTGATGATAATGTTGATGATGAGAACGATGGTGATCATGATGGTGTCCCGATTACGATGATGATTCTGATGATGCTGCTGATGATGATGACGATGACTGTGCCCCGATGATGATGATGATGATGATGATGATGATGATGATGATGATGATGATGATGATGATGAGATGATGATGGTGATGGTGATGATGTTGTCCCGATGATGGTGCTGACGTTGATGATGATGATGATGATGATGATGATGATGATGTTTATGATGATGATGATGATGATGATGATGATGATGATGATGATGATGATGATGATGATGATGATGATGATGATGATGACTGTGCCCTCATGATGATGATGATGTTGGTGATGATGTTGATGTTGATGATGATGTTGATGATGATGATGGTGATGATGATGATGATGACGTTGATTGTGAAAGCGATTGTGATATCGATAGTGAGATCGATATTGAGACCGAATGTGAGATCGATTGTGTGATCGATTGTGAGATCGATTGTGAGATTAATTGTGAGATCGATCGAATGAGATAGATCGAGTGAGATCGATCAAGTGAGATCGATCGAGCGAGACCGATAGTGAGATCGATACTGAGATCGATAGTGAGACCGATTGAGTGAGACGTTGGTCCCCCCTCCCCGAACCTCCTTATCACCCGAAGGGTGGTCGTATAGGTAGTAGTAGTAGTGGGGGCCGGCCACGGCGGGAGGAGAGGCCACGGTTGGCTTTCCATGTCGCAGTGCCCCACTCGCCTCCCTCGGCCCCACTCGCGCCTTTTTCGCCTGATCCGCTCGACCTTTCCCGACTCGCTTCCCCGCGTCCCGCTTGTTCCACTTCGCCCTGCGCCGATCGCTCCCCCCTGCTTGGCCTTGCCCCCCATCGCGTCCCTCTTCCCTTCTTGCTTCACATTGCCTTGCGCCGCTTGCCTACCCTTGCCCAGTTCATGTCACTTCGCTACCCTTGTCCAGACCACGGTGACAGAAGCGCCCGCGGGAGCCCTTAAACCCTTATGCCCTAGCGCCACACAACGGTGATAAAGACAAGTTTTTAAATTTTGTTTTGCGTTCTTTTCGGGGCGTGAGCGCCCCCCCGTCGGGGTAAACAGAAACATTTGGTATGAGAGCAGAGAGGCTCGCACGGCTTCGGGCAGGGGTGGACGGTGGCCGTGAGGAGGGCGGGCCTAGGTGGGGGAAGTTTTTTTTTTTTTTTTTTTTTTTTTTTTTTTTTTTTTTTTTTTTTTTTTTTTTTTTTTTTTTTTTTTTTTTTTTTTTTTTTGTTTTGTTTTTTTTGTTTTTTTTTTTCTTTGTAATTTTTATATTGCAGTGTCGTCGTCGTCGTCGTCGTCGTCGTCGTCGGCGGCGTCTGTTTCGTCGTCGTCGTCTTCCTGTCGTCGTCGATGTTGTCAGTCGTCTGTCGTCAGCCGTCTGTCGTCTGTCGTCTGTCGTCTGTCGTCGGTCGTCGTTGTCCTCGTCGTCGTCGTCGTCGTCGTCGTCGTCGTCGTCGTCGTCGTCGTCGTCGTCGTCGTCGGCGTCTGTTTCGTCGTCGGCGTCTGTTTCGTCGTCGTCGTCGTCGTCGTCGTCGTCGTCGTCGTCGTCGTCGTCGTCGTCGTCGTGGTCGTGGTCGTCGTGGTGGTCGTCGTCGTCGTCGTCGTCGTCGTCTTGTTCCCTGTCGTCGTCGTCGTCGTCGTCGTCGTCGTCGTCGTTGTTGTCGTCGGTCGTCGTCGTCGTCGTCGTCGTCGTCGCCGCCGCCGGCGTCGTCGTGTCGTCGTCGTCGTCATCGTCGTCGTCGTCGTCACGTCGTCGTCGTCGCCGCCGCCGTCGTCGTGTCGTCGTCGTCGTCGTCGTCCGTCGTAGTCGTCGTCGTCGTCGTCGTCGTCGGCGTCGTCGTCCGTCGCCGTCGTCGTCATCGTCGTCGTCGTCGTCGTCCGTCGTCGTCGTCGTCGTCGTCGTCGTCGTCGTCGTCGTCGTCCTCGTCGTCGTCGTCGTCGTCGTCGTCGTCGTCGTCGTCGTCGTCGTCGTCGTCGTCGTCGTCGTCGTCGTCGTCGTCGTCGTCGTCGTCGCCGCCGCCCCCCCTACTTCAAAGTACCGGTGCGTGTTTGTCGCGGCGGGCACCGACGCGGCAAAGGTGCAAGGGGCCTTGTTAAGACGTGGGCCGCCTAGCAGAATGCACCCTTCTGGCGCTCGCGCTCAGAGAGCGTGTGAATGCTCGAGCCTCGGCGCTGGGCGCCAGTCCGCAGTGCAATCGCTGGGTTTTTTTCTCGACGGAGACATCCTCAGCCTGTGCTGGGGAGTAAGGGGTGGATCAGGAGGGCGTGGGGAGCAGCAGTGGCATCTGTCTCAGCCTCAGCCGAGGCCTCAACCCTAGCACCAGCGTCAGTCTCAGCATCAGCCTCGCCCCCTCGCCTCCTCGACGACTCTTCCGCCCCGTCGTTGCTCTCAGCCTTTGCTTGTCACCACCGTTCCCGACCAAGGCAACCTGGCATCATTGCCGAGACCTGGGTCTCTCCTTGGACGACCCCGCCCGCACGTGCCTGGAGTTTCTGTTCGGGCTAACTGCGTGGGGGCGTTCGTTGGCAGACGCATTCGCGGGGGACCCTTCTGCGTTGAAATCGGTTCCTAGTTGTGTCGGCACTGTTTCGCCTGTTGTGGGAAGGGGCAGCGTGCATGTTAATGCCAGGTCTGACTCGCCTGAGCTGGCAAGCGCGACTCCTACTCCGACTACCGACGTACGAGGCGCAGAGCGCTCGCGAGGCCGCCCTTGCCCGCGCCCGCACCCTTGCCCTTGCCTTCGCCCGCTCCCCCCCAACCCCCCAGCCCTGCTCAGCATTGTCTCGCCCGTCTCCGCACTCCGCCGCGCCCCGCCCACACTTCTCCGCCCCCCCTCCCGCCCTCCTCAACTCCCCCCCCGCCGCCTCCTCCGCCCTTGCTCGCCCTGTCCGTCTTGCCTCGCGTACGCATCTGGGCTTGCTCGACTCTCGAACCATTTCAGTTTCATTTTCCTTTCGCCATGATGCCTGCCCCCCTCCGGCGATTCTACTCGCTCTACTCTGACGAGTCGAAGCCAGTGGCGGAGATTGTCGCCGCCGTTGGCGAAGTGGACGTGTGCGACGACCTCGTGCGCGAACTCTCCCTGCACGCGTTCGAGGACTCCCCTTCTTCTCCTCCTCCCAGGGGGGTACGCAGGCGCACCCTCCCCTTTCTCCCCCGCTCCCATATCCTTCGCCCCCCCCCCCCCCCCCCGCCCGTCCCCGCTCCTCCGCCCCCCCCCCTCTCAAGCTCTATGCTCTGGCTCTACAGCCCCGCCCAGCCTCGATCCACTCCGTTACAGTTTATACCCTTCTTATACTTTTCCCGACACCTCCCAGACAGCACCTTGCAATTCCCTCCTGTTCAGGGCGGTGCGATGGTCGACGCGGGGACCGACGCTACTGGCGCGAGCTGCGTGGGGGCCGACCTCCTCCTGACCTCCAGGAGCGCGGCGCGCAGCACGTCGCAGCGCGGGGGCGCAGTGGCCTGGTGGCGGCGGGAGCGGGCGCGCCTTCCCGACGCTGCCCGCAGACTACCCACACAGGGGTCCAAAATTTACCCATTGAGGCCCCCCCCCCTCTCTCCCGTCATCTTCCACCGCCCTTCTCGCTCCCCTCCCCTCCCCAGCCTGCCCCTTCTCCTTCCCGTCCGCCTTACCGTTCTCATCCCCCTTCCCTTCCTTAGGGCGGCGGTCCCCAATGCCTGCACCTCGTCCTTTGCCTCCTCCTGCCCACTCCTTCTTTTCCATCTCCCCCTTCTGGCACCCCTCTCACTCCAGGGTGGCAGTCTCGCCCCCCCCCTTCGTATTATCCACTCCTCCGCCCGCCCCTCCCTGCAAGGACACTGGCGCCGGCGACCCCGCAGACTTCGCCCCAGCTGCGTCGCCGCCCGTCCAAGTCTTCGTCAAGGACGTCGGTGGGGAGACGATGGCGCTAGACGTGTTGCACAGCGACTCCATCTGCTGCGCCCAGCCGCGGACCCACGCAATTGAGGACGAGCTCGCGAACGCCGCCGCCAGGGGAGGCATGGGCTCAACATCTCTGCCCCGTGCCGTCGCGGGCCGAGCTGGGGCCGCTCTCTGCCCACGAGAGCCTTGATCAGGCCCAGCTCGGTTAGCGATGGCAGGGGTGGGCGAGTTGGAGCTCCACGCCTTTCCGCCTGCCCTGGTGCAGTCCTCTGTTTTCGCGACCCCGCCCCCTGGAGGGTATTCCCGACGACCAGCAGCGCCTGATCTTTCAGGGGAGGCAGCTGGTGGACGAGCTGGCGCTGATGAATAGCAGCAGTACGGGTGGCGCCACCCTGTCTTTGACTGGCCGCCTGTTCGGCGGGGGGCGCGGCGGCCGCGGCCGCGGCGAGGCTGGGCGCGGCGGGGCTGGCGGGAACGTATCTGGCGCGGCTGCCCCGACGCCTCCTTTCGACGAGAGCAGCGGCCCGCCACATTCGTGTTTCTTTTCCGACTGCCCCCTACCGGACGCTAGCGCAGCACATCTGTCAGGATCACCCCGGCGCCAAACTGAGCTACTTCGAAGGTACGTTTTTCTGTGAGGCGGTGCGGCAGGAGATTGCAGAGGTCACTCGTGGTCAGCGGGCCAGGCGTGCTGCTGGCAGCGCGGCGGCCGCAGCCAACGTAGCGGTCTCAGCCGAGGCCGCGACGATGGCGGAGGGCGCGGCGGTTGAGGTAACGCTTTCGCCCCAGCAGCCAGAGGAGGGCGCAGGGGCTGCTGGCTCCGCGGCCGCAGCGGCAGCCGAGGGTGCCCCCTGCCCAGAGTGCCCCTGCGAGCGGGAGTCGGGCCTGGGCCTCATGCGACACACCAGTGCCGAACACCCAGGCGCGAAGGTATCAGACTTTGACGGCCTCTTCTTCGGGGACGCGGTGCGCATCGAGAAGAAAGCCGAGAACGGGGCTCGCGAGGCCAGGGGGGCTGTCGCGAAGCGCTCCGCTGGCAGAGCCACAGCCTCCACAGCGGCCAAGGCGGCACCGCGGGCGATAGTCGCAGCTGTGGCGGAGGACGCGGCTGCGCCGAAGGCTGGGACGGCGGGGGGATCGGCGCACGCAGTTTGCGCGCAGGCGGTCGGAGGGGCCGCAGATCACGCGGAGGGAAGGCCCGCCGAGGCCGAGGGCGCGCCGGTGCGCCGCTGCGCCAGGCGCTTGGGCAGAGACGGTTGCGCCATCGAGGTCTCCCAGCCGAGCGTCGCAATTGTCGAAGAGACCATGGTGGCCAGGCGCGCCAGCAGAGCATCGCAGTGCTCTGCTGGCGCTGGCGCTCGGGAGCGGGGGGGGGGGGCGTTGCGACACTTGGCCTGGGCCTCCCTTCTGGCGGAAACTTCTCTGCGTGAGGTCTTCGCGCTGTGGCTGGATGTGGCGTAAGCCACCGACCAGGCTAATTCCAAAAAGATGATGGAGAGCTCCGCGGCTCTGGGGCGCTTCAAGCGCCGGCGCGGCAGGGACCTCGTGGTCGTCTTCGGGTCTGGCACGAGCGAGGCCGTCGCCGTTGTGAAGGCGCGGGGGGCGGCCGCCGATGGCAGCGATCCCGGGGCGCTCAGGTCCATGGTGCTGTCAGAGAAGTTTTATCGCCTCGACGAGCGCCTGATCGAGTCAGGGCACGGCTCCTGCACTTATTTCGAAGTCGGCCGCGTGAGGGACGTCCGCGGATGAGGCCTCGGCAATGGAGGGGGTCACCAGTCAGCTGGGGGCGGCGCCCACGGCGAAGGGGTGGGGCCCGCGCTTCGATCTCGTCGGCAATATCGGCGACGACCGTGCGAGCGCACTGGTTGTGCTCGTCGCGGATTGCCCCTGCCACGTCCACGACCCAGCGGCACCTATCCAGGCGGGTGCCCCAGCGCCGACGCAGCGGGTGCAGGGGCGCGCGAGCGCGGCGGGCGCTGCCAGTTCGAGCGCAGCCAGGCATCATGCCGAGGAGCGCAGGCAGGCCGCCCGTGGCACCGACCCCGCCGCGGTGCGCGCGCACTCTGGCACAGCGCCGCTGCGCGCCGCGTCCGAGGCGGGCGAGGTGTCCGACGTTCTCACGGCGAAGCTGGTGGCGAAGCCCTCCGCCGCGCTTCCCCCGTCGGCCACAGCCTCTCTGGCAGCCTCTTCGAAGGCGCGCCCAGCGTCCGCGCCGTCCTCGGCGGGCGCAGCCCCGTCGCTATCGCCGGCCGCATCGCCCACAGAGCCAGCCGTCCTGGGCGCTGCCGTGCCCGCAGCCAGGCAGCAGGCCGACGGCGCGACCCAAGACCTCCTGGCGTGCGGTGTCGCTGGCCGCGAAGGCCAACCCTGCCCTTGACGCCGCCGATGATATGGATACTCGCCGCAGGCTCTTCGAGTACGCGAGGGTGCTCCGTCGCGAGCTTCGAGAGTCGGCTGGCGCAGGCCCAGCGAGCAGCGCTTTGGCGCCGCCGCCAACTAACCGCACCCTGCTCCATGAGATAAAGGAGCTACAGCAGGGCGGCTGCGCCGTCCACGTCGCGACGGTGCACGTCGCGAGCTTCGTGTAGGAGGCGGCGCCTGCCAAGAAGAGTCGCACGCCGTGGCCGTTCCAAGGACCTTCCGACGGTGGAAGTCGTTGGGTTCAAGAAGTACATGGTTCCCCGAAGGGTGAAGGAGACGTGCGTCGACGGGCAGGTGCACAGGCCTCCACGTGGCCGCTCGTCGGTAAACTCATCCTCCCCACCTCTGCTTGTCTGTGTTCTTGTTCTGTGTTATCGGGTGTGTGTTCTACCCAACCCATCGCTAGGTGTCTTTGTTAATGTGCTCTTTCGCTTGTTCTGGGTGGTTGGGGCCATGGATGAGGCCAACCCTAACCCCTTTAGGGGTGCCCCAGTGGGAGCTTCTGGAGGGGTATGGTCGATTGCCGCCGTGGCTGGGTTCTCTTGGATGTGTTCGGGCCGGTCATCCCCTGTGCCGTCTGGTAGGTGGGGGGGCAGGATTGCACACCCTCTCTTGGACAATCACGCCGCGGAGGCGGTTGGGGCTTCGGCTCTTTCCTCCGTGGGGGCTTCGGCTCCGGCTGGGGCGGCGGTGCCAGTCGCGGGTCCTGGGGGGCAGACCGACGACTCGTCTGGCCAACGCGCGTCGGTGTCGGTGCTCACATTGACAGGCGTCTCGGCGACTGTGTCTGAAGATGGCCCTACGTTTCCTTCAGGTACAACTCGGTGCCAGCGACGTGTTGCGAGGATCCGGGCTCACAAGCGGATCAAGAATAAGAAGGCTTCCCGTGCTATGCAGTGCCGTGCCATGCATAAACTTGCCATGCTACGGCGGGAGGGACGTCTCCGAAAGGCGCACGCAGCATGGTTTTTCCGAGGTGAAACCTGGAACACGCGGAAGCTGGGGACAGAACGTGGCAACGAGAGCCCTGCCATCAAGATTGGTGCTGTCCTCTCACTGCTCAATGGTAGGAAATGGGATTTCGCTTTGTTTTCTGATGTGAAATTCACACGTAATGCGGTGAGGGAGTATGAGGAAGGGGGGGGGAGGTGGACTTTCATCATTAGGGGGAAGGTCTGTGTTGTGCTTGGGAGTAAGTTGTCTGAAGCATGGACGACTTCTGGATCGAAGGTCGGCGTTTTTTGCCGGGCGTTACATCGAAAGCTGGCGGTGGTCCCCCCGGGGGCCTTCCCTCGACGCCGCGTCTCTTTGCCGGGTGTTGGATCGAAAGCTGGCGGTGTTCTTCCTCCTTCCCTCGGGTGGTCAACGGTTTCCCGCAGCAGTCTGTGTTTCGTGTGGCTGCACCCATTGTGCCAGGCGGCGATCCTACGTGACGTCGCGGGGGCGGCAAGACGGTTCTACTGTTCCGTCATGTGCCAGACCTGCGCCTACTGACGCAGGTCACGCCGCCCCCGCGCCCTCGCAGCCAGGGCAGTTGCATGGTGTGAGTGTGTGATCTGCGGAAGCCGTGGTGGTGTGTGTGTGTGTGTGTGTGTGTGTGTGTGTGTGTTATTCTCCTGTGTCCTCCCTCGTGTACCCCTCGGTGGTGGTGGTCGGTACTCCTGCTTTGCACGCTCTGTCTCCCTCCCGCTCGCCCCCCCTCTCCTCCTTGCTCCCCCCCCGGCCCTGCCCCTCCCATTGCCGACCGCCATGCACATTGTGTGCGCACGTGTCTGTCCATGATGCGAAATCTTTGTCCCATTGCCTCATTGCTCTGCTCGTCGCCGCAGCCTCAAAGACAACAGGCGCGCTTGCCCACCCCCGGCCTGCCATCGCGATGGCTGCCGCTCGCAGGGCCCAGGTCGACCAGTCGCTCGCGTCTCACGAAGAGCGCTTGGACCGCCTTGAGCGGGCGTCGGCGCGTCGCGAGTCCGGCCTCAAGGTTGTCCTCCGCTCGACTGTGCTGGTCTGTGAAGGCTTCGCGGTGGCCGACCAGTTCTATATGAACAAGCATGGTCAGCAGCTTCGGAGGGAGCTTCGCGAGGGCTGGCCTGAGGCGGTGTGCTCTGAGGCCGCGCGCCACCTCGGGGTTGCGTGGCCGTTGGATGAGCCCATGGGCGGCGTTGAGGAGAGCGAGAGCGCCAGCGCCCTGCGCAGCCTCTGGCGCGTCCTTGCCACGCCCGGCCTAGTGACGGGGGTCTGGGATCAGAGCAAGTGGAGCGAGGACGGGGCCAACTGGGAGAGAATTCCTGGCACGTTCGTCACCACGATGACCTTCGGCACCGAGTCTTTGCTGGTGGAGAGTGCCTTGCGGCCACTCGACGCCCTGATGCGTCGGGCGTCAGGGCTGGTGGTGCGGGGTCAGCAGACCCGGAGCCCAGGGGAGCCCGAGCGCCCCAGGGTGCTGCTCTACCTCGAGCGCCCGGAGAACAAGGGGAAGGGCGGCAAGCGCGGCAAGGGAGGCGCGGGCGGCAAGAGCGGCGGCAAAGGCAAGAGCAAGGGCAAGGGCTCGAAGGGCCCCCCCAAAGGCAAGAAGGGCGGCAAGGGCGGCAAGGGCGCCGCGGGCGGCCGGGGTGGAGTGGTGCAGGCGGCGGCGCTGAGTCGTCCCAGGCCGTCTGGCCGCGTGCTGGCGCGCCCCGCTGCGGCCGAAGGTGGTGGTGCGGACGAGGGCGTGGAGGCCGAGGCTCCACTTGCGGCGCCGGCGGCCGTGCCGCCTGGCCCGGCGGGTGGGGCGGAGGCGCCGGGCGCAGCAGCGGCGGCCGCGCCTGGCCGCTGAGCGCCTCAGAGGCTGGAGAACTGCATGAGAATTCAATACTGCATGTGGACTCCTTGCGCGATCTGAGAATCCATAGGATGCAGTGGCTTCGTGAGAGTTGTGCGAGCTGCATGAGATTCCCAAGGATTTGTACTGCATGAGAATTCAAAGTGGCAGTGGGGTCGTGAGACTTGTACGAACTGCTGGAGATTTGTATCAGTTGCGCGTGGCTGGCTACGCGGCCGACTTGTATGACTTGTATGGCGTAGATTACTGCGCCGTGGGAGCTTGGTGGTGTGAAATTGTGTCACCTACACCCCTTCCGCACGGGCGATCTCTCCCGTCGCCGTCGTTTGCTGGGCGTGGCTCGTTTATGCTGTTTCTCTAGCGTGCGTTTTTGGTCTGGTGTGCTGGTTGGTGTGTCCCCCTGGTATGGTGCCTTCCCCCTTCTCCCCCCTCCCTCCCTCCCCCCCTCCCTCATCATCGCCTTCTACTTGATCCTAGGAGGCGCCCGTGTTCTCCCTGAAGGCCCGGCCGCCGTTCGCGGCGTACATGCCGGAGGCGGAGGCGGAGGCGGAGGAGACGTCCTTCGACGATGACGCCAGCATGGGGCCCCGATGCCTTTTTCAGCTGCTCGGGTGGGAGACGCAGCCCGCGCAGCCCACTGGGCTGAAGGAGGCGGGGCTGCGCATGACGTCGGAGGAAGCAGCTGGCGCCCTCCAGGCGCTTCACGACCGCGGCGCGCTGGCCGAGCTCGCCCTGCTGCCCGTCCTGCAGCCTCAGTGCGCCTGGACGCTGAAGATCATGTCGGCCCTCAAGCATCTGGCCTTCCCCAACGCCCAGTGCGCGGCCGACGGCCACGGCCCCGCGCGGAAAGCGATTTCGCAACTCACGAGCACGATCGTCACCGACACGCTTGAAGGCCTGCAACGCATACAGGAAAGAGGCGCAGGGCCGCAGGGATCTGGACGGCTCGCGGAGGAAGAACTACATGGACCTGGATACGGCCAAGCGGACGCTGACCGATGCCATGTGCGACCTGCACGCCGTTTGGTCCATATACAGGGACGCCGACAGCATGCCGCCCTTTTTACAGCGCGTGGCCTCCATCGCCATGGCCTGGGCGGTGGTCATCCCTGGCACCTTCGGTCGGAGCGGCAAGCTGGAGGCCTCTTCGAGGCGGAGGTCTTGCAGGCACGCACCGATGGCAAGATCTACGTGGAGATCAAGCGCCACAGAACTGTCAAGACGCATGGGGGACTCGGCCGCAACTTCACGGACGGCATGTGGGAGTCGACCGTCCGCTACTGCCAGCTGCCGCCTTTGGAGGGGTCAGACTGGAAGAGCGATGCCAGGCCCCTCTTGCGGCCGTCCCCCCCCCACATGAAAACGGCTGGGCTATGCTTTTTCCTGGCGAGGGGCGGGCGCGTGTACTGCCCGAGCAACGCGTTCCCACGGGCAAACCGCCAGCGCAAGAAGATCACGAACGCCGTGCGGAAGAGCGACGCCCAGGCCAAGTGCGAGAAGTGTGTCGCGGCAGTGAGCGCGCGCACCGGGTCCACGGCCAATGGGAACTGCGTCATCGAGCCGCCTGGGGAGCAGGCCGCGCAGATAGAGAACATGATTATCGCCTTTTGCGGCGCGCCCGTGGGTGGGCCCACCGCCCAGGAGCTGCCCGTGGAGTCGGTGGAGGTGGCTTCCGAGCGCTGGAAGAAAAGTGTCGGGCGGGCGGCCGCGGAGCACGAGGGCGGTGAAGACGCCGACGGCGAGGGCGCCGACTCGATCGACGAGGGCGAGGGGCGCGGCCCGCATCCTGCAAGCGGGCAGAAGGCGGCGGCCCCGAAGCAGCGCGCCTCGTCCGCTGCGGGGGCAGCAGCCGCGGCCAGCCAGGGGCGCGACGCTGGGCCTTCAGGTGGGCTTGCGCCGCCCGCGGCCGCGGCAGCCAGGGCGACGCGCGCTGCCCCCGAGTTGCGGGTCTTGCGGCGGCCCGCCGCAACCCCGCCGCAGCCCCAGCCCGCCGCAGAGGAGGAGCGCCCTGGGCCAGCAGCGGATGCGCCCGCGCCCGGGCTGCAGCCGAACGTCAAGCAGGAGCCCGCCGCGCCAGCTGCTGCCCCGTGGTCCGCCGACCATCCCGGTGCATCCAGACTTGCCTGATCAGAAGCAGCTCACCCTGGCGCAGAGTGCGCAGCTTGCTGCGGCAGCGGATGCCCCCGCGCCGCTGCGCGAGGCCGCCGGGGAGGCGGGCGCGGGGCGCGGCAGCGAAGCGGGCGGCGCCGACGCAGAGAAAGACTGTGAGAGAAAGATCGGTGAGACAGGCGCAGAGCGGGTGAGCAGAGTCAGGAACCGCCGCTTTCCAGGCCGCCAGGAGGCCGAGTTGCGGAGGGCGGAGGAAAAGCTCAAGGAGCGCATAGACCAGGCTGAGAACCCAAAGAAGCGCAGGGCGAGCGAGCCGGGGAATGACAAGCTCAGCGAGTTCGATACTGTCGAGCGCAAGGCGCAGAAGGCCGCGCCCTCCTTCGTTGTCAGCGAGAGGGACGCGCACGCCGTGTGGGCCGTCGATGCCGCCCAGCGCATGGGGTATTGGGTGCCGCGTTCCATAGTGGAGATGTCCTTCCTGGTCTTCGAATTCCGCCGCCTTCACGGCAACGCCGCTGCGCCGCCCGCGAAGCCACGGCGGAGGAAGATCCTGGCGAGGGGAACGTCGAGGGCGGTCAAGGCGATCCCCAAGGAGGTCGACGATGGCCAGGTGAAGAACTTCTAGAGGCAATTCCTGAAGAAGTTCGCGGGCGCTGAGGTCGCCGAGGACGCTGAGATCGCCGCGGACACCGACTGAGTCGGCCCAGCTCCGCCCCCGGTCGGCGCCAAACCCCGCCGTCGCCAGCTGCCCGATGTCTCACTGTGTGTACTGTTCCTTTCATGCGCAGCCGCTTCGCACTGCGCCGCTTCTTACTGCCTTGCCAGGAAAACCAACACGACTGACACCGCAGACTCGCCACATATTTTTACGCCTGCGCTCGCGGCGCCCGAGCGCTCCATGGGGCACCAGACAGGGCTCGGGCGCCGTGTCGTACGTGTGTTCCAGCCTTCGGGGGGCTCTTCAGGGAGCTTCAGGGAGCTTCAGGGAACCTCAGGGAGCCTCAGGGAGCCTCAGGGAGCTTCAGAGAGCTTCAGTGAGCCTCAGGGGGCTTCAGGTGGCTTCAAGGAGCTTCAGTGAGCTTCAGGGAGCTTGTGGGGGCGTCAGGGAGCTTCAGTGAGCTTCAGGGAGCCTCATAGTGTCTCAGGGAGCTTCAGGGCGCCTCAGGGCGCTTCAAGGCGCCCCAGGGAACTTCAGGAAGCTTCAGGGAGCCTCAGGACGCTTCAGGGCGCCTCGTGCGCCTCAGCGCGCTTCAGGGCGCCTCAGGGAGCCTCAGGGAGCTTCAGGGGGCCTCAGGGAGCCTCAGGGGTTTAGGGTTTAGGGTTTACAAGCCTTGCCGCAGCGTGTCCCCTCCTGGCTAGGAGCCCACCTGCGGTGGCTGTCATTCCTACCCGCTACCCCCCTATCAATATCATATTTCCCCTCGTTGTAAGTACAACGAATGAGAGCGCTTTGGGGCGCGTGGGAGCGCGTGGGAGCGCTGAGAGCGCTTGGGAGCGCCTGCGACACCTAGACGCCCCTGGGAGCGCGTGGGAGGGCCTGGGGCGCATGGGAGTGCCTGGAGCACTTGGGAGCGCGCCTGGGAGCGCATGGGAGCACGTGGGAGCGCCTGGGAGCGCTTGCAAGGGATGGCAAGTGTTTACAGCACGCATGTTTTTTTTTTTTGTTTTTTTTTTTTTGTTGCAAGGGGTGGCGAGGGTTTACAGCACGCATGATCCGGATGTAATACTTTTGCATGCGATGGAGGGGGGCGAGCGCGAATCATGATCAGGAAATAATATTTTTGCCAGGGATGGCGAGGTTTTACAGCACGCATGAACAGGATATCGTATTTTTTGCATAGGATGGAGGGGGGTGGGCGCGAAACATGATCAGGATATTTTTTTGCATGGGATGGAGGGGGGTCAGCGCGGATAAAGACCAGGAGTTTTTTTTTTTTTTTTTTGTGCAAGGGACGAGGCCGGGGCGAATGCGAACTTCAGGTTTTGTAGTACAAATCGCAATATATTCTGCGCCCATGATCAGTTTTTTTTTTTTTTTTTTTTTTTTTTTTTTTTTTTTTTTTTTTTTTTTTTTTTTTTTTTTTTTTTGTTTTATATATATATATATATATATATATATATATATTATTGTTCCTTTGTTTTCCAATTTTTTGCAAGGGATGGTGAGGGTTTACATCGGAATCTGGTTGTATGTAGACGTATGTAGACGTATGTAGACGTTTGAAGTTGGATTTCAAGGGTTTTTTAGGGTTTAATAATCATAGAATTAAAGTTTTAGGTCGTAGGTCGTAGGTCGTAGGTCGTAGGTCGTAGGTCGTAGGTAGTAGTAGTGGTGGTAGTAGTAGTAGTAGTAGTAGTAGTAGTAGTAGTAGTAGTAGTAGTAGTAGTAGTAGTAGTAGTAGTAGTAGTAGTAGTAGTAGTTAGTAGTAGTAGTAGTAGTAGTAGTAGTAGTAGTAGTAGTAGTAGTAGTAGTAGTAGTAGTAGTAGTAGTAGTAGTAGAGATAGTAGTAGTTAGTAGTAGTAGTAGTAGTAGTAGTAGTGAGTAGTATAGTAGTCGTAGGTCGTAGTAGTAGTATAGTAGTAGTAGTAGTAGTAGTAGTAGTAGTCGTATAAGTCGTATTAATAGTCGTAGTCGTAGTCGTAGTCGTAGT
>CAUYUJ010004918.1:52500-65848 GCA_963575745.1 Prorocentrum cordatum | reverse complement strand
GTTTTGAAGAGACAGCGCCCCGCGTTCCTTCCTTCCCCCGCTTATCCCCCCCCTCTTCCCTCCTCCCCCTCCTTGCTTTTGCTTTCGGCACGCCCCTCACGCGTTTCGTAGCCTCATGGGGGGCTCCACCGAAGGTCCCAGTGGCGCAGCCCGCATGCGGTACCCCACACCCAGGGCAACGCTTCGTAGCCCCATAGGGAGCTCTACCGAAGGCCCCAGCGGCACAGCCCGCATGCGGCCCTCCCACCCAGGGCAGCGCTTCGTGGCCCCATAGGGGGCTCCACCGAAGGCCCCACTGGGTGTGTTCGCATGCGGTTCCCGTACCCAGGGCAGCGCTTCGTGGCCCCATAGGGAGCTCCACCGAAGGCCCCAGTGGCGCAGTTCGCATGCGGTTCCCCCACCCACGGCAGCGCTCCGTGGCCCGGGTGTTCGCATGCGGTCCCACCACCCAGGGCAGCGTTTCGTGGCCCCATAGGGAGCTCCACCGATGGCCCCAGTGAGGGTGTCTGCATGCAGCTCCCCCACCCAAGGCAGCGCTTCGTAGCCCCATGGGGAGCCCCGCCGAAGGCCCCAGTGGGAGTGCTCGCATGCGGTTCCCCCGCCCATGGCAGCGCTTCGTGGCCCCATAGGGAGCTCCGCCGATGGCCCCAGCGGAGGGGGGTGGTCGCATGCGGTTCCCCCACCCAGGGCAGCGTTTCGTGGCCCCATAGCGAGCTCCACCGCAGGCCCCAGTGGGTGTGTTCGCATGCGGTTCCCCCGCCCAGGGCAGCGCTTCGTGGCCCTATAGGGGGCTCCATCGAAGGCCACAGTGGCGCAGTTCGCATGACGTTCCCCCACCCAGGGCAGCGCTTCGTGGCCCCATGGGGAGCTCCACCGGAGGCCCCATCGGGGGAATTCGCATGCGGGCCCCCCACCCTGGACAGCGCTTCGTGGCCCCATAGGGAGCTCCACCGACTGCCCCAGTGGTGCAGTTCGCATGCAGTTCTCCTTCCCAGGACAGCGTTTCGTGGGTCCACCGGGAACTCCACCGAACGCCTTTTTTGGTGGGGGTGTCCGCACGCGTCTTCCCCACCCAAGACAGCGTTTCGTGGCTCCATGGGGGGCTCCACCGAAGGTCCAGTGAAGGGGGGCGCATGCGGTTCCCACACCCAGGGCAGCGTTTCGTTGCCCCATTGGGAGTTCCACCGAAGGCTCCAGTGAGGGGGGGCGCATGCGGTTCCCCCACCCAGGGCGCGCTTCGTGGCTCCGTAGGGAGTTTTACCGAAGGCCCCAGCGGGGGTGTTCGCATTCGGTTCCCCAATCCAGGGCAGCGCTTCGTGGCCCCATGGTGGAGCTCCACCGAAGGCCCCAGTGGCGCAGTTCGCATGCGGTTCCCCCACCCAAGGCAACGTTTCGTGGCCCCATAGGGAGCTCCACCCAAGGCCCCCGTGGCGCAGTTCGCATGCGGTCCCCCCACCCAGGGCAGCGCTTCGTGGCCCCATAGGGGGCCCCACCGAAGGCCCCAGCGGCGCAGTTCGCATGCGGTTCCCCCGCCCAAGGCAGCGCTTCGTGGTCCCATAGGGGGTTCCACCGAAGGCCCGCCCCAGTGGCGCAGTTCGCATGCGGTTCCCCCAGCCAAGGCAGCGCTTCGTGACCCCATAGGGAGCCCCACCGAAAGCGGCACCCACAACGCGTTACGAACACTTGCTTATGGTTGGGTCTTTTGCCAGGATAATTTCGTCGCACTTTCTCTGGTCGTCGCCAGTACTGCCTTGGGATTCCCGCGTCTGTCTGCCCCCCCCGTCAAAAAAATTAGCCTGACGAAGGACCCAACCATTTGCAGTTGCGAGTACCGCATTGTAGGTACCGGTTTCGTCGGAGCTCCTATGGGGCCACGGAACTTGCGAGGGGTGCGCCGAAATTGGTGGCGCGGACGCGTGTGGACACCGCCACTGGGGCCTTCGGTGCAGCTCCCTATGGGGCCACGAAGCGCTGCCCTGGGCGAGGGAGACGCATGCGAACTGCGCCATTGGGACCTTCGCTGGAACTCATTATGGGGCCACGAAGCGCTGCCCTGGGCGGGGGGAGACGCATGCGAGCTGCGCCTCTGGCGCATTCGGTGGAGCTCTATATGGGGCCACGAAACGCTGTCCTGGGTGGAAAAGACGCATGCGAACACCCCGATTGAGGCCTTCGGTGGAGCTCACTATGGGGCCACGAAGCGCTGTCCTGGGCAGGGGAGACGCATGCGAACACCTCCACTGGGGCCTTCGGTGGAGCTCCCTATGGGGCCACGAAGCGCTGCCCTGGGTGGGGGAAACGCATGCGCCCACCCCCACTGGGGCATTCGGTGGAGCCCCCATATGGGGCCACGAAACGCTGCCCTGGGTGGGGGAACCGCATGCCCCCACCCCCACTGGGGCCTTCGGTGGAGCTCCCTGTGGGGCTACGAAACGCTGCCCTGGGTCGGGGAACCGCATGCGCCCACCCCCACTGGGACATTCGGTGGAGTCCCTTATGGGGGCCACGAAAACGGCTGCGTGCTGCCCCTGGTTGGGGGAACCGCATGCGCCCACCCCCAGTGGGACCTTCGGTGGAGCTCCCTATGGGGCCACGAAGCGCTGCCCTGGGTGTGGGAACGGCATGCGCCCCCCCTCACTGGAGCCTTCGGTGGAGCTCCCTATGGGGCCACGAAGCTCTGCCCTGGGTGTGGGAACCGCATGCGCCCCCCCTCACTGGGACCTTCGGTGGAGCTCCCTATGGGGCCACGAAACGCTGCCCCGGGTGTGGGAACCGCATGCGCCCCCCCTCACTGGGACCTTCGGTGGAGCTCACTATGGGGCCACGAAGCGCTGCCCTAGGTGTGGGAACCGCATGCGCCCCCCCTCATTGGAACCTTCGGTGGAGCTCCCTATGGGGTTACGAAACGTGTGAGAGGTGTGCCGAGAGCAGAGGCAAGGAGGAGGAGGAGGGAGGAGGGGGAGGAGGGAAGGAAGGAAGGAAGGAAGGAAGGAAGGAAGGAAGGAAGGAAGCAGGGACGCGGGGCACCGTCTCTTCAAAACGAGGACCCAACACCACAGGATGGTTGGGGAAGAATAGCCTGACGAAGGACCCAACCATGTGCAGTTGCGAGTACCGCATTGTGGGTACCGGTTTCGGTGGAGCTTCTATGGGGCCACGAAATTTGTGAGGGGTGCGCCGAAATTGGTGGCGCGGACGTATGTGGACACCTCCACTGGGGCCTTCGGTGTAGCTCCCTATGGGGCCACGAAGCGCTGCCCTGGGCGAGGGAGACGCATGCGAACTGCGCCATTGGGACCTTCGCTGGATTTCCTTATGGGACCACGAGGCGCTGTCATGGGTGGGGGAGACGCATGCGAGCTGCGCCTCTGGCGCCGTCGGTGGAGCTCCCTATGGGGCCACGAAACGTTGTCCTGGGTGGGAGAGACGCATGCGAACACCCAGATTGAGGCCTTCGGTGGAGCTCACTATGGGGCCACGAAGCGCTGTCCTGGGCAGGGGAGACGCATGCGAACACCCCCACTGGGGCTTTCGGTAGAGCTCCCTATTGGGCCACGAAGCGCTGCCCTGGGTGGGGGAACCGCATGCGCCCATGCGCCCACCCCCACTGGGGCATTCGGTGGAGCTCCCTATGGGGCCACGAAGCGCTGCCCTGGGCGGGGGAACCGCATGCGCCCACCCCCACTGGGGCCTTCGGTGGGGCTCCCTGTGGGGCCAAGAAACGCTGCCCTGGGTGTGGGAACCGCATGCGCACACCCCCACTGGGACCTTCGGTGGAGCTCCCTATGGGGCCACGAAACGCTGCCCTGGGTGTGGGAACCGCATGCGCCCCCCCTCACTGGGACCTTCGGTGGAGCTCACTATGGGGCCACGAAACGCTGCCCTGGGTGTGGGAACCGCATGCGCCCCCCCTCACTGGGACCTTCGGTGGAGCTCCCTATGGGGCTACGAAACGTGTGAGAGGTGTGCCGAGAGCAGAGGCAAGGAGGGGGAGGAGGGAGGAGGGGGAGGAGGGAAGGAAGGAAGGAAGGAAGGAAGGAAGGAAGGAGGGACGCGGGGCACCGTCTCTTCAAAACGAGGACCCAACACCACAGGATGGTTGGGGAAAAAATAGCCTGACGAAGGACCCAACCATGTGCAGTTGCGAGTACCGCATTGTGGGTACTGGTTTCGGTGGAGCTCCTATGGGGCCACGAAACTTGTGAGGGGTGCGCCGAAATTGGTGGCGCGGACGCATGTGGACACCGCCACTGGGGCCTTCGGTGTAGCTCCCTATGGGGCCACGAAGCGCTGCCCTGGGCGAGGGAGACGCATGACCCAACACCACAGGATGGCCCAACGCCACAGGATGGCTGGGAAAAATGAGCTTGGCGAAGGACCCAACCATATGCAGTCGTGAATACCGCAAATATGAATGTCGTTTTCGGTGGCGCTACCTCTGGGTAGGGGAGACGCATGCGAACGCCCCATCTGGGGCCTTCGGTGGAGCCCCCTATGGGGCCACGAAGCGCTGCCCTGGGTGGGGGAACCGCATGCGGGCACGCCCACTGGGGCCTTCGGTGGAGCTCTATATGGGGCCACGAAACGCTGCCCTGGGTGGGGGAACCGCATGCGCCCACCCCCACTGGGACATTCGGTGGGGCCCCCCATGGGGCCACGAAGCGCTGCCCTGGGTGGGGCCACGAAGCGGTGTCCTGGGCAGGGGAGACGCATGCGAACACCCCCACTGGGGCCTTCGGTAGAGCTCCCTATTGGGCCACGAAATGCTGCCCTGGGTGGGGGAACCGCATGCGCACCCCCACTGTGACCTTCGGTAGAGCTCCCTATGGTGCCACGAAACGCTGCTCTGGGTGGGGGAAAAGCGTGCGCCCACCCCCACTGGGGCCTTCGGTGGAGCTCCCTATGGGGCCACGAAGCGCTGCCCTGGGTGGGGAAACCGCATGCGCCCACCCCCACTGGGGCCTTCGGTGGAGCTCCCTGTGCGGCCAAGAAACGCTGCCCTGGGTGGGGGAACCGCATGCGCCCCCCCCCCACTGGGACCTTCGGTGGGGCTCCCTATGGGGCCACGAAGCGCTGCCCTGGGTGTGGGAACCGCATGCGCCCCCTCCCCCACCCCCCCTCACTGGGACCTTCGGTGGGGCTCCCTATGGGGCCACGAAGCGCTGCCCTGGGTGTGGGAACCGCATGCGCCCCCCCTCACTGGGACCTTCGGTGGGGCTCCCTATGGGGCCACGGAGCGCTGCCCTGGGTGTGGGAACCGCATGCGCCCCCCCCCCCTCCCACTTCCCTCCCTCATGTGGGCCGAATCCCAACCACTTGGGCCCAATCCCAACCAATTGGGACCAATCCCAACCGGTGCGAAAAGCAAACTGGGCCCAATCCCAACTTGCTTGGGATAGCCGCACAATAAGATTTTAAGTGTAGAGAAGCCCGAGACGACTGTGAAGACCAAGTGACACCTCTCATGTCAACGCAGAGGTTCTGGAAGCCAACATACGTACCAGAGACGGAATTGGTCTCAGTTTTGGTCTGCGCACGAGCACTGTGTTAAGATGAGCAAGAGGGCACCGAAGCGTAAGCAAAACCGCACCACATTGCATCGCTTCTAACATATGCAAAATTGATCCTCCTAGTAGTAGTAGTAGTAGTAGTAGTAGTAGTAGTCGTCGTAGTTGTAGTAGTCGTAGTAGTCGTAGTAGTCGTAGTAGTCGTAGTAGTAGTAATAGTAGTAGTAGTAGTAGTAGTAGTAGTAGTAGTAGTAGTAGTAGTGGTAGTGGTAGTGGTAGTAGTAGTAGTAGTGGTAGTCGTAGTAGTAGTAGTAGTAGTAGTAGTAGTAGTAATAGTACTGGTAGTAGTAGTAGTAGTAGTAGTAGTAGTAGTAGTAGTAGTAGTAGTGGCAGTAGTAGTAGTAGTAGTAGTAGTAGTAGTAATAGTAGTCGTAGTCGTAGTCGTTCGAGTCGTAGTCGTAGTCGTAGTCGTAGTAGTATGAGTAGTCGTAGTCGTGGTAGTAGCAGTAGTAGTAGTAGTAGTAGTAGTATGAGTAGTCGTAGTAGTGGTAGTAAGTAGTAGCAGTAGTAGTAGTAGTAGTAGAGTAGTAGTAGTTAGGTAGCAGCGTAGTAGTAGTCGTAGTCGTAGTCGTCGTCGTAGTCGTTACTCGTAGTAATAGTCGTAATAGTGTAGTAGTAGTAGTCGTAGTTAGTAGTAGTAGTAGTAGTAGGTAAGAGTAGTAGTAGTAAGTAGTAGTAGTCGTAGTATTAGTAAAAGTAGTAGTAGTAGTAGTTAAGTAGGTAGTAGTAGTAGTAGTAGTCGTAGTAGTATTAGTAGTGTAGTCGCAGTAGTTAGTCGTAGTAGTAGTAGTAGTCGTCGTGGTAGTAGATAGTAGTAGTAGTAGTAGTAGTGGTAGTAAAAGTTTAGTATTAGTAGTAGTAGTAGTGTAGTAGTAGTAGTAGTAGTAGTAGCAGTAGCAGTAGTAGTCGTAAGTCGTCGTAGTAGTAGTAGTAGTAGTAGTAGTAGTAGTAGTAGTAGTAGTAGTAGTAGTGGTGGTGGTAGTAGTAGTGGTAGTAGTAGTAATAGTCGTAGTGGTAGTAGTCGTAGTCGTAGCCGTTCTCGTAGTCGTAGTCGTCGTCGTAGTAGTAGTCGTTGTCGTAGTCGTAGCCGTAGTCGTAGTAGTAGTCGTAATAGTCGTAGTAGTAGTAGTAGTAGTAGTAGTAGTAGTAAGAGTAAGAGTAAGAGTAAGAGTAAGAGGAAGAGGAAGAGTAAGAGTAAGAGTAAGACTAAGAGTAAGAGTAAGAGTAAGAGTAAGAGTAGTAGTAGTAGTAGCAGTAGTAGTAGTAGTAGTAGTAGTGGTAGTAGTAGTAGTAGTAGTAGTAGTAGTAGTAGTAGTGGTAGTAGTAGTAGTAATAGTAGTAGTAGTAGTAGTAGTAGTAGTAGTAGTAGTAGTAGTAGTAGTAGTAATCGGTGGTGGTAGTAGTAGTAGTAGTAGTAACTGGTAGTCGTTGTCGTAGTCGTGGTCGTGGTCGTAGTCGCAGTAGTAGTGCTAGTAATGGTACGCAAAAACGGAATCCGCGAGTGGGCGGGCCCCTCTGCATTTGAGATGGGTTTGTCCGGATTCCGATGGATGCGTAAAGATTCCTCAGGATTCCTGAAGAAATCTGGCAAGATTTCTCGGGATTCCTATGGATTCGTCGAGATCCCGAACGATTCCCGAAGGAATCCTGAGGAATTCCGAAAGGATCCTGAGGAATCATAAGAAGCCTGAGGATCCCCGAATAATCCTAAGGAGCCCAAAGGAATTTCGAAGAATCCGAAGGAATCCTGAGGAATTCCGAAGAATCCAAAAGAATCCTGCGGAATTCCGAAGAATCCGAAGGACTCCTAAGGAATTCCGAAGAATCCGAAGGAATCCTGAGGAATTCAAAAGAATCCGAAGGAATCTGGAGGAATTTCGAAGAATCCGAAGGACTCCCGAAGAATTCCGAAGAACCCGAAGGAATCCTGAAGAATTTCGAAGATCCCTTCCATGGTTGTACTTGGTCTCATTTCTCGTTGGAATTGGTTTCATTTCTGGTTGCGATTCGCTCCGAACGGTTGGAATTGGGACCAGTCGGTTGTAATTCGTTCCATTCCCCTTCCCTCCCCCCCCCCCTCACTGGGACCTTCGGTGGAGCTCCCTATGGGGCCACGAAGCGCTGCCCTGGGTGTGGGAACCGCGTGCGCCCCCCTTCACCGGGACCTTCGGTGGAGCTCCCTATGGGGCTACGAAACGCTGCCCTGGGTGTGGGAACGGCATGCGACCCCCCCTCACTGGGACCTTCGGTGGAGCCCCCTTCTGGGGCTACGAAGCGTTTGAGAGGTGTGCCGAGAGCAGAGGCAAGGAGGGGGAGGAGGGAGGAGGGGGAGGAGGGAAGGAAGGAAGGAATGAAGGACGGAGGGGCGCGGGGCGCCGTCTCTTCAAAACGATGACCCAACACCACAGGATGGCTGGGACAAAATTAGCTTGGCGAAGGACCCAACCATATGCAGTTGTGAATACCACAAGTATGAATATCGTTTTCGGTGGCGCCACCTCTGGGTAGGGGAGACGCATGCGAACGCCCCCACTGGGGCCGTCGGTGGAGCTCCCTATGGGGCCACGCAGCGCTGCCCTGGGTGGGGGGACCGCATGCGGGCACCCCCACTGTGGCCTTCTGTGGAGCTCCCTGTGGGGCTACGAAACGCTGCCCTGGGTGTGGGAACCGCATGCGCCCACCCCCACTGGGATCTTCGGTGGAGCTCCTTATGGGGCCACGAAGCGTTGCCCTGGGTGGGGCCACGAAGCGCTGTCCTGGGCAGGGAAGACGCATGCGAACACCCCCACTGGGGCCTTCGGCGGAGTTCCTTATGGGCCACGAAACGTTGCCCTGGGTGGGGGAACCGCATGTATGCCCACCCCCACTGGGGCATTAGGTGGGGCTCCCTATGGGGCCACGAAACGTTGCCCTGGGTGGGTGAAACGCATGCGCCCACCCCCACTGGGGCCGTCGGTGGAGCTCCGTGTGGGGCCAAGAAACGCTGTCCTGGGTGGGGGAACCGCATGCGCCCACCCCCACTGGGACCTTCGGTGGAGCTCCCTATGGGGCCACGAAACGCTGCCCTGGGTGCGGGAACCGCATGCGCACCCCCTCACTGGGACCTTCGGTGGAGCTCCCTATGGGGCCACGAAACGCTGCCCTGGGTGTGGGCACCGCATGCGCCCCCCCTCACTGGGACCTTCGGTGGGGCTCCCTATGGGGCCACGAAACGCTGCCCTGGGTGTGGGAACCGCATGCGTGCACCCCCCCCCCCTTCACTGGGACCTTCGGTGAAGCTCCTTCTGGGGCCACGAAGCGCTGCCCTGGGTGTGGGAACCGCATGCGCCCCCCCCCCCCCCCCATCATTTGGACCTTCGGTGGAGCTCCCTATGGGGCTACGAAACGCTGCCCTGGGCGTGGGAACCGCATGCGCCCCCCCTCACCGGGACCTTCGGTGGAGCTCCCTATGGGGCTACGAAACGTGTGAGAGGTGTGCCGAGAGCAGAGGCAAGGAGTGGGAGGAGGGATGATGGGGAAGAGGGAGGGGGCAGCGGGAGGAGGAGCGAACGCGGGGCGCTGTCTCTTCAAAACTAGGACCCAACACCACAGGATGGTTGGGAAAAAATGTCACTAGCGACGCGCGCCCCCCCCTCTTTCAGCACGCGTCGCGTCTGCCGCCCGCGGGGGGCTCTGTGGCAGGAGAGGGGGGGGGGCGAGGACGAGGTGGAGGGCGACGTTGGAAGGGGGCGCGATCATTGGGGGGGGGGAACGGGGCGGATGGGGGGGGCAGAGGAGGCGCGGTCGCGGGCGCGACAATGGGAACTGCGAGGAGGAGGAGCAGGAGGAGGAGGAGGTTAAGGGTGGCGGAGTCATTATCAACAGTTACTCACACGCAATGCGGTCCAACAGTGTGTTGGACCACCTTCGAATTAAGTACCGCTCATCGCTGGCCTACGGGCTGCGCCACGACGAGCTTAAACATATGTTGGCGCTCGCAATCTGAGATTGCATTCAACATGGCATGGGATTCTCCATCGTTAAATGTATTCGCGGCACGCCAGCGATGCGATGATTCGGCGCGGCGCCTTGTACCGTGCTGTTCGTTCATTCCATGATGCACAGTGCTGCGCGTAATAGTTTACACGCAGCGCGTGTATCATGATAAACCGATTGAGCTATCGCGTTTGAAGTAGCTGGTAGGTTGGAAATGAAGTTGTAAGTGCGCCGTGGGATTCGGTGCGCTCGCGCTTACTGCTTAATTCACACTGCGCATGCACTGGTAGCGTAACTAGAGCATGGGCGTCAGTGCGCAGAGCTAATTCCCTACCGAGGCTCTGCCTAGAAGGGTTCTTACCCTCTAGCTTAAAGGGGCCGGGCAGTGGGAAACGCCCTGGGCGGTTCCCCTGGCATCCGCCCCGCGGTTCCCCCAGCTGCGCCCCCTCAGCTTAGCGTTGCTTATCTCATCTTAACTTAGCTTATGTCATATTAGATTATATTAGCTTCATCTTAGCTCAGGTTTATTTTAGCTTAGCTTACCTTCATCTTAGCTTCGCCGAGCTCTATCATAGCAGAGCACAGCATAGCATAGCAGAGCGTAGCATAGCATAGCCCAGCACAGCATAACATAGCGCAGCATATCATAGCATAACATAGCACAGCGCAGCGCAGCACAGCACAGCATAGTACAGCGCAGCATATCATATCATAGCAGAGCAGAGCATAGCATAGCACAGCAGCAAAGCAAAGGCAAAGCAACAGCAACGACAGCAAAGCAAAGCACAAACAATCAAAGCAAAGCAAAGCAAAGCAAAAGCAAAACAAAGGAAATAAAGGAAAAGCAAAGTGCGACAGATGCCGAGCTAGCCTCGATGGCCGGACCGGAGCCCCCGCAAGCAGTGCCTTCCGTCACCATTTCGGCTCAAGTCCGGAGGCCCTGCCACACGGCCGCCCACGCCCATGTCCCGAGGTTGGCGGAGCGAGGCGTTCAGCGGTGCTGCACAGCCCGCCTCGGCACCAGATGGTGCTGCGCAGCCCGCCTCGGCACCAGATGTAGATGTAGGTGTAGATGTAGATGTAGATGTGAGTCTCGCTGTTGATGTTGATGTAGATGCAGGTGTAGATGTTGATGTAGCTGTCGGTGTAGATGTAGATGTTGCTTTCCTAGATGATGCTGCTGGTGACGATGATGATGATGATGTTGATGAGCATGGTGATGATGATGAGGAGAAGGAGGATGAATCTGATGATGATGCTGATGATGATGATGCTGACGATGCTGATGATGATGATGAGGAGGAGGGGGAAGAGGAGGAGGAGGAATAAATGTTCCAACTCCGAGGCAGGGTCGCACTGGGATAATGGGCGTTGCGACGGGTGCTGCTATGTGTGGAATTTGGGTTGTCTGGGCGATTGCTCCTCCCATCGCACTTCGCTGTTCCTGCTGACGCGGGAGCAGTCGTCATCGGTGGGCCTACGAGCGGTGAACCAAGTGCAGGATTCTTGGCGGTGGAAATGCAATAGGCGAACGTTACCAGCGGGTGTCATTAAGAAGCATGCGCGCATCAGCGCGCGCAGCGGTCGTGGTGTTGTTGAAATATAGCGGCAGCACCAGCGTCGCGACTACCCAGGTGCTGGCGAGAAACACTGTCAGGCTCATGCAGCTGACGCCGCACTGTGCGACTGCCTCGGGCGCGTCTGTGCACAGGTGGCCCAGGCGGCTCTGGCAATCGCCATTGTGGCCATGGCGCCTGCGCGCTCATCTCACGCAGCCAAGCGCTGCATTTCTTGGGCGGCGCCATGCAATGCCACAGACGCCATATGTGGTGCTAGGCGATCGACCACCTGCACCGAGGCACGGCGAGGTCTTGGCTCATCGGTGACTGTCTTGATCCCCAGGTTCCCCCACAGCCGCTTCTGATTGTTACTATCGGTTGCCCTTCTCATTTGCCGTCAATAAACGCATGCCGTCGTGCTTGTACGATTTATGTTGACATGTTAACATTGCAAAATTGTTTCCATGGATGATTTCTCGTCCATTTCACAATTCTGAAAAGTCCATGGACGAGCTTTTTCGTCCCCGGACGGTTAACTAATGACATTATAAGAATCGTGCAAGACATCGTCCCGCACGACTTTTTGAAAGCTCCATGTCGTTGTTCCATACATCGGGCAAGCATAGTCACCGGGCAGTTTGGGTTCTCAGCTTTTCGCGCCATGATCAGCGCGGCAGGTGGCTGGGCCTGTAGCAGGAACCAGTTGGCAGCACCAGCTTCATACTGTCCTCTGGTCACTGTACCGAGGTGGGACGATCGGCGACGGCGCGCAGCTCGGCAGGTTCGGCGAGGGTGGCTAGCGCTTCGAGCTCGCCGAGGTCGCGCAGTTCTTCGAGGTTCGCGAGATTGCGCAGCTTGGCACGGGCCGGCGAGGTCGCGCAGCTCGGCAGCTTGGGCAAGGTCGGGCACGCTCTATTTCGCCACGCGGCAGCCAGCGAATGGTCGGCATTCGGATGTTCCGGCCAATTCGTGAATCGGCGCTGCCAGAGGGGTCGGGAGGGGGGGGGGGGGGGGGGCGACGTGGCCACGTCGCTACTTGGACCGATCGCCATTGCGCTCCACCCAGTTCCACTAGAGAGGCGCAGGAGGAGGAGGAGGAGGAGGAGGAGGAGGAGGAGGAGGAGGAGGAGGAGGGGGCGCGCGCGCGTCGACGACAGCCGACGGCCGACGCGTGTACACGTCCCAATGCGGTTGCGAGCGCATCCTGCCTTGCGCAGCGCCACCGCGCGCAAACTCGGCAATCACTTGCGCGCAAGGCGTTGTCGCGCTTCTCTCGGGCGCTAGGATTCGCGAAGCCCGAGCGACGCAATTCGTTGGATCACGTCCTACGGAATTTGGCAGCCGATCAAAGCGCGACCTCGACAAACTGCGCCCGCGACCCCCTCCACCCCCCCCCCTCCTCCCATCTGGAATTAGCTGCGGGCCAAACTCCGCCCGCGGCCCCCTAGAAGACGGCCCGCAAGCTGAACCGAGCCGACGGAAGGACGGCCAATACAACCGCAAGATCGGCCGAAGGTAGCTCCAAGGTGGTTCAACGAGTGGTCTAATAGGGCGCCGAATCTAACTCCATGGCGTGGAGTTTGATTTTTCTTATGCCACGGAGCGCCTCGGGGCCCTAGACGGCGCGCAAGACAGCCCTAAAAGCCCCAAAGCAGCCGCAACGGCCCTACGAACGGCCGACGATTGCTGCAACATTGCCCAACAAATGGTCGCCGAAGGCGCCAAATCCAACTCCACGGCGCGGAGTTGGGCTTTGCTGCTTCCACGAACCGCCTCGGCGCCCAAGACGGCCCGCCAGCTGGCTCCCAGGGTCAAGGCGGCCAAGGCGGCCCTAAGAGTGGCCGAAGATGGTTCCTAGATGGCCCACCAAAAGGTCACTGAGGGTTCTTAATCCAATGCCATTGCGTAAAGTTGGACCTCGTTGATGCCGCGGGCCGTCTCGGGGCCCGAGACGGGTCGCAAGCCCGCCCGAGCTGACCGACAGGCGGCCAAGACGGACCCAGGAACGGCATTCAGCTGGTTCGCAGAGGCAGCAACAACATTGCAGCATTTGCTTGGAACCGCCTGGTTCTGCACCTCGCGTTTCCTCATGAAGTAAGACAGCTTGCGCAGCGCGCGCAGGGTGCTCGCCGAGAGCGTGTCGGGCCAGAAAACGGCCTCCGAAACGCGCGTAATCACTTGAAAGGCTTCATTCGCAGTGCTGCCAGATTCTGCCGGACGACCCCCCCTCCCCACCCTAGGTTGCGA
>CAUYUJ010004918.1:0-47500 GCA_963575745.1 Prorocentrum cordatum | reverse complement strand
TGCAGCCGTGAAAAGGCGCAGCCCTGCATTTTTTGGTGGAGAAGATTGGCCATGTCTCTGTCATACTTCACGTGTTCCTTAACTTGCGTCACCGTGCTCGCGTGGCTTCCGCGCTGAGGGCAGCGCCGGCCCCCGCTGTTCGCAGGTGCGCCTGGTGGGGATATCAACGACATCACAGCTGTGAATTGTGCTGTTTTCGGGCACCAGTCGTTGCTCTGCCTCCGAACCCTGCTTCTGAACGTGTGGACCTCATCCTTCTCCCTGCCCATCTCCCCCGTTCTTCCTCCCCCCTCCTTCCAATCTGTCGTCAAATTCCGCTCCGCATCATCGTTGTCGAGGGGGCCCTGCTTGGGCCAGCGGTGACGCGCGTTTGAGTTGCACATCCGCATTTGTTCCCTTTATCGCGCCTTTTCCTTCCTACCCTTCAGGCGCGCCGCATTGCCCAACCCACCCCATCCCTGCACTAGTGCTACCCTCGCCTTGCCACGTATCATGAGCATTCCACCGTTCGCATTTCAGATGCGGTCCTGTTCATTCTGAGTGTGAGTATCTCTCATGGGCGTCTGGCCGCGGGGCGCCATCTTCTGCTCGACAATGCACGGTCGAACTTAATGTGGCTGCTCGCGCACAGAATCAGTCGCAGCGCGTCCAGGTTGGCGGCGCCCGGTCGCGCGCGTAGTTCTCGGGCTCCGCATGTCAAGCGGTCGCGCGCAGGGGCCCCTTTTGCCGCTGGCGAGTAACTGACGTCATGACTGATCGCGGGCAGCGCGTTGCCCGGGCGGGGTCGCCGCGATCGTCGGGCCGTTGTTGGATTGTCTTGCATTGCGTTTGTGGCGCTGCATCGGGCCAACAGCGCGCCAGTGCCGATGTTTCTTCGATCGGCGCAATGGCGTGCATTGAGTTGCGCTGCGGCGGACCCTGCGCCATGTAGAGCAAGTAGAGGGCACAGTTGCAGCATTGCGTTGCGCTTGCAGATTCCGCCCACTTGCACGGGGGTGGCCGCCCCCTGGCCCGCGGCCGTTTTCTGTCCGAGGCTTGCCGCCCCCCGCGATCATCTCCTGCACGCCATGGGCGGTGGGCCTCGCATGCGGGCGCCGACCTTGGCGCGAGGCGCCGCCCGCGCTTGCGGTTCCGAGGGCCCGAGCCCCAAGCAGACGAGGATCGCGAAGCTGGCCCCCTGCGGCATCTGCTCGCGCAAGGCGACGGAGGTTGTTTCTGGGCGTACACAGGTGGCTTTCTTGTTGTACACCTCCGCCACGCATTGGCATTGCGAATGCGATTGGCCCTGCTGCTGTTCGGGTTCATTCGCTCGCCCTCTTTGGGCGTCAGTTTGAAGGCTCCGGCGAGGCATCTCTGTTAGCGAGGACATTCTTAGAACCGCGCGGGGCGCGTTCGGAGTCTCATTGGGCATGTTTGCCAGGTCCCGAGCCTGCCGATCTGGTTGGGAGTATGTTGGGGTTTGATTGAGCCATCGCGTGTCCCCCCTGGATCCGCGGCGCTGTCTCGCGGGCGCCCTTGCGAGGCTGTCGGGCATTCAAGCTGGCGGGGTTCTTAGGTGCTGCCCTCGAACGGCGCCGAATGAACTTAGGAATATGATGGGGAACTTCTCGGCGCCGTCATCGACGCACGGCCCTGGGGGGAAGTGGGGGGCAGTCAGGGCCAGGCGTCGCCAATCTGGGGTTGGTGGTGACGTCTGCTAGAGGCCTTGTTGGGGGCACGTGGCGGCATCTCGGGGCTTCTCGAGGTTTCGCCGAGGGCACTGGGAGGGACTTGGCTCTCGCAACAACTCAGGAGGCTGGCAGTCCAACCTGCCTGCGTCCAGTAGCGCGCTCGCCGCACGACCCAGGCGTCGCCTCCGCGGGGTCTCTCCGAACGCGTTCGCATAGTTCCCTGGGTGGTCGCACTGCCTTTTGGTCAGTTTGGGGCGCGCAGTGGAAGGGGCTCTCGGATTGTCTTGGAGTCGCGCGCTGGCCCCGAGAGAAACGCACCTCATTGTGACAGCCAGGCGGGCGGCACTGGGCATCACGCCATCGAAATGTCTCGCGCGTTCTCGTACATAGCGCGCGCGCTCCGAAGCCGCAGCGGTCGCGCAGGGCGATGGGGGCGTCGGCATCGGGTCGGCATTGGGTCGGCATTGTCATCTTGGGTCATATCGGGCACTTAGCTGCCGCAGCCGCCGCAGCCCCCTCCATTGCCACGCCCGGGGAACTCTACCATGCTTGCGTTTCGCGCCCCTCTGATTCAGATTTGCCACCCCCACTCGCGCAATTGATCCACGTGTGGCGCGGGGGCCTGCCGGGGCAGAATCGGCTTCGGATGGCGCTGGGATGGCGAGCTCCTCAGAGGCAGAGGAAGATGATGTTCCCTGTGGTTTTTTGGGGGTCTGGCACAGTCCTCGTTCTCTTCCCCCCGCCCCCCTCCTAGCTCTCACATCCCCCTATGTCTTACCCTTCCCAGCCGCCTCCTCTTCCATTGTGCCCGCCTCCTCATGCCCGATGCACCCGATTCACCTGCGTGTCCTTTCTTCCTTACCGGTTTCCCGTCTCGCGGGCTTTTACGTTGGGCTTTGTGTCGGTTCGGTCGCCCTTCCAGATTGACGAGCAGACTGGCCCCTTGCCGAAATGGGTTGGCTACGTCGCGCCGAAGGCGAAGAAATGTGACTCGGGGGCCCCGCAACAGCAGCCCGTCGGCAATCGGTGCGACGATTGCGCGTCGTGGCACAACGAGCACTTCCACTGGATCAGCTGGGGCGAGTTCGTTGCCCTCGCCCAGCAGGGAAGACGCCTGTACACGCGCATCTTGACTGCGATCTCGCAGAAGCGTTCAGGTCAGAGGGTCGACCGCGCGGCCGCGCACCCGACGGAGGTCGCCCACTGCGCTCGCACGGGGATCATGGCGTTCAGGGACGGGCTGTTCCTCGCGAAGCCTGGCTGGGATGCCGCCTTCCCTGGGGACAAAGCGTCGGGCCCGGGAGTTCATTCGCTCTGGGCAATGAACGAGGACAACGAGTTTGTGAGCGGCTACGGCCTGCGCGACAATACACAGCCGCACAGGCGGTTTCGGGCGCGCGGCCTCCCCGAGGTGGACGCGAACGACGTCTTTCTCATCTCGGACCAGGTGGTGATGGAGGACCAAATAATTTCTGCCCTGATAGCTGCCAAAGAAAAGGGCCCCTGGCGCCCGCCACATCCTCTCTGGCGGCGACTTGTTCGCGATGGCTGACCTCCGCGAGAAGGCAGAGGATGCCGAGCGCGCCAGGGAGCTTGGCCGCTCGCTCGACGGGTTCAGCGACGAGACGGCCGTTGCGAGCGATGACGACGGCGGCGATGACGGCCAAGTGCGCGGGTCCACTATCGGACGAAACCTTAGGGGCGGGAGGGCGCCATTATGTAGATTGTATGCGTTGTTTTCTGTGGGGTCAGTCTACCTGTCCAACTTGGCCACGCTATATTTCGGGGGATCCTTCCGAGAAAGTTGTTCCCCGGTGCTGCGGCGGTTGGCGGCTTCTGGTCCGTTGCGTCTTTTGAAGCCCGATATGGCGCAGGCCATGCCCGACGAGCGCCCGCTCTTGTTACGAGCAGCACGTGGCACAACGTTGTGCCGCGGAAACGCTTGATGCGATTTTGGTCTGACGTTGACCGAGGCGCAAGTTTCTCTGCGATTGGGAAGGGCGCTCTGTGGTTGGAGTCATTCTTGGCTCCGACTGATCGCGCGCGCGTTCTCTTTCCAGCGACCATCTCAGGAGATCAGTCCGGAGAAGAAGAGCCAGCAGGGCATTAACACCGCAAGTTTCTGGTTCATGGACCTCGTACTGCCCCGGCGCGCGACGCGGCGCAGCTCTTGCAGATGGACCGTTTGGCGCAGCCGCAGGGCGACTGCGGCTTGAAGCACGCGGAGCTCATGCACCTCGACGGATCGCTGCTCGAGAAAAAGAAGATGGTCTGCGACGTGGCGTTCGTGAACTTGGCGCTCCACCGCGCGGCGTTGGCCGTCGACCCTGTCGCTGCTGACGCCCTGAGCGACGCCATCCGGACAGTCGAGCTCTTGGATGAGTGCGTCTCGCGCGAGATGGATGAGTCTGCCCCCCCAAAAAAAAGAAAGAGAAGCATGGCGATGCGCTGATGGACCAGCAGGGGGGCATCCGAGCGCCGCTGTGCATCCTCGACCAGAAAGAAGCATCTGTGCACGGTGAGGCCCTGGACCTGAGCACCGCTCTCTGCTGCGATTCGCTCGGATTGGCGCCGTCGTCGTTGGCGGACTTCCTTTCGAAGAACACGGCCGCTGCGGCCTCGTGGCAGGAGGCGCTGACATTTGCGAGCAGCGGCAGGCAGTGGTCAGATGCAGTTAAGAAGATCATCGACGCAATTAACGCGAAGTCGGAGATCACCACGACACTCGCGAAGCTGATTGCAGACGCCGTCAAGGCGGGCGTGGCCATTCTCACAGAAGCACCACCTGAGCACAAGGACAAGCATAAGGAGGCAATCGAGGAGAATGCCACGCGAGCGCGCCGGGGGGCCATCGCCGGCGCCGATTGCACGGACACCAACTTAGCGGCAGCGTGCCAGGACGTTGTTCTGGACGCCCGAGATGGGCACGGAAAGAACGGGCACGATGCCCAACAGCAGTTCTTGTTCATTCTGAGCGGGATTCGCTGTCCACGCCGCCGCGGCCCCGCGGCCTGTGTCCATTCGCCTAGCTGCGCGCGCGCCGGCCATCGAGGCCGATGGAAAATTGCCGTCGGCAGCCGCGGGGATGGACTTCACTGCCGAGGAGAACAAGGCTGTCGCCGTGGCGTTCATTTGGCAGTTGAGTATCATCGGCGATGTTTCTGCAACTGGCTTGCTCGCTACTCACGAGAAAACCTTGGCACTGACTACCGGCGAGTCCTGCGCCCTGACCCCAGGCAGGTTCATTCGTCCACTGCGTCCTTCGCCGCGATGCTGGGTTCCCTGGCTGGCGGCGCGTTTGCCTCTCTGGCGATGCTCGGCGCGGCCGAAGCAGCGACCCGCCGCCTCCGTGCTTCCCTCGGGCTTCCGACGATCCCCACAGAATCGTGGAAGATTGGCGCGGCCAGGGGGAAGTTGGCTGAGCTGCCGCGCCCGAAGGTGGCGCTCGAGACCAACCTTCGACCTTGGAGCAGCTCGAAGACTGACGTCCGTGCCGCTTCGGTCGCCAAGAGCTTCCCAGACGAGTCCGCGGCCACGCTGCAGACGGACGCGGACGCGATCTCGCTGGAGATCATGGGCGCGGCGACGGGGAAGCAGCTCCAGCTTGGCCGCGTTTGCCAGCGAGGTTGGTGGCGCGCAGGGCGGGGGCTCTCGGTCGGCCTCGCCGGCGGCGCCCCCCCCCCCCCCCCTGGAAGCAGCACCTCGGCTGCGCCGAGGATGCGCTCTTCAAGTTCGACGGCAAGGCGTTCGCCGCCGACCGCCAGCAGCTCACCCAGGACTGCGCGTGTCAAAGCTTTCGCCTCCTTTCCCCTCCCCCCCCATTCCCCTTCCTCCTTCCTCCTCGCCCTCTTCGTTCTCATCCTCGCCCCCCATCCGCTCCTCGCGCCCCCCCCCCTCGCCCCCCCCCCTCCCCCCCTCTTCAACCGGCGCCCCCCCCCCCCCCCCCCCGCCCCCTTCCCGGCCCGCGCTTGGCTTTGGTTTCAGCTGCTGCTGAGGAGAAGAAGGGGGAGGGGGGCCGAGAGGGGCGAGGAGGGGGGGGCGGGGGGAGGGCGGTAGGAGGGGCGAGAAAGAGGAGGAGGAGAGGATGGGAGGAGGAGAGGAGGGAGGGGAGGAGGAGGAGGAGGAGGAGGAGGAGGAGAGGAGGGTCCGAGGAGGAGGAATGAGGGAGGAGGAGGAGAGCGGCTCCCTCCTCCTCCTCCTCCTCCTCCTCCTCCTCCCCTCCTCCTCCCCCTCCTCCTCCTCCTCCTCCTCCTCCCCTCCCCTCCTCCTCCTCCTCCTCTCCTCCCCTCCTCCTCCTCCACCTCGTCCTCCTCCTCCTCCCCCCATTCTTCTCATGCCCCTGCTCTTGCCTTTCTTCTTCCCCATCCCCCTCCTCCCATGGCCAAGCCAGGGGGGGAGGGGCGGGCGCGTTCTGCAAACGGCGCTGCGTGGATGACGGCCCGCCCTGCCTCTCATGCGTTGCTCTGCTGCCCCCCCCCCCCCCTCCTCTCCGCCCACCCCCCGCCCGCCCCTTGTTCCTATTCGCCCTTCCAGCCGCTCCTCCCCAAGCACCCCTCTCATCGCATGCAATGTTAATTTGCGCCGGAGCTGCGTGCGAGGCTGATTCCAGCAGCGCGGCGCTTTTCGCGCGTCGCTGTGAGGAGGAGAGCGGGGACGCGAGCCGACGCGGGATGCGGGGCTGCCGCTGACACCTCACCCCTCGGACTCGCCCCCCCCCCCCTCCTGCGCCCCGCGCCGTAGGCTGCAGTCGTTGACGGCGGTGGCCGAAGGACGGCGCGAGATGAGAATTGGTTGCGGCGGCGCGCTGCCAGCGCTTCGTTCGCGGCCGGCGGCAAAGGACAGGCAGACATCCTGCTTGAGGCCGCGGGCCAGGAACGCAACGAGAGGCTCGCCCCCTCCCGCGGCCCCGGCGACGCGCGGTGCAGGGCAGTGGCCAAGGGAGGCAGCCCCGCGGTGCCACTGCTGGACGGCTGAATGGAGCACGCGGACCTGCTGGCGCAGCTGCCGCGCGCCGGCGCAGGGTCTGAGGCGTCGCCAGGGGCGCCCTGCGGGGGCACGGCTGGCGCTGCCATCGAGGCGCTGGCACGAAGCAGTGCCGAGCTCACTGGGGCGCCGCGCGGCGGTTCGCTTCTCGCGAGGCAGCCCCAGCGGTGGAGACATTGTCAGCCAGTCCACTCTGCTCCCGCCATGGCGGTCGGCGCAGACGCCGACGGGGAGACTCCTGGACTCGCGAGGGCAATGGCGCCACGCGACGCCCACGCAGATCAGGCGAGGTTCGCGTGGAGCCAGGCGCCGCGACCAGCGCCAGCGTCGCGCGCGACTCGACGCAGGGGGCGGCGGCAGGATGCCGCTGCCCGGCCGAAGGCCGAGAGGCCCAAGACGCTGGGGAGGTGCGTCTCGTTCAGGGGCGGCACGCAGGGCGGTGCCAACATCTATCCAGGCGGGGCCACAACCACCAGCGATACATCCTCCACCATCGATCAGGTCTGGACCTAAACGTTGTTTTTTTTTCGGTTTGCTGTCGTCTTGCCTTTCGTCTTGCTCCACCTGTTTTCCTTCGCTTCCCTGCAACGGCGAAGAACAAACTACGGTCGAAGTCCAGCAAAACAGCGTTTAGGTCCAGCCCTGCCAGCGACGCCGACGACTTGGCTGAGAGCACGCAGCAGCCAGTTTCGGTTTGCCACAGGCAGAACCGCAGGCTCGATGGGCTGACGCGCAGCGTCTCGTCGGCGTCGAGACGCCCGGAGGCCCGGCCTGCGACAGTTCGAGCGGCGCGTGGCGACGGCGAGATCAGCGAGCATCTCACGGTTTGCGCGAAGACCGCTCATCCCCCCTTTCTACCCATGTGTCCTGTTAGCCTTTCGACCAGGGTCCTTCTGCGAGGATGAGAGATTGCCATCTTTTCTCCTCGCCATCCTCTACCTACAGATCATACTGTAGGTTGGACTCATCGGTCGTTCACCTCCGTTCACATCTCGGGCGCAGCCATGGACCTAAACCAGCTGGAGCGTCAGAACTCAGAGCAGAGTCGGGACATGAGCGCGCCGGCGCTGCCAGCAGGTCATCGCAAGCGGTTGTTTGGAGTGGTTCGTCGCGGCCGTCATCCTCACAAACTGCGCATTCATCGGGCCGCAGGCAGATTGGGCCATCCACCACCCCGGGGAGGAGCTGCCGCGGGGGAGTGTGCCGGGAGCGTTTGTTTGGCCTTGGCATTGCGAGGCCGTCGCCTCCCTCCTTCGGCCCGAGCGGCCCGCGGCGCGAGAACTTGGCGCTGACGCAGCAACAGTCGGGCGTCGCGAGGCGCCGACTGCTGGCATCAGAATTCGCAAAGGCATTCGGTGATCTGTGCGGCTGCGCAAACTGCGGGAAACCGGTGCGACGATAGGTCCTGCGCGCCGCTCGGGGCTTCAATTTGGCCGCTCGCGGGGGGCGTCAGCGACGGGTTTGAGCTTCCCGGGGCCCCAGACCGACCCCGCTGAGCTCTGCCATGGCAACGTCGTTTCACACGGGCTAGGGATGCCTCGGAAGAGTCTCCCAGTTCAAGCATCCCTCAGACTTGTTTCGAGGTGACTCGCGGGCGCCTCCAGGACTCCAGGACCTCTCGGGGAGCCGCGCGTTCACGCGCCCACGTGTTGCTGATCACCCTGCCGGAACCTGGGTGGCTGGGTGGCTCGGTGAGGTTTATCGTTTAGGAGCATGGGGTTTTCTTGGATCTTCCCAGGCCCCCCCCCCGCCCGGGCGCGCGCTTGCGGGGCGAGGTGCCTCGGCCAGGTCGGACGCTGCCGCCCCGCCGAGGCCCAGGCGAGCAGGCGCTCGGATCCGCCCGATCTTTTCTGGAACCCCGCCACATTCACTATAAAGGGCATCGCTAGAGTGCTGCGCGTTCCATGGTTTCCACGGCCAATGGCCGCAGCGGAAGCAGCGTGGTCATGGCATCACTAGTGAAGGCTTCTGCTTCGCGTGCACAGGGGGCCCTGGGACCCTCTGCCACAGGAGAATGTACTTCCTGGCTTCACCGTCCGATCGAGGCCAGTTAAACAGTTGGAGGCTCGGGGCCAGGAGACCGAGTTGGCGGGGCGCGTCATTTCCCCCGGCCCCATGGGCCCCGCCCCTGCCCCCCCCTGTCCTTCGATTTTGAATGTCAGGTTTGGTGGGTCAACCGACCTGCGTCTGCGTCCCCTCAAGGATCTCGTTCGATGACGGATCGGCTCTGCGTTATGGCGGTGAGTTGTCCCGCGGGGCCTTCTGGGCCTATTCGATGACGGACGAGCGCGGGGGCTTCCTTCATGCGCGGGGCGCGGCATCATCCGATGCTGCCCTGTTTCATCAAGCCAGGGATGGCGTGGACGCTGCCGTCTTTCTTGTGCGCGTTTGCGCGCACGAGCCTGTCGGATGTTTATCTACGGCCAGGGCGCGGTTGCCCAGGGCCCCGGCAATCCCACGTTTCTCCTGTGGGCTAGGATTTGGCAGCGTTTCGCCGACGGACTCGCGGTCAGACCAAGGGCCATGCCACTCCGGAGGGCAACAGAAAGGACACATAATTGCCGATGAGCACGCGCGCCGAGGAGCTAATTTTGGTGCCACCCAGATTGCTCCGAGGCGGCGCGCGACATCCGCTCTCTCCCCCGCCTGGCGCAGGCGGTGTCTACGTGGGCGGGCGCCCAGCAAGTGCGCATCTCAGGCGGCACTCTGCAGTGCGCCGAGGAGCTGCATGGCCACGCAGAGCCAGGCGAGGGCGCGAGCCGCGCCAGCAGCCCCCCGCCTTGCGCGAATTTCTGGGTCGAGGCAGGTGTAACTGCGCACGGGCGAGTATGGGGTCACAACATAATGGTGTGATTTGACAGTTGTGCTATGCTGACGTTGTGGCTCACGGGTCCGAGATAAAATGTAGCGATGGCAGGGGGGCTGCGTTGATGACCCACGGCAGATAGCCAGACCACCGCCATGGCGGTGGACCCAACGACGTTGACCCAAGAGCCGCAGCAAGCGCTGGCAGGCCAATAGGGCGGAGAAGCGGCAAACACTGGTTGGACATGCTGGCGGCGACTGTTCAGCTGCAGGCCAGACAGGCGACGATGCTGCAACAGCACGTGCTGCAGATGGAGACGAGGATGCCAGGTAGCCATGCCGAACCGCAGTCAGACTGTGCCAGGTCTCGCGGTCGTGGACACTAAGACGCTCGGCCGAGTCGACAGGTTCAGGGGGGCTCGCAAGGATAGGACATATTGGCATTTCGCCTTGCGCGCGTTCCTGGGAGGCGCGGGCTCCAAGGCGACGGGGGCGCTGTACTGGGCGGCGGCGCAGGCGGAGACGATCAGCGGAGTGAGCATAGACTTGGAGGACAACCAGGCGGTCTTCCACAGACCCGATGGCCAGATCCACACAGCCCTCAGCCTGCTGGTCCAGGGCGACGCCCTAGACAAGCCGAGGTAAGTCCCAGAAGGCGAAGGCCTAGAGGCGTGGAGGAAGATCCTAGCCTACTACGAGCCGCTCAACCGCGGCCACATGCTGAAGCCGCTGCACCGCGCAGTGCACCCGAAGCCGACGGCAGGCAGCTCGCCGATGAAGAACATCGAGACATGGGGGGAGGCGGCGAGCAGATGCGAGAGGCGCTTCACGGCAAAGCTCGACCCTGACATGAAGATGGGCGCCTTCTGCCGGACCCCTCCCCCCCCCCCCCTTCCCCGGACAACCTGCGAGGGCACTTCTACCTGAAAGCGGAACGCTACCACTCGCGCGAGGCCATGCGCGAGGCAGCTATGCTCTACATGGAGGAGAAGACCGACCCCGTGGACGCCGAGGGGAATGACTCGGCCCCCATGGGCGCGGAGCAGCGACCCCTCGCGCTGGACGCGAGGCACAAGCACGAGAGGGCCCTGCTGGACCTGCTGCTCGGCTGGATGCCTCTGCCCGCCGCGTCTGGAGAACGGGCTGCTGAAGCGAGGCAAGGAGACGGCCTGCCGTTTGCGGCGGGCGGCCAGGTCAAGACGACGGGCTCGCAGCCCGCGATGTTCACCACGGCGCGTGACAACCAGGTTACCGTGCACGAGTTCGAAGTTGTTTATGAGAGCTGCGTACTCGTCGCGGTGATCTTCTCAGCAGGCAACGTGACCAGCAGCGGCTGCAGTGCCGTTCTGGACGACGACGGCAGCTACGTTGAGGACAAAAGAGCGGCCAGCGGCTGGCTGTGCACAAGCGAAACAACATCTAACGAGCTCGGGGTCGACATCGTCGACCCCGACGTGCGCGGCGACATGGGGGCCACGGCGCTGCCCGTCGAGAGCGAGGGGGTGAAGGAGGAGGAGCCGACCGCGATGGTCGAGCTCGGTGAGGCGCGGGCGATACACCATAGGAAGACACCCAGACAGCCTAGCGCCCAGGAGATCGAGGCTCACAACATCACCCACATCCCGCATCGGGAATGGCGCACGGCATGCGTGCACGGGCGAGGGCGAGCCGACCGACACTTACGGCTACACGGTGAGGACCGACTCATGCCCGTGCTGAGTTTCGACCCCTTCTTCCCTGGGCAGCGGCGCGATGACAAACCACCAACGGCGATGAGCTACTACGACGACGACGCCAAGCGCCTGGCGGTGACGATGCTGCCGTCCAAGTCCACTGGGCACCCCCATGCCTCGCGGTGGTTGGCGGCGCGGCGGCGAACATCGAGCTGAGCGGACACAGGGAGGCCATCCTGAAGTCCGACGGCGAGCCTGCATGAGGAAGCAGGCGATGGAGAAGGAGCAAGCGCTGGGCCTGAAGGCGCTGCCCTGGGCCCCGAGCGGGAACGCGGTGTCGGGTGACAGCCGGCCGCCGAGCGCGACGATGCGGATCGAGGCGAAGGCACTTGGGAGAGCCCCGAGCCTCCGCCTGGACTTGCACCGATACGTCCAGCGCCCAGGCAGATGCACGTGACGGCGCGGTTGCTGAGCAAGTTCGGGAGGGCCCCAGGTTGCGCTGCCTGTGGCGGGCGCGGGGTGGCCCGCGCAGACGCGCGCAGGACTCGGGTGTTGGGCGAGGCGTTCGCCGACCCGCTGGAGCGCGCGCGGCATGGACTCGACTACCTCTGAAGGGAGGTGCCGAGGCGGTTGGCCAGGAGGCCCAGCCGTCTTGGGTCAGCCGACCAGGCCCCAGCAGAGCCTGCGCCCGCGCCTGCTCGCCGCGGCTCGGCCAGCGACGCCGCGATGGAGGACGAGGTCGGGGGGCCCGGCGCGGAGCAGCACGTCGAGGGGGAGACCGACGCGCACATGGGCGCGCAGGAGGCTCCCGCGCAATCTTCGACCAGCATGGACACGACCGACGAGAAGCGGCCTCGCGACGCCGCCGATGACGAGGCAGAACCAGCACCCAAGATGGCGGCGCTAGCCGTGGTGCCCGAGGAGGAGGAGGGCCTGGACCACGGCGCCGAGCTCTTCTTCTCAGCGAACTACGTGGACGAGACCACGGGGCTGCCACCCTCCGAGCAGGAGGTGGACGAGGTCATGAAGTTGGAGATGCCGGAGTGCGACAAGCACGAGGTCTACGAGGAAGTGAGTCTGGAAGCTTGCTAGGCAGCTACTGGTGCACGACCTGCGGACTGTCGCTGGAAAGCGATCAACCAGGTGGACTCGCAGAACCGCGACGCGAGGGCGAGGCTAATCGCGCGCGAGAAAGGAGGACAAGCCTGGATTGGAGACGGCCTTCGCAGGCGAACCGCGTCCGCGGGCGTTTCGGGCGCTATGCTTGAGCGTTCGGTCTGGCAGGGTCCGAGGGGGAGCTCCCAGGAAGCTGAGGATCATCGACAGCAAGAGGGCCTTCTGCCACGCGCTGCACGGTGGCAGCGTGTGCGTCCCCCCCCCGCGCCTTCGAGGCACCGGTCGATGCTGGCGACTGCGCAGGGCGATGCGCGGCGCGCTGTCGGCGGCGAGAGACTTCCAAGACATGTTGGTGGGCGACCTGGCCAAGCACTTGAAGATGCAGGGGGGCTTGAGCAGCGCCTGCCTCGTCCACGATAAAGCCAGGATGCGAAGCTGGACTACCACGGGGGCGACGTGGTCATCGAGGGCACCGAGACCGAGCTGGACCTCGCGACCGAGGAGTTGGGCAAGCATTTCGGCCCCGACGAGAAGGACGACGAGATCGGTTTCCTGCGCAACAGGCCCGTGACCAGGGAGAAGGGAAGGCTGTTCTGGGAGTGCGACCCCAGGCAGATCGAGCTGGCGATCGCGGAGCTAGGCCTGGCAGGCGACGAGCCCAAGTAGACGCCAGAGACGAACGTGACCAAGCTGGAGCGGGAGGCGGCCGAGCCTCTACCCCCCGCTGCGATGAGGGCACACATGAGCGCGGCGGCCAGGATCGGCTACATCTCCCACGACAGGGTCGGCCTGCTCTACTCGGCGAAGGGGCGCCTGCGCGCGATGCAGGTGCCGACCCAGCTCAACCTGAGGCAGCTCAAGCACATCGGCAGGTACCTGGCGGGCACGCCGGGGGTCGCGCTGGAGTTCCAGGACCAGGCTCGGACGGAGACGGCGACGGTGATCGGGGACACCGATTACGGAGGCTGTCCTACTACAAGGCGCAGCACCAGCGGTGGCGCGGTGCTGGACGGCGCAGACCCCCTGATGGCCTGGTCGGTGACGCAGGCGAGCCGCTATCAAGCGGCGAGGCCGAACTGCGCGGTTGCGCGAAGGCGCGCGCGGCGGGACTCGGAGGAAGGCGCTGCGGGTCGGGGCGGGCCCCCCGGCCGCGCCGGGCGTCGCGCGCAAGATCGGCCCGGGGAAGCTCGAGCATATCGACGCCAGACACCTCTGGGTCCAGCACGTGCGCAAGCAGAACAAGCTGGCGGCGTTCAAAGTGCTGGGGACTTCGAACGGCGCCAGTCTCATGACGAAGTACTTGGGCACGAGCACGCTCAAGTCAGACATGGAAAACGCGGGCCTCGTGAAGCTGGAGGGCCGCGGGGAGAAGGCGCCGCGCATGGACGTAGATGCGCAGGCGATCAGCAGGGCTTCTGTACAATTGATGATGATGCTCGCCAGCCTTCCAAGGGCCGAGGCGAAACAGGAGGGGATGATGACTGGCCAGGTGATGAGCATCCTCCTGCGCGCGCTGACTGCAGTGGCGATGACGGCAGGTGCTTTTGGCTTTGTTGCCGGTCGCTGCTGCAGGGCTCGGAGGGCCGATCCAACTCCGAGGTTCCCCGAGCGGACCACTGAGGTGATATTTTCGTAAGCGAGCGTGCGCGGACGCGGAAGGCGCCTGCTTCCGTGGTGGTGCCCCAGTTTGGGGAATGTCTCCATTCTGACGTTGGGTGCCAGACGCTACGTGGCGCAAGCTCGAAACTGATGCGATACAGGCCCTGCAAGCTGCGCTGCGGCTAGAGGCTCGATTCGGCAACTAGATGCCGTGCGGGGCCATGTTTGATTGTCAGGTGCTGACGCGCCTGCCCAAGGAGGACTGCGTACGGATGAGTACGGGGCCACAGCATAATGGCGTGATTTAAAAGTTGCGTTACGTTGACTTTGTGGCTCGATGGCCCGAGGAAAAATGTAGCGATCAACTTCGAGGCCCCCGGGAGAAGCGTTCAGACCCGTGCCCCCCCCAGGATTCCGGGCTCCGACTGCCGCTGCAGCTCCTGGGGCCGAACTTCCGTGTGACCAAGGCTTTTGACGCCCAAGAGGCGACTGCTTTGTCGGGCCCCAGGTGCATCGCTTGCACAGTCTGCGGAGGCTACGCCTGGTCGGCTGCCCAGAGATGGTCCGAGCCTTGCAGTAAAGGCCCCCCGCAAAAAAAAATATGCTAACGAAGTTCCCCACATAAAGATGTTACGGGGTTTCATTGCTTCTTGTCTGCGCTCTGGTGGGGCCTCCCTGGAGGGGTGGGAGGGGCACGAAACCTGATGAATAATATGGTTTGCGAATACCCTGCCCGCTCTGGTGGGGCCTCCCTGGAGGGGTGGGAGGGGCACGAAACCTCATACATAACATGGTGTGCGAATACCCTGCCCGCTCTGGCGGGGCCTCCCTGGAATGTTGGGAGGGGCGCGAAACCTCATAAATAACATGGTGTGCGGATACCCTGCCCGCTCAGGCGGGGCCTCCCTGGAGGGGTGGAGGGGCACGAAACCTGATAAATAATATGGTGTGCGAATACCGGTGTGCGAATACCCTGCCCGCTCAGGCGGGTCCTCCCTGGAGGAGTGGGAGGGGCACGATTCCGGATAAATAACATGGTGTGCGAATACCCTGCTCGCTCAGGCGGGGCCTCCCTGGAGGGGTGGGAGGGGCACGAAACCTGATAAATAACATGGTGTGCGAATACCCTGCTCGCTCAGGCGGGGCCTCCCTGGAGGGGTGGGAGGGGCACGAAACCTGATAAATAACATGGTGTGCGAATACCCTGCTCGCTCAGGCGGGGCCTCCCTGGAGGGGTGGGAGGGGCACGAAACCTGATAAATAACATGGTGTGCGAATACCCTGCTCGCTCAGGCGGGGCCTCCCTGGAGGGGTGGGAGGGGCGCGAAACCTGATAAATAACATGGTGTGCGAATACCCTGCTCGCTCAGGCGGGGCCTCCCTGGAGGGGTGGGAGGGGCACGAAACCTGATAAATAACATGGTGTGAGGAAAGGCATGGTATGGTATGGGATGGTGGATGCATTGTATGTTATGGTAAGGTATGGTATGGAGTGGCATGGTATTGGTATGGTATGATACAGTATGGGATGGTGGAGGAAGCGGGAGGAGGAGGAGGAGGAAGAGGAGGAGGAGGAGGAGAGGATGTTCTGGGAAAACAAGAACCCCACTCAGGATGTGGGGGAAAAAACTAAACACACCCGTCGTCAGTCGGCTCGCGTTTGGGAGCGCGATGTCCCGTCCGACGACGACAACAACGACGACGACGACGACGATTATGAAGACCGCTGCGACGATGACACCAAAAAGGCGCGTCGGGCAGGTGGACCTCCATGGGCGGGCCAGACGATCGGGCCAGGCGGGCAAACTCTAAGCGGGTGGCGGGCCGGCAGCACGGTGGCGTATTCCCAACAGGACATCCGCGAGGGTTACAAACACGAAAAAAGGGGACGACGACTATTATTCCGACGATGACGACGAAGGCAACGAGGAGGGTCGGGTTTGACGGGGCCGTGAAATAGCGCGCAGTCCATTTAACACGACATCCACGAGGGCGACGACGACGAAGGTGACGACGACGTTGACGCCGCGCCGACGACGGCGACGACGACGCCGACGACGACGACGATGGTAATGATAAGGGATGCAACAACGACGACGGGGATTACGCGGGCGACGACGATAGTGATGATGAGGGGTACAGCAAACGAGGGCGGCAAGGAGGAAAATATCGACGACTGGTACAAGGGCGACGGCTGCCGTCTTGGTAGTACGTGGGGCCGTCAGGGGCCATCGTGGAGCCGTGTTGGGAGTCTCTTGGGGCCATTGTGGCCCAGGGGCCGTCTTGGGGCTATTTCGAGGCCTCTAGAGCAGTATTCGGTTGTCGGAAGCCCGAAAAGGCAAGAACGCGATATCTACTGTAGAGCATTGGGGGAATCATCGGTTTGTGGCTTCCTGGATCTCTTCTTGGAGCCCTCTTGGTGGGTCTTGGCGTTCTCTGTGGCGTTTCCTGTGAGCCCCTTGAGTCATCTCGGGAGCTTCGTGGGGCACCAGGGGCACAAGACCACTCCGACGCTTTGCTCGATTACTTTTTAGACTCAAGTCCCTGCTGGCTGAGGCCTGCGTGCTTGTTTCGGCGGCCGCAAAGGCTGTCTGCCATGGAGCCGCGCCAGTTCCGTCAGCGGCTGCTAGAACTCGCCGCGGAGTACGAGAGCGTGCACGCGAACGCAGGCAGCAAGAGCCACGAGTATTCGACCAACAGTGCGCAGCGTCTGAGTATCCCGCAGGAGAGGCTGGGCGGCACCACTCCGCCCGAGGCACCTGCCGAGACGCCCGAGGGCGGGCCACCTGAAGGAGGAGGTCAGCGAGACAACGCACACGAGCCATCCAGCTCCCAAGACGTCGCTCCGGAGCCAGTGGGCGCCGGCAGGTCAGACGGCAGGCGCGCCGATCGGCATGAGAGTGTCGACTCGTCAGTTGCGGTCAGCTCCGAGCGGCCAAGCATGCGCCGAGCTTCCACCCCAAATGAGTATGGCCCAAGAACTGATTCGTCGCAGGCGCAGTCCACAAGATTGAGTTTCGTCAGGCCAACAATACACTCTTCCCAGATGTCGATCCCTGGTTTCCGAACAAGCCGCCAAAGCATGTTCAGCGATGCTCCTTCGGAAATTGGGAAGACGCAATTCGAACTTGCTGTGAGGAGTTCAAGGGCCTCGATGACAGAAATCAGATATTCAGATGAAACGGTGTTCGAAGCGTCGGATACTCTCACACGGATCGTGAAGAGCCGGCATTTCGATCTGGCATTTCTTTGTCTGATTTTGTTCAACACAGTAATTCTAGGTGTTGAGACCCAGTTTGTTGCTAGCCTGCCAAACCGATCGCCAGGAACAAGTGAGTTGATAAGCATCCTGACGGCATCGAATTACATACTCACCATCTTGTTCACGGTAGAGATTGCAGCACGACTATATGCGTACAGAGGCGAGTTCTTTGTCAATGACAGAGTATGGAATGCGTTTGATCTTCTCATTGTCATTTTGGCGCTAATCGACGTTGCTCTGGATTTGTTGATGCACGCGTCTTCAGGCAGTATCTTCGACCACGGGGGCTCGGCGAAGCTCATGCGGCTCTTCCGCATCACTCGGCTTCTCCGCCTCGTCAGAACGTTTCGCCAAATGAGGCCTCTGCGTATGCTGGTGCATTCCTTGGTTTCCGCCGGCAAGTCTGTTTTTTGGGCGCTCCTGCTGCTGATCATGATCATATATTCCTTTGGGGTCATTTTGACACAGGCTGTAATGGAGCACACCGAAGCTGGTACGCGAGTCGAGGACGAGAAGATCGTATTGTATCCAATTGCATTCGGCAAGTCCCGCCACCGTGTCTGCTTAGCACTCTGGGTATCAAAGCATCGAGCACCGAAGACCGTCACATGTGACACCTCTCGTCTCCACTTTTCGAGTAGCGTTCTTGGGGCTGCTACCTTGGGCTCCTGCGGGGCAGCGTTAGGACTCCCCTGGAGCCCCCGGGCCGTGTCGTGGCCCCCTCAGGCCATCTTGGGTCGTGTTAGGGCCCCCCTTGGTCGTCTGGAAGATCTCTTGGGCCGGCGTGGAGCTGTTGTGGGGCCGTCTTGGGTTTTCGAGAGGCCCTCCCAGGCCTTCGTGGTTCTCTCCAGAGGTCATCTTGGGCCAGCGTGGAGCTCGTGCGCCCCCTCAGGCTTTCAAGGACCACAGGTGGACCGATGTTCGACCAAAGAGCGTGGAAACTGAAAAACGTGAAACACTTGAGGAATCTCCATGTGTGGAGCCTGTCGAGAGCCTCCTGGCGAGCGTCTTCGGGGGGTCCCGGGGACTCCTGGAGTCATCTTGGGATCGATTCAGCGCTCCTCAGGAGCTGTTGGGTGCGCCTTGGAATATGTTGAAATATATTGGGCCATACTGGCGGCCGTTGTTGGCTTCCCCTGCCGTCTTTGAAGCGCTGGAGGGCCCCAGGGAGACGCCAGAGGCGCTCAGGGAGCCTCCGGAGGGTAGGTGGTGCATGCAGTCAGGCGCTGGGAAACGCGGGGGATCCAGAAGATCTGCAGAAGCCTTGCCAGACAGTACTTGGCATTAGACCATGCCTCAACGTGCCAGGAAGGCACGGTGACGGATTTCGGGACCCTTCATCGATCGATGTTGAGTCTTTGGATGGCTATATCAGGGGGTATCAGTTGGGTCGAGCTTACCGAGCCGCTGGAGACAACTAACAATGCCACGTGGAATATCCTTTTTCTGGTGTATATTGCCTTCGTGTATTTCTTTATCCAAGCAGCTTACGCCATTCCGCTGACCCCCAGGAGGAGGAGTGGGGGAGCTATAGTTGACGCGATCTCTTGTGAACCGTTGGGGGGGCATGTTTGGACTTGGAGAGGTTAGATTTGATGTGAGGTATCGTCTAGGCCTCTTGGGGACCTCGTTGGGGTTTCTTGGGCGCCTGCTGGCGGTCTCGGGGGTCCTGGGGCGGAGATGCCCCTCTTTGGCCCCTGTTGGGGCCCTCTTGGATTGTCTTGGGCGCCTCTTGGGCCGGCTTGGGGCCCTCTCGGGCCGCCTTGAGGCCCCCTCGAAGGTTTGTTGGAATGTCGAGCAGTATTGGGGGCCTCTTGAGCCGTCTTGGACGCTGGTAACATCAAAAAGGATACCAGTGGTGTACACGATTCGGGTAACCCCACCAGCCCATCCAGAAACGATGCCCAGGCGAGTTGCTATGATCAGGGATGTGGAGGAGCATGCAGTGGAATGAAGGGCGGGGGAAGTCGCCATACCCTAAGAGGGGAAGGATGGAGGAGGAATTGGAGGAATAGGAGGAGGAGGAGGAGGAGGAGGAGGAGGAGGGGGAGGGGGAGGAGGGAGGAGGGAGGAGGGAGGAGGAGGAACAGGCGGATGAGTGGGAGGAGGAGGAGGAGGAGGAGGAGGAGGAGGAGGAAGAGGAGGAGGGCGAGCAGAAAGGCAGAAAGGCCAAAGGCCTTTTGGATGTTTCTCGGAGTCTCTTCAGATGTCGCGTCTCGGGAATCTCGCGGAGGGCCTCTTGGGGCCTCTTGAGGCCCTCTTGAGGCCGTCTTGGGGCACCTTTGGGAGCCTTGGGGGGGCAGCTTGGAGGAGATTGATAAAAGAAAGGTGGGTATCATATGAGGGTCTCTCCCAGGAGGCCGAAATGGGACCACAACTTCTAGCATAATACATGAGGTGTGCCTTCTCGCCGAGGCCCTCTTGGACTCTCTAATGGGTCGCGGGGCGCCCCGTCCAGGTCCAGAGGAGGGGGTAGGGAGAGGTGTCAAGACACCTTCCTACATGCAAGCCGTCTAGCTCACTCCCACCCGCCTTCCAACATATGAGTAACACCCGATCCTCAGCATGTTCAGCGGTCGTCTTTGGATGGACAGCTGCTTGGAGCAAAAAGCGAGCCCATGTGCGCGACGCTGGGGCGAGGTGCGCCACGCGTGCCAGGCGCAGCACGCGCGCCAGGCACCCCTGGGGCCCGAGTGTGCCTGGCACGCCTGGTGAGCCAGATGCGCCACGTGCCTCCGCGTGCACAAGGTGTGCCGCATACTCCAGCTGCGCCAGGTGCACCACGTTCGGGGCACGTTCAGAGCGTGTCAGTTGAGCCTGCGCGCGTGACAGAACACATCGGGAAACATGTCGGCCCTCACCATCCTTGTCGAAACTCAATGCCCATCATTGCGTCTGGTGGGCCTGCGCACGGCAGGCCATACGCCACCACCCCCGCCTTTCTTGTCAAAAACTACTTGACAGTAGTCGTGGGGTGGCCGCGCATGATCCAGATTTAGCCGCGAGGTATACATGTTGTATTGTGTGTTGTAAGGGATGGTAGCCCTGCGCACAGCAGGCAATATACTGACACCCCCGTCGTCACTATCAAAAACAATACAAAGTACTCACGGGCCTCACGAACATGACTCCAGACGTAGTCCCAAAGTTTATATTGCATCGTTTTTTGACAGGGATGAGGGGGGGGCGCATAGGATTGGTTGCGCATGCTCCGAATTTGGAGGCAGATCATGTTTCGTATTGTTTTTGGGCAAGGATGGTTGGGGGTGTGTGATCATAGGGATATTATTTTTCCTGGTTGGCTGCCGGTCGCCTGGAGGAGGGGGTGTATATTAATAGCGAACAGTGATCAAGACAACCTCCCCGCCTGCAAGCTGTCTCGCTCACTCCCACCCGCACTCCCAGTAGCACCCGAACCTCAGTATGTTCAGCGGTCGTCTATGGATGGATAGCTACTGGAAACCAAAACAGGCCCCATGTGCGCGACGCTTGGGCGAGGTGAGCCACGCGCGCCAGGCGCGCCAGGCGCGCCAGAAACACAGACACAAGTAATCGTCGATCCCTAGGAACATATGCGAACATATGGGAAATGGGGAGGGAAGGCCGAAAATCCAGAAAATATTGGAAAATATTGGGAATCCGGTTATTTGTGTATATGTACTTGTGTGTCCTAGGGCCCCTTCAAGAAGACATCGGGAAACATGTCTGCCCTCACCATCCTTGTCGGAAGCTGATGCCAGGACGAACCCCAAAAAGATATTAACTTGGGTTTATAATGTTCCGGGATTAATGACCAGGGTTCATAATGTTCCCCCCGGAACTTTATGAACTTGGGTTTGAATTTTCCGTGGGGTTTATAGTGTTCCCCTTGAACAATTATACACTTTCGTTTATAATGTTCCGGGCATATCGACCCCAAAACGATATCAATTTGGGTTCATAACATTCTGGGAATATTGATTGGGGTTCTTAATGTCTTGGAATAACGAACCCCGGTTCATTATTTTGGAATGATAATAATGGAGGCTGAGGGGCGTCGCCTGAGCCATGGCTGATATTCCGAATCCGGATTCATGGGTCCGGAATGATTACCATTACTATTTTCCCCCAGCCCCGCGCCTCCAAATTGGGATTCAGGATGTTCGAAGTTTGGCCCTAGTCCGTTATCTTTAGAACATCATGAACTGGGGTTCGTAATGTTTTGGGAATAATGAACTCAGGCTTATTGTTCCGGACTGATAATAATCCGGCGGAGGGGGGGGCGCTTGAGAAGGATATTGGACTGGGATCTACTTTGGTTCATTATGTCGGAAAATCGACCCTGGATGCATTATTCCGGAATGAAAATGATCCGGGGAGGGGGGTGCCACCGATGCATCCACAGGCCAATAATCCAATGGGAGTATCATCTGAACAGAACGAGCCTAGGTTTATCATTCCTAGATATAAAAAGCACGGTCGACGAGGATTTCGGGGCCACCCTCGCTGATGCATAGTCGCGGCAGGGAGGCCATCATGGTGTCTGCTGGGCCTGCACACAGCAGGAAATATGCCAGCACCCTCGCCCTCCTTGTCAAAGGCCACTTGGAGATGATCACGGTGTGGCCGCGCACGATCCAGATTTAGCCGCCAAGTGTATTTAGTATTGTTTCTGTTTTCTGGGATGGTGGCCTTGCGCATAGCAGGCAATGACCATACAAAGTGTTCGCGGAGCCCACGAGCATGACCCAAGATGTTGGCCCAAAGTGTATATCGTATTGCTCTTCCTGGTAAGGGTTCCAGCCTAGGGTTCTCTTCAAGTTTGCAGGCCAAAGGCCTCCACTAGAAGGGTGTCGAGCAGCGGCGCCAGAATGCGGCACGTAAAAATACGTGTGCGGAGGGGGGGTGCGTTCAGCAGGTGTTTTCACATGTTCCTGGCGACGACGGGGCCGCAGGCGAGGGACCTTTGGCCCGCCATATGTTGTCACACGTAAAAATACGCGCGCGGAGGGGGGACCCGGGCGTGCGCGCGGGGTTCGTATTCTCACATGTAAACGGCCCCCAGCGATTAGGCAGCCCAATCTCCCACACGTGAAGATGCGTGCGCGGAGGGGGGGACCCAACATGCGCCTGGCGCGCGCACGTGGCATTTGTTTTCACGTGTCCACGACCTCCAAAAAATACGTGCGCGGAGTGGGGACCCAACATGCGCCTGACGCGTGCGTGCGGTGCACGTGTTCGCACATGTCCACGGCCTCCAGCGAGGGACCCAACTTGGGCGCGGGGGGGACCCAACATGTGCCTGGCGCGTCCGCGCTGAGCATGTATTTTCACGTGTCCACGGCCCCCAGCGCGCGGAAGGAGGGGGAAGCCAACATGCACTTGGCGCGCGCGCGGGGCACGTAGGGGGGGACGCAACTAGGACGCGTCAGACTCTTTACAAGTGAAAATACGTGCACGGATGGGGGGGCACCCAATTTGGGCCCGTCGGATTCGTCACACGTGAAAATACGTGCGCGGAGGGGGGAAGATCCGACATGCGCTTGGCGCTTGCGCGCTGGGCACGTCTATTCACGACTTGGGCGCGTCGGATTCCCCACACGTGAAAATACGTGCGCGGAGAGAGGGGCCAACATACCCCTTGCGCGTGCGCGCGGGGCACGTACTTTTACATGTCCTCGGCCCACAGGGGGGACACGAATTGGGTGCACCCTGGCGCGTGCGTGCTGTGCACGTGTTTTCACGTGTCCACGGCCCCCTGCGAGGAACTCAATTTGGGCCCGCCGGATTCTTTACACGTGGTGAAATACGTGCGCGAAAGGGGTGACCCAACATGCGCCTGGTGATTGCGCGTGGGGTACATATTTTCTCGTGCCCACGGCCCCCAGGGGGGTACCGAACTTGGGCCTAGCGGACTCCTTACACGTGAAAGTGCGTGCGCGGATGGATGGGGAGGCCCAACATGTGCCTGGCGCGTGCGCGCGGGGTACGTATGTTTACTTGTCCACGGCCCCCAGGGGGGAACGCAATTAGGACGCGTCGGATTCTTTACTGCTTGCGCTTCGGGATTCTGATTCATGTTCCTATGGAATGGATGGGTCCTCCGAGGTTTCGCCACGTTGCCGCCTCGTGTCCGCCTCGTGCACTGGCCAGGTCAACCGATGTTTCGCCACGTTGCCGCCCGTTGCCGCCTCGTTGCGACGGCGAGGTTTCGCCACGTTGCCGCCCATTGCTGCCTCGTTGCCATCTCGCACGTCAGGTGGAGCCGGCGAGGTTTCGCCACGTCGCCGCCCGTTGCTTTCTCGTTGCCGCCTCGTGCGCTCAGCGGGTCTGGCGAGGTTTCGCCACGTTGCCGCCCGCTGCCGCCACGTTGCCGCCTCGTGCGTTGGGCGGGGCCGGCAAGGTTTTGACACGATGCCGCCTCGTTACTGCCTCTAGCTTTCACCACGCATACTGCGCCGCACACCTTGCACTACGTAGCTTACACATACACAGTTTGATATCTTACTGTTCGGGACCCACGTCGGCTAACATTTTCAGGTTGTACGATTTCCTCTGGGGAGTGGGACGATTCTTGCCTCTTGGGGTTTTTCTGGAGGCCCTCTTGCGGCGTCTGGGACGCCGTTTGGGCCGTATCGAGGCCATGTTATGTGTTGTTGAGGCCTCTTCGGCGGGTTGGAGCCCAACTTTCGCCGGGTAAGAGGCTATCTTGGGCATCTTAGAGACCGCGGAGGATCGAGATGGAAGGCCTGGAGTGCGTTGAGGATTTAGAAGTGAGCTGGGACAAGGGCGAGAGATAACGAGCGTTTGTCCGCGGCCGTTTGTGTTCAAACGGCCGGCCGCCAACATATGATTGTGCCCCACTGCGAGGCATAGTACTTGCCATCGAGACCGAAAACATCCTTCGATTGAGATGGCCCGTCGCTCCCGCGACGACCTCCTCCGACTGGGACGATCGCTGCTACGATACAACAGAGCTGGAGTTGCGCTTCCCCTAAGGCGAAGCTTCTGGACGGGCCTACCGGCCCCCTTTCCAAACTTGGTAGCGGAACTGGCCTATGGTGGTAAGCTCTCGCTCTACTTCTCATCATCCACGGCATTATCTGGTGGAATACTGACATGGTGGAAAATCAGGGTGCAGTGGGTCTGCGCGGAGGAATGTACATAACTACGCACAACCGCAAAGACACTTGCAGTGCGACCTCTGCTCTTGCGGAGGTGTCTTACTCGAATCCTACATCCTTGCGCTACTACAATCCTGAAGTCCACCCACCTACTCCACTTGGAAACTTTATCGAAGATACCATGCATGGCAACATGCGGTATGATTTCGCGCCGCCTCCACCCCCACGCAGGTTTACAACGAAACACCATAAACCTCAACCACCAACATCTGACCACGACCTACGGGGCCATTGGATTGGTATTATTATTTTTTGGTCCCATGCGGGTTGCTATCGGGCGTGCTGTGGGGCAAATGCGTGGCGGAGGCGACGCAAGGACAACCGGCCCCCACTGGGACCCGGCCGGTCAAGTACTTTTCCGTGAATATGTTCGAGAGCAACGTGACCACAGGCACGATGATGCTTTCCCGACAAGCTGCAGCACTGCAGCGTGGTCTGGGAGGCCTGGCACGGACCATAGCCATGAGAGCCCCCCCCCCCCCCCAGCTGTTTTTTATTTTTGGCGCCAACATTGGTGGCCGCCATACTGATGGTGCCACCTACATCATGTTCTTCCATAGCACGAAGTTTGAGAACTTCGAGGAGGAACGCCAATTTAACTCGGGAGCGGCTCTCATCGACTTCCGAGTCCATGCGGGAGAACGGATCGACCAGACATCGGCACGCTTCGAGATTGCCCGCTACGAGGCTGAAACGGCAGGCTCTAACATCCCCAATTTCCAAATCCTAGCTGTCATTCTGTTCAGAGCCTTACGAGTGGGGACGTCGCGTGCACAACATCTCTTACAGCCTCTCAACCACCAAATGCCGAGGGATCAACAGCAATCTGATTCTCTGCTTGAACGCAGGAGGTCATATGCTCACACTGCTGAGCGACCCCCTGACAATATTGGCGGCATCTTCAGCCGCGGTCGCCGCGCAGAAACTTTTCGCGCTGAAGCCAATGCAGGGCAACCTGCTACAAACGTCCGGAACGGCGATTCGAGATATCCGCAAGCAACGGAGACCACCGCACTATTAGCCCAAAATGGTGGTTCGGTTGCGGGGTCGCAAGAGTCCCGGGCTAGATGCCAGGGGCCGTCGGCAACGGCGGCCCCCGCGCAAACCATGGCCCTCGTAGGCTCAGCGGGGCAACCCGTCGAGTCTGACTTCGTTTCTGGAACCGACGCCGACGCGTCATCAGACGACGAAAAGATTGCCCCAGACTACTCCGACATGCCCACGTGTCTTACGGAAGAACAACAGGCTCAATGGCTCAATGGCTGTTTCTAGGATATCAGAAACATCAGCGCACATAGGGGCGGTTCATGAAGAAGCCACTTCGCAAGGCACGACGCGCTACCGACGGGCGCTCGGGGGAAAGGGCAAGGGCCGAGGCATGGGCCAGGGCAAGCCACGGCGATTGCATGGCGGAGGTCAGTGGTCGCAGGCACGCCTGGGGAGAAGGTGAGGGACGTCGTGGCAGCCCGAAAGATGCGAACGGTAAAACAAAGGAATGTGATATCTGCCATAGCACACATGGTTGCCGCCGCGAACGCCCCCGAGGCGATGGGGGGACAGGGGTCCGTCAATGCATTTGGCTCGAACCGTTTTGGACACACAGTGCGTCGATTGGGAAACGCCATTGGCCGACCCCGCCGACAATTCTACAGCAGTTGTCAACTTCATGGCTGCCAGGCATCTAAGCGCCAGCATGTCCCTCGAGACTTGCGCCGACGAGCTCTTCGAGGAGATATGCGTTGGCCGCGACGAGATCAACCTGGCAGACGGGCCAGGCATACCCATCGCTGGGGCAACCTGCGCAGATCGAGTTGGTCCAGGATTTCCATATACCCGCTGATGTAGATCACGACATGGCGGGGGCGCCCGTGGGTTCTGGAGCCACAATTCCAGCGACAGAAGAGGACATGCACCTGATGCGTCATCCTCAGGTCATTGGCGACCCGACAAACATGGAATCATATGATGATGATCCCCAGCGGGAAAACCCGCGAGGTCCTGGCGACCACTCAGGGCGCATCCAGCACGAGCTTGGACATCACGAAGGTCATCAGTTTACGTTCGTGGCTATGGGGCGGTGTCCGAGCCGCCATGAGCGATCAACTGGCCGCCAAGTCTGGAGACGCGCGAATCGCTCGGACGATGGCGAAGACGAGTGGGAAGCTGAGGACCAGCGCGCGCAGCGTCAAGGTCGCTCGCAGCCACTCACGCGGGCGCCCGCGCGCGCGCCCCAGCGGTGCGCGCCCCGGCGGACCCCGGCGCCCTCGCCCTCCTGATGCGAGGGCCCCGAGGACCCCACCGAGGAGTGATGACAACGCACCGCGCCTGGAGCGCTCGCGGGGAAACCGCCGCTGAGGGAGAACCGCCCAGCCACGCCCAACGCAGGAGGCGCGCAGCGCCTCGCCTCGTCAGCTATGGTGGCCATGGACTAGCTCGCCAGTATATACCCCCCAATACGACGCAATAGCGGCTCGACCAAGGCTGGGCCGAGCATGACACTCGTCACTTGCATTCGCTTTACAGGGTCGAGCGGAACGGTAAATGCAAGATCGTCCGCGCCAACAGAGGCACGGGCACCAAGTCGCCGGAGAACCTTCAAAAATGGGGCCTCCAGAGGGCCGTCATCAATGACCAGAAGGAATGCCAGGGATTTGTCTGCAGTTGCGACTATTCTGCCAACTGCAGACCTAGGTGCCCGATGAGGCGTCCGTCACGGAGCCCCAACTTCAAAAGAATCCCATGGGCCCCGCCCCATGGCCATGGCCCGGGCCATAGCGTGGATCCGACCAGTCATCCACCTGAAGAATGTTTGACGGAAGTTGACTACCGGACGGTTGCTGAGCATGAAAGAGCTTGGACCGAATGCGTCTGGGAGAACCTTGCTCCGAATCATTCCTCTAGGGCATGCAGTCGAGAGTGGCGCGCGGAGCAACCCGATGAAGGGGCCGGCAACCTGGTCATGGCCGAAGCAGCGGGCCCCACCGAGGCCGCCACTTCAGGGTCTGACTCGTACTACTCCGACTCGGCCTGCACCTCTGACGCGGACTACACCCACGACATTTCACCACTTACCAAACCACCCCAACCCAACCCGAAGGCTTCAATTTGCCCTCCATTTCCAGTGGTGGGGGGGTCGGGGAACGTTGAAAAAACACATGGAACCCGTACCCCCCCAAACCCGAAATTCGGGTCAAATTCGGGTCTTCGGGTTGGGTTGGGGTGGTCTGGTAGGTAGTCAACATTAACGCAACAATAGATGATCGCGACAGGATTACAGAAGAGATGGATCTTTCCCTAGGCAGAAAAATCGCCTTCCATGGTCAAGGGGCAGGTTGGATACCAACCCCTGTTATAAGACAGGTTGTCGTTGATAAATATGATTCGGATTGCAAAAGTAAGGTCGAAACCAGAAACATGGCATTCAGAAAGCGCGCTCAGACGGCTGCCCCCGGCACTGGGAGCAAGAAAAAACACTTTTCAGCGGGGGCGCCCGCAGCGGAAGAGCCAGCGGGACCTCCTCCAAACTTGAAACCAGGGATGGCCATAGATCCACCCCTATCTTCGCACGCATCAAGCCCGCGCGAGCTGCTTAAACCCGACCAGCTTGCGCCACCGCCCACGCAGGAGAAGTGGGCCAGTCCAGATGATGCCAATCCTGGCAGCAGGAAGTCCCATCGCTACGCGGGGGAACCCGCTGAGAGACATCGCTCCAGAGGACCAGCGGCGGCCGCCGCACAGCGTTTCAGGGCGACAGCACGCCTTCGCCAAAGGACCCTGCACGTCGGCGCGGCCCAACGCCTTGCAGGGCTCACGGGGCAGGCCGGGCGTCATCTGGGAGGATCATCCATGGATGCCTCTTCATCAAAGGACGGTGCTAAGTTCAAGGCGTCGGAAGCCACGTCAAAGGCGTCGGGGGCGGCTCCCAAAATACACGGATGCCAGCGCTTCGACATTCGCGAGATGGGCAAGGCATCTGGGAACGCCAGCTCATCAGCAGCGCCGGCAGCGCCTGCAGTGTCTGAGCCAGTGAGGATGCATGGCGAACCAGCCGCTGCTCCTGCGGGGCAACCCGCTGTTACTCTCGAAGTGTCTGAGGAATGCAGGCGACATTGGGAGCACTTGGGCAATGCCAACCGAACGAAGATCAGCCCATCGTACAGGCCCTTCACCGACGACGGGTCTGACCGTTACGTTGTGGCGCTGTGCAACACCGAGTGCGCTGCTGCACATGCTGACGACGCGGCTCGCACGCGCCAGGGTGTTCGCAACGTCTTGCGGGGGGAACCTGCCCTCAGTTACGAGTCCGAGAATAAGTGCCTGAGGGGGGTCTTCAAAGAGACATACGTCAGCACAGCGAAACTGGACGATCCGGACAACGGTTTTTGTTCGGAATGGCTCACCACCGCCACTCGTCACAAGCCATCCTATCTCGACAAGCTTTCTGATCGGTTCGTCACATCGGTCGCTCCCTACGATGAGTACGACGGCTGGGTAGAGCTCAAGGACTTACTCGACACTGGCCGCCCGAAGGCTATGATATCCGACATAAGCGCAACCTGAGAACTGCCGAGTGGTGCCTTCGCAACCGCCGCTGGGCCCATCCGGCACTGGCGGTGCTGGACCTCTGCGGAATGCTTGACCCTTCAGGCAAGCAGAAGAACAGGCTCCAGGCACAGAAGCCCGAATTCACGGGGGAGTCTCATCCGACGTATTGTTTACGTCCAAGCAAAGGGCGTAGCAGCCCTGATAAAGTGCCCCGAGTCCCTGTGCAAAAGTGAAACTGATTTGACATCACCATGGTACAAGATGGGCTAACATCCCGAACATACTCCATGTCGGGCTGTCATGCCGCTCCGATGATACTGGCAATGGAAGGGGCAGACAATTTATTCATGAATGCCTATATCTACTTGGAGACAACAGAATCCAATCAGGCCTGCGCATAGATTCCGAAAGATTGGTCGCGGTAAACTTCAAAAACCTACTTCGGGACAGTATCGCAGATTGGCGCTCCGCCAACGGTATTATTATGACGGCTGGCAACATTGGCAGGATCCCGCCTAGCCACATTGTCCATCTCATCGGCATCTTGCCTAACATGACTCAATGTACACATGATCGAGTTGGACAGGTGTAGATCAATCCTCTGCACATCAAGGACAACGAGCAGGGAAACTTGCGCGCTGACAATTTTCTTCCACAGTCTTCATGCTTATGATGCAAGAGGGATACCAAGCGGGGGCACCTGCAGGTGGGTCAGCTGGGTCATGGATTCAGGCCGAGAGTGCGGACTGGTCCAGTATGGCATCCAATGGGATTGCGCCCAACGGCGGGACGTATGCAAACGACACGTGGCGCGCCCAGACACAGCCGTTGCCAGTACTTGCAGGGCAACCTGCTTCGTTCGCACCCATGAGCAGGGCCACAACTCCATCTGGGACTCCACAGAGTGCTGGGATCACCAACAGCCTGCAGGCGAGGCTCCAGAGCATTAGAATGGACCCTCAGGTCTACCAGGCCTTGCAAGCGACATGGCCATTTGCACCGCCACGTTCAATTGCGGGGCAACCTGCTTTTCCTGACCACGAAGCTGCCCAGAGGGCTGAGAGCATGACAGGTCAGCAGCAGTGGATGCACAGGCAGATGCGCGAGGCCATGCAGAGCATGCGTCGGGATGGCATTGACCTCCCGAGCGCTGGCTGGACACCCCCATGGGAGTATATTCCGGATCCGAACCCATCACCGGATCATCCCAATCGACACGGGTATGTTCCAGCATTTTTTAGCCACCCGACATACGACCCAACGGCTGCTGAGCGACCAACCGCACCACCGATGGATGCACCGATGTTCCTGGCATATTACGCTCAGGAGACGGGCAGTCCACGTGTGGGGTCTCAGCCGGACAAACCGTATGTTCGGGCAACAGTTGGCGATTTTTACCAGTCCCAGCTGACGCGCGGCTCCGGGTACGAGCCCGGAGCACTAGGCCAAGTACCTCACTACGGGTACTTGGCCGCCCCCATGGATCCCGATTTAAAGCACCATGGCCTTGGTTTAGTGGCGCCATCATCCGCGGGAGTGCTGCATCCCGAGAGTGGAGCATGCACGAGGCGCAGCAGGCACGAGGCGCAGCAGGCCAACCACGCCGTGCACTTGGCCCGCCAGCGTCGCAACCAGGAGCGACAGGCACGCCGTATGATGGGCCGTGCGGGGCAACCCGCTACTTTTATTTCTTCAGGGATGCCTGCTTTCAGTCTGGCATCGACTGCAGCCGCGCAGCAGCCACCGGCCCCACCGATCCAATACGAGATTGGTGAGTCCACGCTGGAGCGACAGACGCGCATCAGGCCATCGGCACGGCCACCGGTCATAAGTGACCGCGATTTCAACAAGTGCGCCATTTGCCTGGACAACTCCGTACACCACGACAAGGCGTGGAGGGTTCAGTGTGGCCGCATATTCCACGCACAATGCTTGGATCGAGTTGCTCATGCACATGTAGATCGACAGCTGGCAGGCACGTTGGAAGGCGCCGCGAGTGAGGCGCCCTTTGCTATTTGCCGGTGCGCGGGCCTCACCGCAGTTGAGTTCCACTACGCCCTCTCCGGAGATCAGGATGCAGCAAATCGCCATGAAGAGATGCTCCGCGGGGCCAACGAGCTCAGAGACTTTCGCGAAGAGCTCAACCGAATCACGGCGATTATGACCAGCAACACAGCTGTCGCAACTACACCTGCAGGGCAACCTGCTTCATCATCAAGAGCGCACAGGCAGCAGCAGCTACCGCGCCGGCCACAGATGCGCCCATGCCCCTGGTAGCCGAATCAGCAAACAATGCAGGGACACTTGCTGCGACAACACCAGCGGGATTACCTGCCAATGGTCAGTGGCTGAGGCGCATAGAAAGGGCCACTGAGAGGAGCTCGCGTTGACTCCAAGAATCACATGGCTACATGCCCTATGGGCGTCCGCTGCGAAACCAGCGCAGAGCTGAAAGCCCAGTGAGCGAACGCAGCGGCACCAGTGCCATACCATAGCGCGATGTGCTGCACAGGGTTGATGGTTAAGACAGATGGGCCGATAGCTACGCGCGCTTATGAAGACACCTTTAAGAACATGCCGCTCTCAGCACAGCACCCCCACATGTGCGACGAGCACCGAGCACCCATCGGCCTGGATCTTCGAGAAACATCCCATCACAGAAGGAGAGGCACGAGGGTACATGAACGTCTTCCCGTCCCTGACAAGGAACGACTGGGCGCTGAAACAGAGACGCCGTAAAGGCACGCATGGCACAACACTGTCCGGAGTGCCAGGGATATTTGGAGATCGCCACGAGCTGGCCCTGGCAGCGAACAGCGGGACCATTGTAGATGGCGCGCTGACGATCCTGCTGGACATCGGCAGCAACATCAATATCATCGGTCTGAAGACTGCACAGACATTCGAGCGTGTGTCACGCTCCCTTGGACACGACATCAAGAAACTGGACTTGACGAAGAGGCTGCGCGTGTCTGTCGTGGGGCATGGCGCCGCCGTCTGCGACAACTCATTGCACTGCAAAATTGCATGCAGGGAGAAAAGAAATCCCGCGGGGAAACCCGCCGTGGCCAGGCTGGACACCTATTCGGCCAACGTGGCTGACGGTTCCGGCGAGAATATCGCTGCCATCCTGGCCTAAGGAGCATGTCCAATATGAGGGCCATCCTGATCCTAGAGCAGGGGCGCGAGAAGATGATCATTCCAGGCTCTGAGATGTACAAGCTCCTCCTTGGAAAAGGCGCCAGAGTATTTGATTTGATGGAAACGCCTTCAGGGCACCTGGCGATCAAGTTCGACGAGCGCGGGGCCGAAGCGGAGGATAAAGGCTCACTGGCATTCACTAAAACAGCCAATCCTCACAGCGAAGACGCACCTTCATTCGTCAAGGAGGACGCTGATGCAGAGCCAACAGCAGGGCAACCTGCATCGAGCAGCGCGGGGACACCCGCCACCAACGATGTCCATGCATACATGATGTCCCAGGAAACCAAGGGCATTTGCTTCTCCAGCAATGAGGAGACGCTTGCTTTCACGATCCAGTCTTTGGTGAATAACACCCTGAAGACTTGGTACGGCAGGAGCACGACCTATGGGAATGTTCCTACACCAGCCGATCAGGATTTCGACCTGCGCAATTCGCAGGCGAAGGTGCATCAGGCCATATGCGGGGAGGGCAGCAAGTGGATGCCGCCCGACTCTACGGCAGGAACACTTGCTGGAGTGAATGCAGGGATACTTGCAGGAGCAGATGATGCCGCTGAGAAGTTTGATATCTTGACTTCGAGCAGTGGTTCTGCGGCGCATTGCACGGGCATTTGGACGCCCCCATCGCTTCAACATGAGCGACGGGGGCTGGCGCGCGCCACGGCCACTCGCGCTTGCCCAGACAGGCCGAACACTGAGGATCTGTCGTCAGGCGCGGGGAAGCCTGCATACTTTTGCCAGGCGCCGGCTGTGCGCGCCAGGGACACTGGCGAGCCCGGCTGCGAGGCCGCCAGAGACAGCGGTGGACCCGGCTGCGTGGCCGCCGCAGCGAATGAACGCTCATCACATCATGCTCATTCTCGTGAACTCGTCATCGAAGACAGACGAACAGCTTGCGCTGAACAGCGAGCTCGTGGATACATGTGTGACCGTATCACGCATACAGAGGTCATGACCTCTACAGCTACACAGTATTTGGGTGGATTACTCTCGGGGGATTGCCAACTGCCGTGGGCGGCAACGCCCGCTGACTGGCATGTTCGGTTGCCTGGGAAGCGGGCGGGGCCACATTCTCAACGCATCCAAAATTTGACGACTAAAGCTCGGGCTTTACGTATGTCGATAGTACTTGCGGCGCCTACAGGTTACTTCTGGAAGCAGGGCCCCATGCGAGATACTAGTGAAGATTGAGGCTTGCAGGTCATGCGCGCGCGACACTGCCACTTCGGTCTGAAATTCGACCGCTCAAGTAAGTTGCCTAGCGGATCCTTCCTGCACGTGGCGACCACCTACACGCGCATCCCAATTGAGCATGAGCTGGATTAGCATGGCCAAGGCTCTCAGACGGCAGAATGGCGCAACAAGACGCCTGCCATCATGACTGCAAGGCAACTTGACCAAATAGATTTGCATAAAAGAAAGGGAAGCCATACAAGTGCTGTACACCTTAGCATCCACACAAGGGTGGGTAAAGGAGCTCGAACTTATATTCAGTCTCTTAAGAATGGCCCTGAATGAGACCGCGCCGTGAGAAGGGTCACGATGAATCTTGACGACAATACTGTGATGCAACCGAATGGTGTGACAAATATTCGTGCTCGACTGTGCTGGGGCCCGCCGGCACCGGTTCTTTATCGGGCAAGAGGACCAGCGACCACGCCCAAGGCGGGTTGCGTTCGTCGATAACGATTGTCATCCTGCGCCCCCCCCCCCCCTTCCCGAATTTCCAACGCGCAGTTCACCCGACGCAGAGCAACGGGCAGCGCTGCCTACAGATGCCCGGATCGAACAAAAGGAAAAACAACAAGCAGACAAAGAAGCGGGCAACAAGCCACGCAATATACCTAAAGTAGTCGAAGACGGCAATGGCGACTGCGGCGACGACCTAAGAGGTCTCGGACGTGGCGCTTACTACACTGACGCCCCCCTTCACTCCGACACCGAGAGCGATGGCGCAGAAGAAACCTTCATCGCGTTACCTGCGGGGTTACCTGCGGATGCACATGCCGATGCGTTCTCCATAATCCCGACTTTGTGTTGCGGACGACATTACGGGGTAGATGTTGGAATTGCGCGGAGGAAACGGGGGGCATCGCATTTAGCTTTCAGCGGAGGTTTATCCTCATGAGGAAACCTAGACAAACGTGCATGCGTTGACCTTGGAAACAAGGACGCCAACGATGCAGCGATGCATTATTTAGACGTGTGTTTCGTCAATGTTGTTATCTTACAACCCAATTGCAGAACGACTGGGCGACCTTCTAACAGCAAGTTCTAAGTCAACTATGACACGACATGAACACCCTAAGGAAGACCTTCCACACATCAAGTGTTGTGGGAAAGTTGCCATGCGTCATTATGGCCTTCGACGGTTTATCTACGAGAACAACCGGTGGGTACTTGGGTGGATCAAATACCCCCATGGACAACATTGGCCACATGCATGGGCACTTGCAAGGTAACTATGGATCAATGTACGACTGGCTTACGTACCTCCCCTGGATACTTATGCGGAAACCGACCGAGATGATGCATAATCACCGCCCCTTGCTTGCACCTTTTGAACGGAAACGGTGCACTGGCCATCATCAACATGCTTCGGTGCGCAATTTTCCCTAGCTGCGCACTGTACTTTGAAGGTGCATTCTCTTTTTGTCGATGCAGTCCAGATCGCACGCGATCTATTCCTAGTAACCGTTGTTCTTTCCATGGTCACCCGCATTATCCCTCCGTTCTTGTTGCCAACGCACGAGGATTTGATTTGGGTGACCCAACCATCCCTCGACAACCCGACGGGTCGATCGCGCGACCGCCCTCGGGAGGATTCGGATGTCCTGCGTGCGCGGATCATGTGAACATGCATTCCCCCTTCATGACAGAGACCCTAAACTTTGCAGGTGGTGCGACAAGGAGGACCACCACTGGGAATGTCCTGGCTTCAAGGAGAATTACGGCCAGAACAAGCCTGGTCATTTACGGACACTTGGCAAATGCAAGTTTGCCAAACAGTGGAAGATGCCCGACGACCGCAGACGAGCACCTTAGACCCCTGCCGAACCAGCAGCACCACCGCCCGAGGCACAGGTCGCACCACCACTTACGCGGCTACGAGCACCAAGACCTGGTTCCAGGGCCGGCCCAACAGCTGGCGCCAGCAGCCACGACATTACAGTCGGCAGACATGCTGCTGAACCTGCAGCGGGGCAACCTGCCTCGAGCGAAGCCGGTAGCTCGGATGATGGCAGACGACTGCCACAGATCAGAGCCAGACGTGGCCGACAGCAGGGATGATATCCACCTCCACCGCCATCTGCGGGTAGCTATGCTGCACGCCCACGACTCCCAGACTAGTCAAGGTTCGATGTCCAAATCAGGCTACAGAACTTACAAAGCCTTGACCCAAGCGTGGTAATACGCGAGCTGCGGAGCTTACACTTGCGATGGTTCCATGCTAAAGAGCCTAAGATGAAACTCAGCTTAACAAAGGCTGGTCTGGACAGCGCCAGGCTCAACCTGATCAAAGGCGTATGTGACACATGTCGGGAGCGCAGGGCTTGGGATAAGCCAGGGCATACCGTTATGCCATCTACTGCACTACCTGGCAAGTTCAACGAAGAAGTCGAATGCGGTCTGATGTTCTACTAACAGAAGCATACAATATGTCCCATCATTGATCGCTGCATGCGATATGCTACTGGAATAGCAATGCCAGAAAATACAAAGACCAGTACCTTAGATGCGTATCATCAGTGCTAGATGCAGTTCGAGCCTGTTAAGGTACTCTACTCCGATGAGGAGGGCGCCCTCAGCAACGACACTGCATAGGCGGTCCTCGCAGCAAGCAGAAGGCGCTGAGCTGAGGACGCGCGCGCGTGGACAACGCGCTACGACACTTGAAGCCAGATTTGGCACATTGCGCCATCTACTTCGCGCCATGGAAACTGAACTCAAAAGGTTAGACATACCTCTTGTGTTCACACCCTGTTTGCCGCCAGTGCGTTCACCTTCAGTAGTGGGGTGTCTCCATATAACGCTCTGTTTGGACGACAACCGGCAATGCTTCCTGACCTGCCTGTTCTGGACCACGAACAGCCGACAGAGACATCTGCTCATTCACGAGAGCAGGTGATACGCCGGGCATGCATTGAAGCTATCGCACAGGCTACTGCAGTATTCCAGGCCATTTGTGCATTACGCACGAAGACAACCATTACCGGTCAGCAATACTACGATGAAGAAGATTTGTTCGACTATCATCGCCCCGCAACTACGAAGGACGACTGGGGAGGCTGGAATGGCCCGTTCCCGGTTGCACGGAATGATCCCGACAGGGGTCAAGTCATGATTCGAGTTGGAAGCCGCGATGTACAAGCCCAATTCGGCGACGCACGACACTCACTCTACATCGAAGTTTTCATAGCCCGAGAGATTGGCTCTGACAACACTGCGTGGCGGACAGTGTTGACATGTGTTGCCAGTCTACCTGAGGGGGCACTTGCGATGACGTTCGACTATGTCCCGACCAAAAAAGGATCGCTTCAGATGACCAGTGCGAGCCGATTATCTCCCAAAGTACTTTTAGCTCTACAATACCTCATCAGAAATTTCTTCCGCATCGAGAATGTAGTTTCTGTTAGGTTAGCTAAGAGTGTTCACGGGTTACCTCCGGTGGCTTATGCTGACAGCTGCATATTGGCACATTATGACAACGACGTGAATCCAGGCTTCCACTACTACGAAGCCGAAGGCACTGCCCTGAATATACATGATATAACTGGATCAGCACATCCGAGGACCATCCAGCGCATAAAGTCCACTAAACCTCAAGCGGGCTTCGACCAAGACAGGACAAAGTTTGAGGAACTGGCGGACATGCCGACACAAGACGACAACGCCAGAGAGGCCCCAGAAGCCGAACCACCACAGGAGGATGGACGGCCCCCTACGATCAATGAGGAATCAGAAACGGGCCTTGAGGCACATATAATGGAGGCGCGGTACCCAGAATTACGCGAAGAAAGGGAACTATTAGAGGCAACTCCATCATATGACCTTTTTGCACTGTACCCACACATATGATCACTGACAACAGTGTGCTGGTCACGGTAGCTGAAGAACAGCGGGGGCGCCTGCCTACGTGGCCACCCACACGACTCCGACATCGACGAAACGCATCATGCCCCACTGTGCTCCACGGTCGAAGACCACAGCTACGGATTGGACTCGGAGGAAAATGGTGAATATATAGACCTTTGCTTCACTGCAGAAATGCCAAAGGTGCTCCTGTCCGAACAACAGCATCGGATATTAGACGTCGACTGCGTGACCACCATGCGAGTATATGCCGCCGCCGTCGCAAAACGAGCTGCGGTCGTCAAGGAAGACGACTTCCTCGCGAAGGCCGACATTCCCGCGAAGGCGACAGAGGCCCCAATAACTGAACTCAAGACATGGCTTGACAACGAGTGTTTCAAGGTGCAATATATATCTAAAGCGTCAAACATCATGACTTCGAGGCACGCGCACAAGTGGAAGTTCGTGAAGAACGAGAAGGGCGAGATGGAGCGCGCACTTCGGGGGCCCATGGGCCTCGGGGCTGTCGACGTGAAACCATTATCGGGAACGGCGCGGCCACCGATCCAGAGATAACTCGCAAGCGCGGCAGCGTGCGAGAAGCAATGGATCACTGCTCCTCTTGACATCAGCATGGCTTCCTGAAAAGAACCTGTCGGGGACATGCTGAGGCAACCGGAGAAAAGGAACGCGCGGCGTGCTTTACCTCGCCTCCTGGAACAGCGACGGCGCTTCGATCTCCCCCAGGATTCGAGCGCTGCGACGAGTCGAGCACTGCCAGGCACCGGCACCAAGGATGCACCCAGAGCCTTCTCACTGAAACTCAGAAGGACCACGAGAGGCTTTGGCATCCGACCCACGCCCCACGACGAGGGATTCGAGACCAGCAACAACCTGCTCACAGCCAAACATGTTGATGATATCACTATGGCCGGCACTGAGGACACCATCGACAAGTGCGTCAAGTGCGCGGGGGACATATTTGGCAAGTGCAAATTTAACATACATGTACCAAGTGTACTTCGAGGTGCACAAAGGATCGGGGCGGCAATGCTACGCTGGACCAAAATGAGTACAATAAACAGCTCTGTCCTATACGCCATCCTGAACTCACGGGCGCAGACGCCGACGCCAAAGCATCCAATATGGTTGCTGACATGTTCGTCAGCCGCAGAGGCGCGTTGGCTTACGCATTAATCACACAACTGCGGTTGATGGTACATGCGGTCTCTCTACAACGTGTCCAAGAACCGACCAATATACGAGTGCGACGACTGAACGCGATTAACAGGAAGCCTCAGGCCTCCCCTGAGAAAATCATCTTCGATCGATGACCCCAAAGGGCGAGGATGACCTGCACAGCGACTCCGGCTATCGACGCCTGAGTGGAGATGCCGATGACGAGGTCAAAGGCTGCGGTATTCGCGGGGCGAAAACCTGCTACGGCGTGGAAACACGCCACCCGGTAAGCCTGTCGCCCACTTGATCGATGCGCGCTGCAAGTCTCATCGCTCGCAGGTCCGCTCAAGCTATTCAGCAGAAACATCAGCAGCAGCCCGCAGCTTGGAGGACTGCTATCCCACGATCGTAACTTTGCACGAACTCCATGCAGGGCCACTGACAGCCACTCAGTTGAAAGATATACATGAGTTGGGTGGCCTGAGCATTAAGGTCACTTTGACCGTAGATGCTGAATGTGTCTCCAAGCCCGTGCCAAGCAAAGGCCTGAAGACCCCGACTGAGTGTACTCTTTTGGGACACATCAGTTGGATACGACAGATGATGGAGCGAGGAATCGCGCATCGTATCCAGTGGCGTGACACTCGCGACACGACCACTGACGGCCACACAAAGGGGAGCATTGACAGAGATATGCTCCTACAGGTCATGGGAGGCACGCGATCCTTCAAGCATGACCTAAAACGTCATACTCTTGATCGGGTTGGCCAGAGCATCGTCTGAGGCCGCCTGAGGAGTAATCGTTTGCACAGCAATGTGCTCGCAAGGCAACTTGCTTGCGGGTTCACCTTACTAGCCCGCCCTTTGCTGCGTTTTGTGTATATAGCGTTTGCTGTATAGGGGCGGCGGGTTCACGCTTCGCCCCCCTACCCCCCGATTCTAAATTGAGCTGGGACAGAGGCGAGAGATACCGAGCGTTTGTCCGCGGCCGTTTGTGTGCAAACAGCCGGCCGCCAACAGATGGCCGCGCTTCACTGCAAGGCATACTATTTGCCATCGAGACCGAAAACATCTTTCGCTTGAAATGGCCCGTCGCTCCCGCGTCGACTTCCTCCGATTGGGACTCGCTGCTACGATACAGCAGAGCTGGAGCTGCGCTTCGCTTAAGGCGAATCTTCTGGACGGGCCTACCGGCCCCCTTCAAACTTAAGGAGTTCGTGCCTTCCCCCCGCGCTCCCCTCCACCGGATTTCGGACCCCAGGGGAGGGGGGCAGCCAAGCATTTCACGCACGTTTTCACCTTCAGCAAGTGGGGGTCGTCGGATGCTCAACGTGGTGACAGGTGTATCCAGGACGCCTACGGCGAATCACCGCGGCCTTTTGGAAACGCCTATGTGGCCAAACGTTGGGCCGAAGTCTGGCCAGGCTGTGGAATTGTGTGTTCCACCAACCGTTGTGGGTCCCCTTGGGCGAACACTTGGGGGAGGAAGAAGAGATAAGAGGAGGAGGAGGAGGAGGAGGAGGAGGAGGAGGAGGAGGAGGAGGAGGAGGAGGAGGAGGACGAGGAGGAGGGGACGAGGAGGAGGAGGACGAGGAGGAGGAGGAGGAGGAGGAGGAGGAGGACCAAAAAACGCTTCTCGGGGCCCGCTACGGGGATCCTGGGAGCCTCTTGGGGTTCTGGGGGGGCTCTTGGAGCCTCTTGGGGGTCTCTTGGGGGCCTCTGGGAGTCTCTTAGGGCCCCCAAAACGGCCCAAGAGGGCCCCCAGACAGACCAAGAGGCGCCTAACACGGCCCTAGAGGGTCCCAAGACGGCCCCCAGAAGGGGGACCACGAACCGAAAAGTCTAGCCTATCACCCCAAGACGCTCCCGGGAGGCCCCCACAGCCCCCCAAGCAGCCCCAACAGGCCCCCAAGAGGCGTCCCACGAGGCCATCAGGAGGCCAAAGTCATTGATGTTCGATGGGAAAACGTACATTTTTAGCATACACTGTTTTTCGGCTTTCACGGCGTTGACGACGGCCCAAGAGGTCCCCAAGACCGCCCCAAGACGGCCCAAGAGGCTCCCAGGAGGCCCCCAAAACGGCCCCAGAGGGCCCCCAGACGGCCCAAGAGGCGCCCAAGACGGCTCAAGAGGGCCCCAAGACGGCCCCAAGAGCGGGACCACGAACCCGAAAGTCTAGCCTTTCGCCCAAAGACGCTCCCGGGAGGCCCCCAAGAGCCCCCCAAGAAGCCCCAAGAGGCCCCCCAGAGACCCCCAAGAGGCCTCCAAAAGGGCCCGAAAAGGAGCCCTAATAGGACTCCCACGAAGGCCCAGACACGCCCAGAGCGATCGGTAACGCAAAAAGCTCTTCACACCAAGGCTCCCAAGAGCGAACGGTGACGTAAATTATCCCGGCAAAGCAACCTAACAGCGATGTGTAGAAGCATATCTGAAAGCATTCCCCTTAAGATTCAGATGAAAATCCAGTTGTCGAATTCTGCTGTTCTCGCAGTCGTAGTCGCATTCGCGATGACAGTCGCAGCGGCAACGGCAGTCGCAGTCACAGCACAGCCTGCCTCCTCCTCCTCCTCCTCTTTCTCCTGCTCCTCCTCCTCCTCCTCCTCCTCCTCACCGGCAGTCGCAGTCACAGCCTCAGCCTCAGCCGTCTCCTCCTCCTCCTCCTCTTTCTCCTGCTCCTGCTCCTGCTCCTCCTCCTCCTCCTCCTCCTCCTCCTCCTCCTCCTCCTCCTCCTCCTCCTCCTCCTGGTGGTCCTCGTTCTCCTTCTCCTGGTGCTCTCCCCCCCCTCCCCTCCTCTCCTCCTCCTCCTCCTCCTCGTCCTCCTCCTCCTCTTCCTCCTCCTCCTCCTCCTCCTCCTCCTCCTCCTGGTAGTCCTCCCCCTCCCCTCCTCCTCCTCCTCCTCCTCCTCCTCCTCTTCCTGGTCGTCCTCGTTCTCGTCCTCCTCGTCTTGTTCGTCCTCCTCCTCCTGGTGTTCTCTCCTCCTCCTCCTCCTCCTCCTCCTCCTCCTCCTCCTCCTCCTCCTCCTCCTCCTCCTGGTGTCCTCGTTCTCCTCCTCCTGGTATCTCTCCCCCCCCCTCCTCCTCCTCGTCCTCCTCCTCCTCCTCCTCCTCGTCCTCCTCCTCCTCTTCCTCCTCCTCATCCTCCTCCTCCTCCTCCTCCTCCTCCTGGTAGTCCTCCCCCTCCCCTCCTCCTCCTCCTCCTCCTCCTCCTCCTCTTCCTGGTCGTCCTCCTCCTCCTGGTCGTCCTCCTCCTCCTGCTCGTCCTCCTCCTCCTCCTGCTCGTCCTTCTTCTCCTGCTCCTCCTGCTCCTCGTCCTGCTCCTGCTCGTCCTCGTCCTCCTGGTCCTGCTCGTCCTCCTCCTCGTCGTGCTCTTGCCCCTGCTGAAAATGTGGCCCAGGAATGGGAGTTCTGGGAAGTCGAAGAGCACGAAGTTGCTTACAGTTGGCTACGGGCATTCAAAATGTGGCCCGGGAATGGAGTTCTGGGAACTCGAAGAGCACGAAGTGGCCTACAGTTGGCTCCGGGCATTCAAAATGTGGCCCGGGAATGGAGTTCTGGGAACTCGAAGAGCACGAAGTGGCCTACAGTTGGCTCCGGGCATTCAAAATGTGGCCCGGGAATGGAGTTCTGGGAAATCGAAGAGCACGAAGTGGCCTACAGTTGGCTCCGGGCATCCAAAATGTGGCCCGGGAATGGAGTTCTGGGAACTCGAAGAGCACGAAGTGTGTGACTGTTGCATCCGGCCCTCCAGAATGTGGCCCGGGAATGGAGTTCTGGGAACTCGAAGAGCACGAAGTGTGTGACTGTTGCATCCGGTTATTCTAAATGTGGCCCGGGAATGGCGTTCTGGGATCTCGAAGAGCACGAAGTGTCTGAACTGTTGCATCCGGTTATTCAGAATGAGCTGGGAATGGAGTTCTGGGAAGTCGAAGAGCACGAAGTGTGTGACTGTTGGTGAAAAACGAGTTCGGCACAGGCCCGCCCGGCAACTCCCAACACCTGCCCGGACCCCCCTGTGGAGTGATCTGTGACCTCTTTTGACACTACTAGAAACCTATCAGTCTTCGCTGTTAGGTAAAAATCCAGTTGTCGAATTCTGCTGTTCTCGCAGTCGTAGTCGCATTCGCGATGACAGTCGCAGCGGCAACGGCAGTCGCAGTCACAGCCTCAGCCTCAGCCTGCCTCCTCCTCCTCCTCCTCCTCCTCTTTCTCCTGCTCCTCCTCTTCCTCCTCCTCCTCCTCCTCCTCTTCCTCCTGCTCGTCCTCGTTCTCGTCCTCCTCGTCTTGCTCGTCCTCCTCCTCCTGGTGCTCCTCCTCCTCCTCCTCCTCCTCCTCCTCCTCCTCCTCCTCCTGGTGGTCCTCTTCTCCTCCTCCTGGTGCCTCTCCTCCCCCCCTCCTCCTCCTCATCCTGCTCTCCTCCTCCTCCTCGTCCTCCTCCTCCTCCTCCTCCTCCTCCTCCTCCTCCTCCTCCTCCTCCTGGTAGTCCTCCCCCTCCCCTCCTCCTCCTCCTCCTCCTCGTCCTGGTCGTCCTCGTTCTCGTCCTCCTCGTCTTGCTCGTCCTCCTCCTCCTGGTGTTCTCTCCTCCTCCTCCTCCTCCTCCTCCTCCTCCTCCTCCTCCTGGTGGTCCTCGTTCTCCTCCTCCTGGTACTCTCCCCCCCCCTCCTCCTCCTCCTCCTCGTCCTCGTCCTCCTCCTCCTCCTCCTCCTCTTCCTCCTCCTCCTCCTCCTCCTCCTCCTCCTCCTCCTCCTCCTCCTGGTACTCCTCCCCCTCCCCTCCTCCTCCTCCTCCTCTTCCTGGTCGTCCTCCTCCTCCTGGTCGTCCTCCTCCTCCTGCTCGTCCTCCTCCTCCTCCTGCTCGTCCTTCTTCTCCTGCTCCTCCTGCTCCTCGTCCTGCTCCTGCTCGTCCTCGTCCTCCTGGTCTTGCTCGTCCTCCTCCTCGTCGTGCTCTTGCCCCTGCTGAAAATGTGGCCCAGGAATGGGAGTTCTGGGAAGTCGAAGAGCACGAAGTTGCTTACAGTTGGCTACGGGCATTCAAAATGCGGCCCGGGAATGGAGTTCTGGGAACTCGAAGAGCACGAAGTGGCCTACAGTTGGCTCCGGGCATTCAAAATGTGGCCCGGGAATGGAGTTCTGGGAACTCGAAAAGCACGAAGTGGCCTACAGTTGGCTCCGGGCATTCAAAATGTGGCCCGGGAATGGAGTTCTGGGAAATAGAAGAGCACGAAGTGGCCTACAGTTGGCTCCGGGCATCCAAAATGTGGCCCGGGAATGGAGTTCTGGGAACTCGAAGAGCACGAAGTGTGTGACTGTTGCATCCGGCCCTCCAGAATGTGGCCCGGGAATGGCGTTCTGGGAACTCGAAGAGCACGAAGTGTGTGACTGTTGCATCCGGTTATTCTAAAGGTGGCCCGGGAATGGCGTTCTGGGATCTCGAAGAGCACGAAGTGTGTGACTGTTGCATCCGGGTATTGAGAATGTGGCCTGGGAATGGAGTTCTGGGAAGTCGAAGAGCACGAAGTGTGTGACTGTTGGTGAAAAACGAGCCCGGCACCTGCCGCCCGGCAACTCCCAACACCTGCCCGGACCCCCCTGTGGAGTGATCTGCTGCTCTCTTTTGATCCCACTAGAAACCTATCAGTCTTCGCTGTTAGGTAAAAAGCTGCTAAGACCAAGGCTCCCAGCAGAGAGCGGTGACGTAACAAGTTCCTGAAACCGAGGCCCAGCCAAGGCTCAGGAACGGGCGGCAACGCAACCATCTCTGAACCCCAAGGCTTCCAAGAGCGAGGGGTGACGTAACCAGGGCTCCCGGTACGAACGGTGGTGTGAGTCATTTCGGTTTCTGTTGCTGCAGCGTTCTTTCCGTTTCTGTGCCGGGCCCAGGTAACGGAAAGAGCGAGGTACGGATGACGTTTTGGTGTGGGCGAAACCCTTTAGGGGGAGTGCAGAGGGGGGCGAGGGTTGCCCAACTGCGTGTTAATGGCCGTTTTCGGGTTTTCCCTCGGCTTTTTGCATGTTTTTCGGGTTCCCCCCCAAGACGGCCCAAGAGCGCTCCAAGAGAGCCCAAGACCGCCCAAGACGCCCCAAGAGGCCCCCAAGAGGCTCCCAAAAGGCCCCCAAAACGGCCCAAGAGGGCGCCAAGACGGCCCAAGAGGCGCCCAAGACGGCCCAAGGGGGCCCCAAGAGGGGGACCACGAACCGAAAAGTCTAGCCTTTCGCCCCAAGAAGCTCCGAGGAGGCCCCCAGAGCCCCCCAAGAAGCCCCAAGAGGCCCCCAAGAGGTTCCCAAGAAGACCTAAAGGGCCCGACAAGAGCCCCAATAGGACTCCCAAGAAGGCCCAGAGACGCCAAATAGAGAGCGATCGGTAACACAAAAAGCTCTTCACACCAAGGCTCCCAAGAGAGAACGGTGACGTAAACAAGCTGATAAGACCAACGCTCCCAGCAGAGAGCGGTGACGTAACAAGTTCCTGACACCAAGGCCCAGCCAAGGCTCAGGAACGGGCGGCAACGCAACAATCTCTGAACACCAAGGCTCCCAAGAGCGAGGGGTGACGTAACAAGCTCTCAACGCCAAGGCTCCCCGTACGAACGGTGGTGTGAGTAATTTCGGTTTCTGTTTCTGAAGCGCTCTTTCCGTTTCTGTGCCGGGCCAGGTCTAGTGGCCGTCGGTCCGTCCCGCCACCGTGCTTAGGTTGTGGGCCAGAGGCCTCTTGGATGTCTCTTGGTGTCTCTTGCGATGCCTCTCGGGGGCCTCTGCCTGACGGGGACCTCTTAAGGGGGCCCCTGGGGCCTCTCCGGGGCCTCTGGGAGACTTCTTGGAGATCTCTTGGATGGCTCCTTGGGCGTTTCCAGGAAGGTCTTGGGAACATGTTCGAAGTCCTGGGGGCGATTTTGGAAGGGAAGGTTCACGAGCGAGGCATCTTCGCTTTCCCCCTCTTGGATGCACTTTGGGCCGTCTTAGGGCTTCTCATGTCCTCGGGCTGTCTTGTGGGCGTATTGAGCCGTCTTGAGGCGATCTTGAGGGCTTCTTGGGCCGTCACCGTCGGTCCCCCAAATGCGAGAATGCTAAAAGCTGTCCAAACCGTTCGGAATGTACATGACGTTTGCCTATTGTGGCCGTCTTAGGGGCCCTCTTGTGGCCCTCTTGAGCCATCCTGGGGGCTTCTTGGGTTGCCTCGACGCCGTCTTGGAGCGCTTTTGGGGCACTCTTGGGACCCTGTGGGCACATCTTTACGCCTTGTGGCCTCATGATAAATCATGCGGGAAGCCCTAGAAGGCTCGCGCCACGCGCAATCGGCACGCGGGTCGCCCCTGGAAATGCTGGATTTTGCCTTCTGGGCCTCCTTTAAAAATGTTCAGTGGTCAATACAGACAACTCGAAGGGATGTGATGACACTCCAATTCGTGCCTCGAGTCACGGTTGCGGATTTTGCCAGAGTGCCATCGAAGGGGCTCAACAAGATTTGGACATCACTATTGAGTCTCAGCTTAAGGATAAACAGATGTACGTTGACCGCCTGAGGCTGCTCTTGAGAGAGATGCGCATGGATGACAGCCAAGATGGGCTGACACCGGCGGAGCTGGAGTTTCAATTATCCAGGCCTAAGGTGCAGTCTTGGTTTCAGTCGTTGAACATTGATTACAGGCATGCATGGAAACTCTATCGGATCCTCGATACTGATAATTCTGGAAATATCTCCAGTGAAGAGTTCGTTGAAGGGTGTCTACATCTGAAGGGGATGGCTACGCGTGTCGACGTGGAGTCGTTAAAATGGGAGATCAGAGAAGCGAATAAGCGTGCCGGCCAGAACAGCAAGAGCATAGCCGAGCTGACCGACCACCTCAGAGTGCCAGTAGGCGCAGGTGGTGGTTTTCGCAGTCAGTTTCTGCATACCGCGGATCGGTCGAGTATTTGACGGATGTGTCCAGCGATCCCCGCGGTTTCGTCACCAAAGCGTATCTTCGCACAGTATGTTCAGGGAACAAATTCAGAAACAAAGACACATCAGGCCTTCGATCAAAAACGAAGGAATCATACGCTGGCGGGCTGCCTTTGGCAGCGTGCCATTGATGTTCTTGCTCCCTCCCGACATCTGCTTCTTCTGATGAGCACTTCTCTAGCCTCCTGCGTTGCTCGGACGCGTAGTCCGTAGGCAATTCCGCAAAGATTTCTAGTGAGGGTGCTCGCACGCGCTCCTTCCACACACCCTTCACAGGTATAGGACTTCGTATTGAGTCCCTGTTACAGTTCGAGCGGGCGAATTCGCATGCGGGCCGCCGCCCATTTCGGCACACAGAAACACACTTGGCGTCGCGGCCACGCGCGTGGCGGCGCGGCGTAGTGAAGGTCGAGAGGCGCGCGGGCTGGGCCATCTCACGCAGCATGGAGAAGCCGGATCCACCCATAGGGGATCAGAAGGCAGCACCCACGACGGGGCAGCCGGAGCAGCACGCACAGTGGCAGGCCGAGGCCAAAGGCGTGGCGCAGCGGGGCCGGTTGCAACATCATCGAGGATCGAGGAGGAGGAGAAGGAGGAGGAGGATGGAGGAGGAGGAGGAGGAGGAGGAGGAGGAGGAGGAGGAAGAGGAGGGAGGAGGAGGAGGAGGAGGAGGAGGAGGAGGTAGAAGAGGAGGGAGGATCGAGGAGGAGGAGGAGGAGGAGGAGGAGGCAGCAAGGCAGCTCGTGGGCAGTGCTGGGCAGCAGGGCCAGAGGCAGGGCCGGGAGCAGGGCAGCGGGGCGGGCGGCCGCGGTGCGCGCCCCAGGCGGCAGAGCGGCGGCGGGGCGGCAGCGCCGAAGAGAGGGGGGGAGCGCGGGGGGAGCGGAAGGTGCGGGCGTGGGAAGAAAAGGGCCAGGCTGGAGCTCGTCGCGTAAGGTGCGGGCGACAACGGGCCCTTCCTGCTTTTGTCGCCCGTACCGTGCGCCGCGCTGGAGAAGAAGCTTCCCCTGCGGGCCGCCGCTTTGGACCGCCGCAAGGTATCATGTTTTTGTCGCCCGTACCGTACGTAGGTACGGGCCGCCGCTTTGGAGAAGAAGCTTGGTACGGGCGTACGGTACGGGCGACAAAATCTATATCGCAGGCCTGGAGGTTGACACCAACACCAATATCGGCGGTGTGCCTCCACCGAGGAAAGAGGATCCCGATCTCGGTGATGGTGATATTGTTCTGGCTTCCAAGGTGGCCGAAACATTACCACCAACACCGAAATCTGGGATCATCTTCCCCCTGTACAGGC
>CAUYUJ010004917.1:35000-65849 GCA_963575745.1 Prorocentrum cordatum | reverse complement strand
TTCAATTGTGCATGCGCTGTTTTTTCCATTGCGGACGATGCGCAAAATTGCCAGCCATGCTGCCATTCACCCAGCAAAGGCCCGTCCATCTGAGGCGGTTCCTGTGGTCGAGCTCCCGCGGCAATGTTTGCCCACGTAGGTCTTCCCGACCATCCTTGCGCATCAGAATCGGCACCGGCTTGTTCTGCTGCGGCTAAACGCGCAGGGGTGTGGACTCCCGCGCGTAATGTTGTAAGATGGAACATGATATTTCGACCCAGGCTTGGGAAACGCTCCATCAATCCGGGTAGCACGTCAGCCCAACTACTCCAGTAAGCAGTCGGAGCAATACGTACTGAATTGCGCAGCCCCACCCCCCCCAACCGCAATGGTAATCGTGCTTGGATACCCACGTATCAAAACCAACTCCGTGTAAGACAGTGTCCCAAGAGTCTTGATCAGGTAGTCCAAACAATTCCCTGAATGCGTTGAGTATGGCAACATCGTGTGGTTCAGCATGTGATCGGACGCTGTCCGGTGACATATTCCGCAACAGGTGGTTGAGTCGGGGAACCGCGCAATAGTAAAGCAATAACCAAGCATTCTGGAGAGAGGGGAGCTTCGGTAAGCAAGTTAACAGCTTCGCCCTCTTCTCGGCGATCTTCTCGCCGAACGCTTGAATATATTCTTTACTGCCGAACGGTGCCCCTAGAACCTGTACCCCTCGCTCCGGGAGGGGAGCGTCAGATTTCCAAGCGCCAGGTGCTGCTCGGGCAAGGTCGGGGGGGCAAGGGGCAGCGCGGCGCCCCCATACAGCAAGTTTCCCCACATGCACATCAATGTGGCGAACTCGTCGCAATGCTTCCTGTTCCATGTGTAGGATGAGCGCTGCGTCCGTAGGGTCACATACCACATATACGTCGTCCAAATATGCCACAATCTCCGCGCCTGGCGGTAGCCTGCCGTGGATGTCGCACAGTGCAGGGTGCAGTGCCAAGCAGAAGAGGGCTGGCATTAATGCGTCCCCCTGTTCACCCCCATCCCCTCGCAATATCGTGCGCGTGCGCCCTTCCTCGTCGACCCACCTGAATTGAGTTTGTTCCTCGTACCATTGTCGTGCGACAGGGGCCAAGCCGTGCAAGCCCGGCGTAGCCAGGAGTTGTTCGAACATCCTAGCCCGACTGACATGGTCAAATGCTCCTACACCGTCGATGCTCAAGATTACCTTGTCGGGGTGGGCATCGGTCAAGCATTGCAGCAAATGCACTGCTGCGTCAGTCCCACTACGATTTGCAATGCCAAAATTGTGGGGCTCCACTGTCCGCCGCAGAATATCTTAGAATTGTTTTGCCAACGTTTTGGATGCCAGTCGCCGTAAAGTGTCTCCTGATGGAATTCCCCTTACTCTATTGTCTGGCTTGTTTAAAGCTGTTGGGACGAAACCCGCAAGGCATTGGCGACGCAATATGGTAAGTTTGCTCTGGCTACATGTTCCGCCACGTCACAAAGCAATTCACAAGACGTTGTATCTTCCAAGCGTAATTTGTAGTATTCGTATCGTGCTCCCCACATTCCTGCACTTAGACCTTTGCGCAACGTACGTAACACCTGCGCAAAAAAAGGTCGCGATCTAAAACCACAGGGTGGTGAGGCTGAAAATCATCCAGTGCTGGTGGGAATTATTCTGCCGGTTCTGCTGGTCGTAGTTGCGGGTCTTGGAGTTGGTCCAAAGTAGTCGCCGTACCTGGGGCGACACCTGGTGAAATTAAATTTCGAGCAGCATGGCTCAGCTCGCCAATATCCGCCGGCCCCCTTGTGGGGCCACCAGGCTGTAGGCGCGGGTTCGCAGTTTCCAGTACCAGTTGTAGCTTGTAGTTTCCAGTGTTACAGTTCTGCTTCTTGCTGGTTACTGTAACTAGTTGATTGACCGCGCGACGGGGGGGGAGGCCCAAACCAGATTTTTAGCGTCTCCTGGGCGCGTTGTCTGAATTGCTGGGGGGGTTCGAAATCGACACCGCTCACGCAGATCCGCGGGGTCAGGGTCCAAAAACACATGGGATTTGCCACATTTCTGAAATTCGGTGCCACCCCTCACGCAGATCCGCGGGGTCAGGGTCCAAAAACACATGGGATTTGCCACATTTCTGAAATTCGGTGCCACCCCTCACGCAGATCCGCGGTGTCAGGGTCCAAAAACACATGGGATTTGCCACATTTCTGAAATTCGGTGCCACCCCTCACGCAGATCCGCGGGGTCAGGGTCCAAAAACACATGGGATTTGCAACATTTCTGTAATTCGGTGCCACCCCTCACGCAGATCCGCGGGGTCAGGGTCCAAAAACACAAGGGATTTGCCACATTTCTGAAATTCGGTGCCACCCCTCACGCAGATCCGCGGGGTCAGGGTCCAAAAACACATGGGATTTGCAACATTTCTGAAATTCGGTGCCACCCCTCACGCAGATCCGCGGGGTCAGGGTCCAAAAACACAGGGGATTTGCCACATTTCTGGAAATTCGGTGCCACCCCACAGCAGAATCCGCGGTCAGGGTCCAAAACATAGGGGTTTGGCACATTTTTGAAATTCGTTGGACCACCCTCACGCAGATCCGCGGTCCGGGTCCAAAAACAACAAGGATATTTGGGCCCCACATTTCTGAAATTCGGTGCCACCCCTCACGCAGGCGCGCCGCGGGTCAGGGTTCCAAAGAACATAGTGATTTAGCACAATTTTTGAATTCGGGCCACCCTTACCACGCACATCCACATCGCAAGGCGTGGAAATCCAAACTGCGAGAACTCCCTCGGCCGTTAATCGCAAGGTGGTGGTAACCAAGCCCGAAAACCAGTACACGTCATACCATCGCCAGGTGTGGTACACCCCCTCTTGTGATCAGTTTGGTTTTGCTGATTGCGTATCCGGCTTCGCATGAAGTTCGATACTGCTTCACGGCAGCGCCAAGGCCTCATGAACTTAGCTCTTACATGGCCCATTCTCCGAGAGAGGGGGCCGGCGGCAGGGGGCGAAGCCCTTACGGATTTATCTGCTTAGCGGCCTGATCAAGTTGACGAGACATTGCATGAACTTCGGCATCGCCCCCCGTGCGCGTGCTGCGTTTCTTTTGACGGGCCTCTTGTCGGTGTAATTGTGTACGTGCCGACTCAAGAAGAACATCCCATTCCCCACGGTCAAAAGCTGCGATACGTGATTTGGGTCCCCTAGTTCCAGCATCCCCTCCATGGGGCGTGTTGTGGAGGAGCATCCGAGGAAGATGTAACAAGAGCATCCAAGATGTAATGCAATCTCCTTCCGTGCACCTGCCTTGCACCCACCCTGCTTTCATTCCAGCTACTGCTCCCAAGCATTGTGTAAGTATACGCAAGTATTGGGCACGTATGCATTTCGGCACAGCCTTCATAGTGTGTATACGGACGTCGATTTCGATTTGAAGGTCCACATTGCGCATCTGCCTCCATCCGTTTGGCAATCTCCAGATTCCAGGCGGGAGGCCCGGAACAAGATCTTGGTCTCCTTGAGCAAGCATCGGTGGAAGATCATCGTCCCGCGCTGCTGCCCACATCAACTGCACATTGAAGAAAGACCATCGGTACTGTCGGATACGAGCACGCACGTCGTTTGGTGACGTACCAATCGGCATTTGATCAAGCTTTTCCATCAGTATATAAACCGATCCGCGGATAAATTGTCCTGGTGCTAGATCCTGAGGTGGCTCGGGCTCCTGAGTGTCTTCGCGAGCTCCCGTGACCATGAAGTCTTCGTCACCATCGTCTTCATTATTGTTCATGGCCCCAATGTCGCAGGCAGATGGTGCCGCTAAGCCAGCAGGATCTTGGGGATCGGGAGGGGGTGGTTGGTGGAGAGGGTCTGTACACGCTTGTACCCGCAAGTCTGCACATGCTTGCTGGAGGGGGCGGGGCTGGGTATCGGTCGGGAGGGCGTCAGCGTCGATGTCCGTATCACCAGGAAGTGGAGTGGCGGCACCACCCACTGGGGTTGGGGGGTGACGGACAGGCGGAGCGGAGGCGTCGCCAATCAAATGGGGTCTGGGGGTCGCAGAGTGCCCAGAATTACTGAGAAGTCCAAATGCTTGAAAAACGGACTGCGCCTCATCCAATATTGACCTTGGGGGGTCCGTTGGTGGTCCCATAGGTGGTCCCAGCGATACCGGTGCGGCTGCCGGGTGTACGAGCCTGTTGGTCTCCCTTGGTGGTTGGAGCCCGTCGGCCCGGGTCGGAAATCCAGGTGGTTGGGAAACCGCCGTGATTGGAGTGGCCCGCATATCTTCACAATCTTCCTCATCGAGGTCGCTCATGCCCCCAATGTCGCATGGTAACATAGCAATGCTAGGTGGGTGGTCACGACGTGGTACATCAAATGCTAGTGTGGGCCGGGTCTGGAGTCGCGATGGGAATTGAGGCGGGGGGGGGTAGTGGCACGTGCGGTAACGTTGGTAATTGAGCTGGATGGTCATGTGGAGGGGCGGGACGTTGTGGCAAATAAGGTGCAATGGGAGGGGTTGGTGGGTCTGCACGCGCTGGTGGGGAAAGGCGCGGTGAGTCTGCACAACCTGGTAATGGTGGAGCGTGGGTAGCGGCAGCCGAAGCCGAAGGAGAGGGAGCGGGTAGTCGGCGTGGTGTTGTGCATGGAGTGTCAAAAATATCATCGTCAGCATGCGTAGGTGGGACGGGGAAAGCGGGCCCTTTTTGGATTTCAGGGCGAGGAGGGGTCACAGACGGGATGTGATCCGAGACGTGGGTCTGGGCAGCGACTGGCGGAGGCTCGTATTCCGCTCTGCCTGGTGATAAGGGCTCTGCATGTCTGGTAGTAGCATCTTGACCGACCCCGGACGCCTGGACGGGGGCCAACCCTTGGATTGGTGCACTTGCATGCACTGCTGCAGTAGGGAATGGGATGGGAATTGGGATGGGATAGATGAAGGGGTATGGGCCAGGGGCAGGGGCGGCAACAGCAGCAGGCGGACCGTGTGGAACCGACGTAGGTAGTTGTTGTAATGGCCGCCGTCGTCGTATTGTTCCTGCCATCGGTGGTCGAGGTTCTGTCCGCAGTTCTGATGTAAGCCCCAATGTAATTAATGCTGCGATCGCTTCACCTCGTGATGGCCCGGGGCTCGTAGCTTCTCCCACACGAATACCGGACCAAGGAGAAAAATTTTATTGTAAAGCGTACTTGGCTGATAAGCGTAAGAGAATATTGTTTTCTTTGGAACGCACAGCCACAATCTTTGGCGGCGACGAAGAAAACCAAATAGTTCCGATTGTCATGCGTTTGCAAACGCATCGTATACCACAACACCCATCACTGATGAAAAATACCCGATGCCCGAAAATTGGTAGTTCCCACGCAATGCTCCGTGCATACGAAGGCACATGCCATGAGGTATGCGTGTTCGTGGTGGCCACTATGTTTCTGGAATTGTTCCCAGTCGAAACCATGTCAATCACGAGCGTCGTTGCCGTCGCATGCCCGCCATTTAGTATCTTCGCACTGCGGGTATCGGAACTACGCGTAGATACCGTAGCTGCGACTTCTATCGCAATAGTGTTCACTATGGTATTATCGTAAACGCTGGCCGAAATTTGATAAACCGTTGATGTCGTAGTAGTAATTCCGGGCAGTAGCACCGAAAATGGATAAGCCGTTGATGCCGTAGTAGTCGTTGCTTCAGCCGCAGCACCTTCCTTGGCGACCTGAACTGTTAGAACCGGAATAGGGTTGGTCTGAAAGAGATGTCGGGATGGGGCGTGGTTATCGTTGGCTTCGTCGTTTGCATGATTACCGCCATCGCTAACGATACGAGCGATATTGGCTGGGGCACGCGTTAATCGAGAGGTCTCGTTTTCGGCCCCCCTCGGGTTTAGCGTTAAACAAGTTGGGATCGGAACCGATTTCATGAGAATTGATCTCGGAGGTTCTGGGGCGGGCGGGGGCAATGGGTCGGGAACCACATTTGACGCTCTACTTACACATTTTGCTCCCCGTGCCGGCGAAAGCACCGAAGTCACATGAATCGTTGATGTCGTGATATTCGTTCCCGTCGATGGCACCGTAGTTGGATAAACCGTTAATGTCGTAGTAGTCGTTGTTGGGTTTAGCACCGAAGTTGGATAAACCGGCGATGTTGTAGTACAAGCCGTCGATGTCGTAGTAGTCGTTGCTTCAGCCGCGGCACCATTCCTGGCAACTGGGGCTGGAAAATATCGATCGTGATCGGGCCAGGTGTCGGAAGCTGGAGTCGGACGCGGAAGATCGAGCGCTGGAGTCGGTGAGGCATCGAGCCCCACGATCGGAAGCTGTGCGTTCGGTCGTCGGTCGGATCTCTTTTGGGAGTCGTCGTACAACCTGCTCTTCTCGGGCCTAGTCGGAAGTTGTGCGTTCGGGCGTCGGTCGGATCTATTTTGGGAGTCGTCGTACAACCTTCTCCTATCGGGCCTGCAATCGGTAATTGTAGCGTGGATGCCGCGGGGGATCTCATTGGCTCTGTTACAGGGGCCCACGTGGAACCTGTTGTCTGACTCCGGGTCGGGGGAAGGAGGGGCGGGCGGAGGAATAGAGTCGGGGGCAGGAGTCGGAAGTTCACCAACCAATAGGTCTTGGATTCGATCGGCATTGGGATAGGCCCTGGCCCGCAGGAACCCCAACCAAGTATCCAAAATCTCTGAGAGAGCTACGGTAATTCTAGCGGGGATGTCCAAGGAGATCTCAATGCTTCTGCTACGGGGGCCCTTTTCGGAACTGCTGTCTGATTCCGTCTCGGGGGAGGGCGGAGGGAGCGGGGGAAGAAGGGCGGGAGAGGGCCTGCATGCAAGTCCGTGTGGCAGGGTATTATTGATAGATTTCGCCCCCCGCACCGGAGTACACCCCGAAGTCGGACAGCATGGTTGTGTCGTAGGCGCCGCAATCTTGGAAGTCGTTGCCGGACCCGCGGGCGGATGCGGATTCGGAGGAGTCGGACTAGGGGTCGTCGCCCATGTCGTCGGAGCTGCTGGCGTAATCGTTGTACCGAGCGCCGGTAATACGTGTCCCCTCCCACCTCTCGAAGTAATAGTCGCGTCGCCGTGCACAATACCAAACGGGTTTATGCAATAGGCGCCACGTGTACAAACCACTGCATGTATCTCGGAACCGTCGTCGCACCCATAGCGCCGGCGCACTTCCAGATCGCCTTGGGCGTGGTTATCGGAGTCGCTGTCGTACAGGCCGCCCCCGTCGGAGGTGCCTTCGGGGCGGCCGCACGGGTCGCCATCCAGGCGCATCATACGCGCGGTGGGAGCCCTGGGGGTGGTCGAACCGCCCGTTCGCACCCCACCGAATTGTATAAGAAGTCCGTGTCCGAGAGGTTCGCCCTGGCAGTCATGAAACGTAGTCCGGCTTGCCCTTGCTGCTCGATGTACATGAGTGCTGCTATTCGTGCTCTGGTCTGTGGTATCTGCTGTGCTTCGAGGAACAGATTGCCGTGGGCATCATGTATGTCAGGAATCCCACTGTGGTCAGCAAGGTGCCGATGAATAGCCCAATCAGCATCCATCCCCATCCAAGTGGCAGGGGTCCCAGCCCTGGAAGAAGGTAGTATTCTGGTTTGTATCCGCTGCACACCATGGTCGCATGCACACTGGCCTGCTTGCACTCGGTGGGCATCGCCGCTGCCACAGCATACGACCGAGAGGACGCAGCTGACGCCCACGCCCACCCCACGGCGGCTGCATTTCCAATATTTCCCCATGGAAGTTGGGCCAGCCATGCCATCGGCACAACCCGTCGTCTGCGCACGAGTCGGAATGATAACCATATAAATATTATTTACTCTTGTGTTGACGGGCCTTCTGCAAGAACCTCCTTGGAGACCTTCCCTTCCTGCGCCCACGGAGTCTGGGCCCATTAGGGTGGGAGCCACGGGCAAAGCGGAAAATACAAATGTCTCGGAGGGCGCGGAGGGATCGAGGGCATCGGAATGCGGAGGGATCGGAGGGCGGAAGTATTGGAAGGTGGGGGGAACGGAGGGCGGAGGGATCGGAGGACGGAGGGGTCGGAGGGTGGGGGGAAATCGTTCGGAATATAAGTATTGGAACCCCATACCGTGCACGGAACCGTCGCAATAGAGATAATTCTGTCGTCCGTTGTCGGCGTAATGAGTAACCGTTATCGTTGGGCACAATCCCGATACTCCAACGTATCAATATAATGACGTGTACCCCGGCATCTCCATACATTTTGGTACGCAATGGTGCCCGTAGTAGTCGTTGTTCGTAGTAATAACGTCGCTGGCGTTTGTGCTGGCGTAGTGGGTACCCGCGTCGGACCTGGTGTAGGCACTGTCCTTGCTGATGCTGGCGTAGGCGCCGGCATTCGAGCTGGCGCCGGCGTCGATGGTGTCGACGTTGGCGCTAGTGTCGGCGCAGGCGCAAGCGTAGGAAGTAGCGGGGGAGCTGGTGTAGGCCCTGTCGTTGTGGTCAAGGGGGTCGGTGTAGGCGTTGATGGTGTAGTCGCCGCAGGTGTTGGTGCTGGCGTTGGTGCCGGCGTAGGCGCAAACGTTGCTGTGGACGTAAGCGCAGGCCTGGGAATCGTCACAGGCGTCGGTGCTGGCGTTGGTGCCGGCTTAAGCGCAGACATTGCGCCCGACGCAGGAGCCGGCCTGGGAGTCGGTGGAGGCGTTGATGGTGTAGTCGTCGCAGGTGCTGGTGCTGGCCTTGGTGCCGGCGTAGGCGCAGACGTTGCTGTGGACGTAGGCGCGGGCCTGGGAGTCGTCGCAGGCGTCGGCGCTGGCGTTGGTGCCGGCGTAGGCGCAGACATTGTTGCCGACGTGGGCGCGGGCCTGGGAGTCGGTGGAGGCGTTGATGGTGTAGTCGTCGCAAGTGTTGGTGCTGGCGTTGGTGCCGGCGTAGGCGCATTCGTTGCTGCCGACGCAAGCGCCGGCCTGGGAGTCGTCGCAAACGTCGGCGCTGGCGCTGGTGCCGGCGTAGGCGCACATGTTGTTGCCTACGTAGGCGCCGGCCTGGGAGTCGGTGGAGGGTTTGATAGTGTAGTCGTCGCAAATGTTGGTGCTGGCGTTGGTGCCGGCGTACACGCAAACGTTGCTGCCGACGTAGGCGCCCGCCTGGGAGTCGTCGCGCGCGTCGGTGCTGGCGCTGGTGCCAGCGGCGGCGCAGACGTTGCTGCCGATGTAGGCGCCAGCCTGGGAGTCGGTGGAGGCGTTGATGGTGCAGTCGTCGCAGATTTTGGTGCTGGCGTTGGTGCCGGCGTAGGCGCAGACGTTGCAGCAGCGGACGTAGGCGCCGGCCTGGGAGTCGTCGCAAGCGTCGGCGCTGGCGTTGGTGCCGGCGTAAGCTCACACATTGTTGCCGACGTAGGCGCCGGCCTGGGAGTCGGTGGAGGCGTTGATGGTGTAGCCGTCGCAGGTGCTGGTGTTGGCGCTGGTGCCAGCGTAGGCGCAGACGTTGCTGCCGACGTAGGCGCCGACCTGGGAGTCGTCGCAGACGTCGGTTCTGGCGTTAGTGCCGGCGTAGCCGCAGACATTGTTGCCGACGCAGGCGGAGTTGGATCGGCGGTAGGGTGGGGAGCTGGAGTCGAACGTGGGTGGTGGATAAGTGGAGTCGGATAAGTAGGGGATAGGGCTGCTAGTGTTGGGAAAGCAAGCAATGAGGGTGGACAAGCAGGCTGGGGTAAGGAATCGAATGGCACGATCCCAAACAAGGTCAATGTCCTCTACTTCCTCCCTCCCTCCTGCGACCCGCCGCTGGTATTCAGTAAGGGGCGTATCCGGGGATCGCTGCTCCTGCTCCCTCCTTGCCGCTCCCAATGGTTGGTGCGCCGGGGCTGGCCCGAGCCCTGGCGGTTGATGCGCTGGGGCCGCCGCAGGGGGCCCCGTCAATCTGCGCAAGAAGTCTGTCTCCGTGGCGGGCTCTCCCTTGCAGAGTCTCCTGGCCTCCCACGGCGAAGGCCCAAATGACCTCGAGCCGGGCGGCCCCCTCTGGTGTTACCGCCTGAGCTGGCGGTTGTGGCGGCAGCACGGGCTGCGCAAGGGGATGATGAGGGCTGGGCGTGAGCACCCGGCGCACATCATAATGTTGATCGTGATGCTGACCGCCAAGATGGTGCCCAGAAGTAGGCCCAGTAAGAGCCACCCCCATGATATGCAAATGGGTGCGAAGCTGGGCGTGGACAAGTACTCCGGCTGCTCCCCATTGCAGACAGCCATAGCGTGCACCGCCGCCAAATGGCAGTGTCGTAAGAATTGCGACAGATACGTGGTGCTGTCACGGGCCGCGAATGCCGCCCATTGTCCCGCACCCTGTGCCGTATAAGATCCCCAATCCCATAACGTAGAGCCCGCTGCGCGCCAATCGACTTCGCCTAGCCTTTGGAGTAACCATTCCATCCCGTAGTCCGCCCAGTCGTCATCAGCACAACCGTCCGCACGAGAGCGTCCGCGCATGAGGGCAAGAAGAAAAGTGTTGAGAGACGTGGTGTAGGAGGTATGTGAAATGGGATGGCTGGTGAAAGGAAGTAGGTGAGGAGGAAGTGGAGCCCTTGAGCCCTTGCGCTGGCTTGAGCCAGCGCAAGGGCTCAAGGGCTCCACTTGTGTGTGCCGTGCGGCCACGTTTGGGGATAGCATGTGTCATGAATGGCTTTGAAATCCATGAGCATGGGCAGCTGGCAGACGGGACGCGTGGACGATGGCAAAGATAGAACACTTAATTGATTGCCGCCTAAGGGCAGGTGTTCAAGGAAGCAAGTAACCAAGTCCCTGACCGGAACGTCGAGCGCTGCCTCAACACTACCAACACACCGACCCCGCTCAACGACATGCGCTGATTACGTAGACATTGCAGTGACATGCGCGAATGCTGCTGGGGGTCTCCCACTATTCTGCGACGTAATAGTGATGAGCCAAATTACTGGGAGAGGATGGCCATGAAACGGAACAAACAACAGAGGAGGATTATTGGAACGAGCAAAACACGACAACAACACCACATACGCCGAAGTGACCTATAGTCCTATATTTATGATTCACCGGACCCTATTTGGCGAATATCATCTTGCCCAATTGCGTAACTGTATCAAGCAATGTCCGACGTTGGGAAATGGCTCAAAACTCTCAAGCTCAAAATTCAACGCGGGGTCCGTTACACCTCCAGGAACAAACAAACAACAAACCACTAGATTGTAAGTAGCGTGGGGGTCATCGGTTGCATCATGGACACCATCGGTTGCATCGAAATCGCAAGCTACTACGCCAAATCAAGGATCCGATTCCACAGCGTTTCTGCACCGTTAGCTAGCACTTGCATAGTGTCTGGCGGCAAATTCCTGAAGTGGTTGAATCGCGGCACGGTGCAATAATACAGCAATGGCCAAGCCATTTGAAAAATGGAGAGCCTATGTAAATATTGACTGAACTTCGCCCTTTCTCGGCAAGTTTCTCCCCGACTACCAACAGGTGCGTCAATAACTTTGGCCCCGCGTTCGGAGAGCGGCGTGCTCGCTTTCCAAGCGAGCAATGCGGTCTCTGCCAAGTCAGGGAGCACGGTGCTGGAGTGTTGCCCCATATTGTCGATTTTCCCCATACATGCACGCCAGTGTGGCATCAGCTTTGTATTTTTTCTTGCACAACTTGTAGAAACGAGCGTAGCATCAATAGGATCACTGGCGGTCACTGGACGTGGACCTCACTTAAAGTCGGGTGTAAGATGAGGCGAAACAGTACAAGTATGAGAGCGTCGCCTTGCTCCTCCCCACCCCCCTGCAAGATCACTTTAAAAGGGGTGCGCATCGGTGCGGTAATGCAACAGATGGATAGCAACATCAGTGACGCTGTGATTTGCAATTCCGGAATTATGGGGCTCGACTGTTAGCCGAACAGCCTCTTGGAACTGTTTTGCCAAAGCCTTACATACCAGTCGTGGTATTCTACAAACAGGGTTTGATTCCTGGAGGGGCGTCTGGCGGGGGTGTCGGAGACAGCTGAATGTTTTCCAAGCAACGGGGTGTTGGACACTGCCAGCTCAATCTGAAATTCAAAATGCGTGTCGCGAAACATCGTGCACGCACAGGTCAGGCCAAAATCTTCGAACTGAACTGCACTCCCTATGGGTTAAAGCGTGGGTAGAGGGAGCCAGAAATGACTGCAGAGCAGAGACGCACCCTCACGACGCTCAGCCCTCAGAGGAATCAACCACCAGCAAGCAGTTATATGATTCCTGGAGGGGCGTCTGGCGGGGGTGTCGGAGACAGCTGAATGTTTTCCAAGCAACGGGGTGTTGGACACTGCCAGCTCAGTCTGAAATTTAAAATGCGTGTCGCGAAACATCGTGCACGCACAGGTCAGGCCAAACTATTCGAACTAAATTGCACTCCCATAGCAAGACCCACAACAGGGATGTGCACGGGCGGTGGCGGGGCAATGGCGACAGACAGAACGAAGAGAGCGAGAGTAGCATATCAGAGCCGCCCCAGGCGGACGGAGCCACAGAGAAGGCCTTTCAAATTACAGTGAGCCCATTCACAATGCTGACGGCTAGCTGGCTGCAGCCGATTGGGGGCTTGCTGAATCTTGCCTGGCATAGCATGACGGCGAACCGTATCAAGACATTTAACTCTGACACGCGACTGAATCTCACTCAAAGTGCGGCGCCACTTCAGGAGATCATCCGAGGCACCGCCGTGGCGCAGTTGATGCAAGGGCGCCTCGACGCCCAGTCTGGCGGCGGCAACCTTGAAAAGGCGGGCGACCCTAACGGCCTCCAGCGGGAAGAGCTCACGGTCGTCCGCTGCGCCCGCAGCCCAGGAACCCAGCACTTCGCCCAGCCACTCGGGGTGGTCGAAGATGACGGTGTCGTCGAAGGTCTGGGTTTTTGACGGCTGCAGACGTTCTTCAGGCGCCGCGATCAACTACCAACACTTCAGCGCAGCCTCCTCTGACACCCCTGGCTTCGCCAGATCGCCCACCTTCGCGCGGAGGAGCTCCCCAGGACGGAAGGACCCCGAGAACGCGGCCTCGACGTAGAGGGCCGTGGTCCGCTCACCGTCGTGGAGCAGAAGGGCGCAGATGCCCGACTCCACTTCGATCGGCAGCGGCATCCTGCTGGTAGGCGGGAGTCTTTTCGGTGCCCCTTGAGCGCCCGTTGGAGCCGAGGGTAGTCCCGTACTTTCCCAGGGAGGGTGCTGTACAGCAGACCGTGCACGGTCTTCTCGGCGTGGGTGAGCTTCACGTTGTCGGCCAGGAGCTCGTCGATGTAGTCCAGCAGGTTCACCTCGATCTCGTCGTGGTTGTCGGTGGTTCTGCCTCGGCGCCGCTGCCACTCGAGGAACAGGTTCTCGAAGTGCTGGTAGGCGGCCGAGCCCTTGGTGCCGACCGTCGCGAGCTCGCAGGCACTTAGCCTCCCGTCCTGCGCCCGCCGCCCAAGACTCGGGGGCAGCGGCCGCGCGGCGGGAGAAGGGGGCCGCGGCGGGCCTCCGCCTGGTGGCGCCCTGGCGTCGGGCGGGGACGCTGGCGGGGCGGCCCGCTCGCTTTCCCCCCTGACGGGTTCCAGCGGCTCCGGAGGAAGTCGATGGCGCGGCGGCTGCTTGACAGGCCGCCGAGCTTTGCTCCCGCTGCAGGCGCTTCATACAGCGCAGCCCGCGCCTCCCTGAGCTTCTCGAAGAGGCGGGGCGGATCGTCGGCGGGATTGTACTCGCTCGGGATCCAGCGGAGCGCCACCCACGCACCCGTCGCAATCGAGAGGGCAGCCAGACGGCGGACCAACTGCAGAAGCCCGAAGGACGCCGCGCGCCCTCTTGAGCAACAAAGGGCTACACCGAAGTTGTCGACCAGGACGAGGTGCCTCTTGTGGAGCTGGCTGGGGTCCCGAAGCTTTAGGCTCATGCCCTTGATGACAGCCCTACCTTCCTTGTTTCCCATCGGCTCCTCAAGCCTGTACCTCCCAGCCCTCCACCACTTCCAGGAACGTCCCATGATCGCGGCCTTCGGAACCTCGGGGAAGCCAGTGCGGGGCCGCCAGGCGAACTCCGAGGGGGCCCCGCCGAGCTCGTCGAGGTCCCAGGGGTCAGCGCCGGACGTCACAGGGTCGACGAGGGGGTCGAGCTCGGCCGCCAGTGCACGACGACGAGGCGCCCACTCCGACGGGGGCAGACGCTAGTACCTCCAGCGCTCGTTCCACCTCCCGATCTCCCCCACCTCCTCTCTGTCGAAGGCAGCCTCCATCGCGCCCCACCCACTCCCCGAGGCGTCTGTCGCCAGCTCGGAAGTAGACCATGGTCGCCCAAAGCAACCTGAGAGCAGGGGGGCCAGACTGGAGCAGACCAGGAGCTCACGGCAGACGGAGTCCCACAGGGGCCTCGGGGTCCAGTAGCAGTCCCAAATGAAGACGTAGGAGGCCCGCAAAACCGACAGCGCGGGCCGCAGGTTGAGGCCCTCGACGACGTAGTGGCCCAGGAGGCGCTCCATAACCTTGCCAGAGATGGCCCCTCCTCGAGCGGCGTGCCGAAGAGCTCCCCGAAGAGTCCGGGCCCGCTTGGGCCTCGCGCGGACCGTCCGTCGTAGCCCATCGAAGGCGGTACCCAGGATGTCCGAAGATGTTGAGGCCCGGGAGATCTCGTGAATCACGAAGTCCTTCCCCTCGAACACCCCGATGAGCTCGCGAAGTCGCCGATCGACGCGGTCCCTGGACATCCCGAGGACGGTGGGGTTGTCGCAATGGGGGGGCAACTGGGTCGTCGGACAACGTGGGGGGGGCAGGCCGCGCATTCGACATGATCAAGTCCTAGCCGAAACCAGCCTCACGAAGCAACTCGGCATGCAGAGCCTGCACAATGTAGAAAGACCAGGTCCAACCCATCGGCAACACGAGCAAGCGCGGGAAGACCTCCCCGCCCTCTGGCAGCGAGAGCCCCCACACGTCCGAGGTCGCCCCCCACTTTTTTTGCGTGGCTCCGTCGACGGCTTCGAAGCTGAAGTACTCGCTCAGCGCAGACGGCACCCCACACTGGTAACAACAATTCTTTACATCACCAGTGGCGACGAAGACTGGCGACGCTTCGTCTGGCGCCTCGAGCCCGTGTATGTTCTCGGCCGAACTCATCTCAAGCTTAGGGGGGGTGACGGAACAGCTGGTTGACTCTGCGGCAGTCCAGGGCGAGCCTCTGGCGGCCCAGTTTCTTTTTCACGAAGAACGGAGTGATCTTGCCCTTCGAGGCCCTGCAGAACCCCAAGATCCCACAATCATACAGGCTCCTGAGGAACTTAAGACGAACATCTTCATCATCCCTGATCCTGACATCCGTATAGGACCCGACGGGCTCGTGGCGAAGACGGTACTCGGCTACGTCCGCGTCGGCCAGGATGTTCTCAAGTCGAGGCTGCGGCCGAGCTCGGGGGAGACGAACTCAGTCAAAACGACGGGCGACACCTGCCCCTCTGGCAAGGGCACCTTCGTCGGGTCGTAAGGCCCGGCCGCGCATGCAAGCATCTCGTAATCCGCATTCACACCAGCCAACTCACGAAAAGAGGCGTGGTCCGTCTGTACATGATCGGGCAACCCCGAAGCGATGGTGGAGAACAGATGCTGGCGAACTGCACTATGCAAAAGACGGCGACCGCCCACGGCCTCAGTCCCATCACGCTGCGTCGGGCCCGACAGCTCCTGCGGGTCGCGCCCGAAGAGCAGGTTCAGACCGTCGACCGCCTCCTACGCCGCCGACTGGACGGCGTTCCAGCGCTTGAGGTGGAGCCGAGCCTTCCTCTCCGTGCCGGTGCCAGGACGCTGAGCCCGAGGAGCGTCAAGGGGGGGGGAGAGACCACGGCCACACCTATCCCCTGCTGCTTCTTGCCGTCGACGGGGCCAGGCCTCAGGACGACGAGCGCCAAAATCGCGGTCGGAGGAGAGCCCCTCAGACCTCGAGCTAGCCATCGTATCAGAGACGGAGACGACTACTGGCGACGCCGCCCCCGCTCCCTTCTTCATTTCTTGGCGGAGGCCGCGGGGTCTGCCTTGGCCTTCGCCACCGCGACGCCTGCAGCCCTGGCCTCCCGTGCCTTTCGCTTCTCCTTCAGAATCGCAGCCTCTTTGCTGAGCTCGGTGGCGACATGAGCCCGAAGAGGCGGCGCCATCTGGGCCCCTCCCGAGCGCTCGCCGATCCCCAGGTAGTGGTCCGACCCCTCGTAGCTCGGCGCCTCGGGATTCTCCGCCACGGCCTCCTCGTGCAAGGTGATCCGCCTCAGGAGGAGCTCGACGCCGATGAGGTTCTTCACGTAGAGCCCGCCCACCGTCGCCAGGAGCTGCACAGCCCTGTGGAGGATCGCGCGCTCGTGGGCGGTCGAGCTGTGAGTCTTGACCCCACTCTCGCGTGCCACTTGCTGGCACGATCAGTCAGACTGGTCACGCCATCTCTGACCGCCGAGTCGACCCACTCGGCCCCGATGGCGGGACCCAGCGACGGAGAGGCAGGCAGGCCCTCCGCTTGCCGTGTGTAGGTCGTCATCGAACGCGCGGCGTCAACCAAGGGCCGCTCCGTCGGGGCCCGCGCCAGGATCCTCGGGTCGTCGCAGAGGAAGTTGCTGCGCGCCAGGGCCCAGTGAGCGATGTCGACCCCCTCGGCCAGTTGCTCGAGCGCGGCGACGCCCCCGTCGATCACCGCGAGGGCTCGGGTCCCCAGCACCGCCGCCCCTGCAGGCAGCGCGAACTCCTGGCCGATGTCGTGGCCCACGAGCGGCTCCGCGAGGACCCACGCCCCCCCCCCGCTGCGACGAGGCGGGGGGCCCCAGGGGCAGCGGCCGCGGCGGGCACGGGCGTCGCCACCGCGGCGGCCCCTCCAGGCGCTCGAGCCGCCTCGCCCAGAAGCGGGAGACCACGGTGGGCCCGCTCCAGATTGCACACCTGGTCCGCCTCCGCCAGCAGCTCGTTGACCTCGGCGGGCGTGAGCGCCGCGAAGGTGTATAACACACTCCCAGGGATGGGGATCCCTCGCGGCCGCGCGTCGACCGACGCCGCGAAGCGGATTCCTTCCAGGTCGCCGTTGTTGAGGCTCAGCTGCTCCACGAACGCGTCGAAGTCGGGCGACACGACCGAGTGCTCGTCGTTCTCGACGAGGGAGCCGATGAGCCTCGCGTGGTGCTCGCCAGCGCCGTAGTGCACCCACGCGGCCGACCCGCGGCCCAGCGCGGCAGAGGCAGCTGCCCCCGCCATGCTTTTCAGTGGTCGCCGCCAGGGGCGAAGACCACTACACCCCTGCCGCCTTTCTTGCCGCCCTTGGCCGCGGCTGCGCGAGCGCGCGGCCCGTCCGTCTCGGCGTCCTCGAGCGCGAGCGCGTGGGCCTGCCGCCGCGGCCAGAGCCGCCCCAGCGCGGCCTGGACTCGACCGAGCCCAAGCCTCGCGAGCTCCCACGCCACGAGCGTGACGAGGACGAACGAGACCTCGACGCCCCAGTGGAAGTCCGCCTTGGCTGCCTCGGGGCAGGGCGGACAAGGGTCGGGGCACGACCTGGGCCGCGGGCGCCAGGCGCCCCTCCAACTCCGCGCGCAGCTCCTGGGCCAGCGCGGGGGTGGGCGGCGCCGCGGCCGCCGGGCAGCCCCGCGCTGGCGGGGCGGGCGCCCTCCCCTCCACGGGCGGCGCCGAAGGCGGGGCATGCGGCGCCCGAACGGCTGCCCACAGCTGCCCGACCCAGGCCGAACCGACGTGGAAGGCCAGGAGCACCGCTACTGGCCCGCCGCGCGCACCCAACGCCCTGGAGGCCGCGGAGGTCGGAGGCTCAGCCAAAATGGCTTGAGCCAGAAAAGACTGCAGAGCAGAAACACACCCTCACGACGCTCAACCCTCAGAGGAATCAGCCACCAGCAAGCAGCTATATGTAATGTGCGTATTGTGCGCCCCACATCCCTGAACTCAAACCTCTCCTGGACGTCCGCAGGACATTGGCGAACAAATGCAGATTTGATGTGACGGGATGGTGCGGCCGGAAATCGTGGAGGTTTTCTCGTAGAGGTTCAGAACGTTCTGCTTGCCGAACCTGCGTATCACGTAGTTATTTCAAACTGCACTCCATTCCAGGCGCACTTCCTGGCGACGTCAACGCCAGGGCTGCATGGCTGAGTTGCCTGCACGAATTTAGCTGCGTAGGCGATCTGAAGCTCATCTGGTATTCTATTCATTGTTTCCCCAACGTATGGCTTCCACGTTGTGCAATTTGTTGCTGGTTAAACACGCTCGGCACACATGCGCGCAACAACTTATTCGGCACGGTCTCGCGGCTATCATAATTACACTCATAGTGTATCGATGTTGTTGTTATGTTTTTCTTTCATATGTGCTACTGACGAGCCTGCTGCGTCGGAATCCCTTGAGCATCAAGCAGCGCTGTGGCATAAGGCCGAATCCCTCGGGTGTGTGGCCAAAATTCGTGTGCAGAAGCCCGCCGCCGCGTGCTTCCGTAACCCGCCGCGCCCCGCGAGCCGCTGCAAATCCGCCGGTCCTGCGTGTGAGTTAAAAGGGGGAGGGGGTGACGGGGGTGGCTCTGCCGGGGTAGAGGGAGGGGGGGGGGTCTGGTGGCGTGGGTTCTGGTGGCGTGGGGGGGGGGTTCTGGTCCCCCGTCCCGCCTGTGGACAGGGGAAATTGGGGGAAAAGGGGGGGAGGGGGCAGGTTCCGGTGGCGTGGGTTCCAATGGCGTGGGGGAGGAAAAGGAGGGTTTCCGTGGCGTGTGAGTTTGAAGGAGCCTTAGTTAGCTACGGCCTCGAGGCTGAGCTTCAGCCTCTGGGGGGTTGCCCGGGTGGCTGTGCCGGGCAAGGAAGGGAAGGGGGGGGTGCGCGTGTGCGCGGGGTAATGCTTGTCCGTGTGCGCGAGACGGGAATCGGGGAAAGAAAAAAGGAGAAATGTAACGGGACAACGACGGAAAACGGGGAACACAAGGGGGGAAGACGAAGGTGGCGGTGAAATGCGTGTCTGTTGTGTGGTGTGCGTGTGTTTGTGCGGTGTGCGTGCCGTGTGTATGTGTGTGTGTGTGTGTGTGTTGCCGGCGTGTGCGTGTGCATGTGCCTACGAAGGTGGCGCGCGTGTGTTAATGTGGCGTGTGTGTGTGTGTGTGTGTGTGTGTGTGTGTGTGTGTGTCTGGGTGTGTGTGTGTAGTGTGTGTGTGTGTGTGTGTGTGTGTGTGTGTGTGTGCGCGGTGTGTGTGTGTGCGGCGTGTGTATGTGCGTGTATGTGTGTATGTGTGTATGTGTGTGTGTGTGCGCGCTTGTGCGCGTAATGTCTGTGAGCGTGTGCGTGCGTGTCTGTCGGCGAAGTGTCGCCGCCCAGTCTGGGAGGCACCCCAAGCGACCCAGATCGGCGGCACTGGCCGAAGGCCACCACAATACTCCAATTTGAAAACGCTTCTGTCCCGCCTCTACCACCTTTCCACGATCACTGGCTGTGTGACCGGATGACCAAACGGGGTTCACATTTGACAAAAGGCTGATCGAAACGCCCCCAATACATAAAGTTATCATCGGCGGTACCAAAAGATTGCAATGGAGCACATTCGATTCGTAACAAAATGCAGCGGGACACATTCGATTCGCAACAACATGCAATGATAGCACGGGACGATTTCTTCTCAATCCGAATGGCCCCCGTCTTTACGGGCATCAAGGCTTGCCAAAAAGCATGGGACACCGGAGACGGTTCTATCACCAGGCATCTGTTGAGCGTCGGTTGTAATCCAATGCTTCCGCGGCATCATTCCCAAAAAATTGAACGTGGCAGCCTGCCAAGGCAGGCGAGCACACCAAGTCGGTATGTCGGCGTCGACGCTGGCTGGCCCGCGTGCTTACAATTCCATTGGCGCGACCACCCCTCAATGAGTTCATTGGTGGAATGTGCGGCGGAGATTTGTACCGAAGCAAAGGCGACGACATCGCACAAATGCGCAATATTAAGCATAAGCATGAAACTGACCATTTCGCCGTGGCGTCCAGAGAGAAAAGGTCTCCTGGCGAAGGACCCAAACCATGTGCGGTTGTGAGCACCTTCGTAGTATGCACCGCCTTCTGTGGATCTCCTCTTGGGGCCACGAAGCGAGTGAAGGGTGTGCCGACATGGGGCGGGCGCTGCCTCTGGCGCCTGAGGTAGAGCCCCTTTTGTGGGGCCCCACGAAACGTGTGAGCAGTGCACCACAATTGGGCGGAGCCGCCACGTGGGCGCTGCCGCTGGCGCTTTCGGTGGAGCTTCCTTTGGGGCCATGAAGCGTGCGAGGGGTGCGCCGACATGGGTGGCCACGACGCGTGCGAACTGCGCCACTGGGACCTTCGGTGGAGCTCCCCATGGGGCCACGAAGCGTGTGAGGGTGTGCTGAAATGAACGGCTGGGTCGCATGTGAACTGCGCCACTGGGACCTCAGGTGGAGCTCCATTTTATGGGGCCACGAAACTTATGAGGGTGTGGCGACATGACTGGCCGGGACGCATGCGAACTGCGCCACTGGGACCTTAGGTGGAGCTCCCCATGGGGCCATGAAGCGTGTGAGGATGTGCCGACATGGATGGCCAGGACGCGTGCGATCTGCGCCACTGGGACCTTAGGTGGAGCTCCCCTTTGGGCCACGAATCGAATGAGGGTGTGGCGGAATGGATGGCTGGGACGCATGCGAACTGCGCCAGTGGCGCCTTCAGTGGGGCTACCTATGGGGCCACCTTCGGTGGAACTCCCTGTGTGGGCACGAAACGCGTGAGGGTGTGCCGGAATTGATGGCTGGCACGCGTGCGAACTGCGCCACTGGGACCTCAGGTGGAGCTCCCCTTGATGGGCCACGAACCGTATGAAGGTGTGGCGAAATGAGTGGCTCGGGCGCATGCGAACTGCGTCACTGGGACCTTCGGTGGAGCTCCGTATGGGGCCGCGAAACATGTAAGAGGTGTGCCAAAGTGGTGGGCAGGCGGAAGACAGAGGCATGAATAGGAGGAGGGAGGATGGGGAGGAGGAGATGAGAGGAGGACGCGGGGCGCTCTCTTTAACACGAGGACCCAACACCACAGGATCGTTGGGAATTAACACATACGTATGCTACGACGATTGCAGCTGTCACCGCGTGCTGAAAGATTCCGCGCTACATACACAGTGCCATGTTAAAAACTATCACAACATGGTCACCCGTGCCGCACAGCAAGCCAAATCCAACCACGCCAATCCGTGGTGGTAGCGACGGCCAGCAGCTGGGAGAACCATGCTAGCAGCAAAAGGTTGTTCACATGTTTATTGAGGTAGAGTGGTGGTCCAATGGGTGTATTCGGAATGCACTTCCTCCTCAAGGCAGAGATGCATCACCCCCAGGTACGCTGGGGTAGGCATCCCAAGCGCAACGGGCACGGTAGAAAAGCATCTTCCAAATCTTCCCGAGGTCTGAATATTCATGTTTCCAGTTGCTGTTTGTGGTCCCGACTGCGTGAAAGCAGCCCGCCAGGTGGCTTCCCACTCGCCCCCAAGGGCCCCCAAGATGGCCCCTGAGAGGCTACCAGGACTCCGTCTCCTCCTCCTGCTCCTCCTCCTCCTCCTCCTCCTCCTCCTCCTCCTCCTCCTCCTCCTCCTCCTCCTCCTCCTCCTCCTCCTCCTCCTCCTCCTCCTCTCTTTCTCCCGTTCTTTCTCCCCCTCGCCCCCCCCAAGGGTCTCACAACGGCTGGGGGAGCACATTATCCAATGACTTGGCCAAGCTTTTGGCCCAGCTTTTGACCACGTAAGCGTTTCCAAAAAGGCGGGGGGGGGGACGGCGGGACTTGCCGCAAGCGTCTTCGATCAGCGGCCCCAGTAGCCTGCGAGGGATGCCTGGCGTGCCGGGATTTACAGCTTTCCTGTGACCTTCCGAAATTGGCCTTCGGCGCATCCCGGCGGCCACCTGGGCGGACACGGGCGGAGTGGGAGGCAGGGATTTTTCTGTCCAAGATTGATCCAACATGGCCTCCCTGACGGTTGCAAGACTTCCCCAATACGGCCAAGATGGCCCAATATGACCCCAAGATGCCTCCAAGATGGTTGAATTTGGCCACAAGAAGGCCCAATGTGGGCGTAAGACTGCGCCCAAAGAGATCAAACTTTTGGCATTCGTTGAGCTGTTGCAAGATTGCCGGACTTTCGCGCTCCAGCAGCCCAAGACGGCCCCACAACATATTACCCCAAGACGGCCCAAGAAGCTTTCAAGAAGGCCCCACAACGGCCAAGATGTCCCCAAGGCAGCCCCAAGAGGGCTCCAAGACGGTCCAGGAGACCCCCAAGCCAGCCCTAAAGCGCCCCAAGAGGACTCCAAGCCAGCCCAGAGAGGACCCCAAAGACGGCATCCGAAGGCGTCAGACGGGCCAAGAGAGCCCCAGGACGGCCCAGGAATCCCTCAAGATGCTACAGACAGGGCAGACAGCCCGAGAGAACACATACACGCGGAATCTAATAGACAATGCGTCGACAAGGCGAGAGGCGTGCACACCTGTCAGGCGGGAGATAGCTTGGGCAACCGGCAAGCTTCTGCCGCGGTGAACCGGAATGCGAAGAGGCAGATTCATGTGCCAAGATGTTTGCTCGCGGAGGCTCCTGTACCCACGGTCATGCCGGCCCGTGGCGCACCAGGCGTGACACAAAACTGTGGACAAATGCCGGGGCGCGACGGAATCGCTCTTCCACCGCCCCGAACCATTCTGCTCTCCTCGTTCTCCTGCTCCTGCACCTCCACCTGCTCCTCCTGTCATGCCTGCCTCTGCTGTGCCTCCTCCCACTCGTCTCTCCTCTCCTCTCTCCTCTCCCCTCTCCTCTCTCTTCTCTCCTCTCTCCTCTCTCCTCTCTCCTCTCTCCTCTCTCCTCTCTCCTCTCTCCTCTCTCCTGTCTCAACTCTCCTCTCTCAACTCTCCTCTCTCCTCTCCTCTCTCTCCTCTCTCTCCTCTCTCTCCTCTCTCCTCCTCCTCCTCCTCCTCCTCCTCCTCCTCCTCCTACTCTTACTCCTACATCTACTCTCCTCCTACTCCTACTCCTACTCCTAACTCCTACTCTCTCTACTCCTCCTCTACTCTACTACTCTCTACTACTCTACTACTCTCTCTACTACTACTCCTACTACTACTCCTCCTCCTCCTCCTCCTACTACTACTACTACTACTACTACTACTACTCTACTACTACTACTACTCCTACTACTCTACTCTACTACTCCTACTACTACTACTACCTACTACCTACTACTACTACTACTACTCCTACTCCTACTACTACCTACTCCTACTACTACTACTACTACTACTACTACTACTACTACTACTACTACTACTACTACTACTACTACTACTACTACTACTACTACTACTACTACTCCTACTCCTACTCCTGCTCCTGCTCCTACTCCTATCCTTATTCCTTATATTCGAATATACTCTTACTCCCCCGTCTGGCCGGACGATAGCGGTTCCATCTGGGCCCTCCCATCGTAACTGTAAAAAATCCATACAAAGGCGTCGTTGTTCTCTCAACATGGCCTTTCTTGTCGTCGACGATGCGAAATGCGTAGCAGGAATAGGACGCGGCGCGCATCGCGCGCGGCCGTCAATCCGTGCCCTACCATCCTGACTGCAAAACAAATCCATACAAAGTCGCCGTTGTTTCTCTCAACATGGCCTCTCTTGTCGTCGACGATGCGACATGCGTAGCAGGAATGGGACGCGGCGCGCATCGCGCGCGGACGTCTGGGGCAACCCCATGCGGGAGGGGCCATCCGACCTTTCGAAAACACATACAAAGTAGACATGCTTCTTCTCAGCGAGGGCTTTCTTGTCGTCGGCTTTGCGATATGCGTGGCAGGAATGGGTGGCGGTGCACACCGCGCGCGACAGGCTGAACTGTCGCTCCCGCTTCGGCGCCGCGCGCATGTTTTCTGAAAGTTGCGCTCCCGCTGAGGCGCGGCGCACATTTTTCGCTCGCCAATTCGTCGAGCGCCAAGGGCCACCTGGGGCCTCTCAGGGTCTCCTGGAACATCCTGGGGTTTCCCCAGGGCCTCGTGGATCCTCCTGGGGCCTCCTAAGGCATCCTAGGGATTCCTGGGATTCCCGGGGCTTCCTGACACCTCCTAGGGCTTCCTGGAGCCTCCTGGAACCTCCTGGGGCTTCCTGGGCCCTCCTGAAGCCTCCTGGGGTTTCTGGGGTTCGCTGGGGTTTCCTGCAACCTCCTGGGGCCTCCTGAGGCTTCCTGGGGCCTCTTGAAGCTTCCTGGGGCCCGCTGGGGCTTCCTGCAACCTCCTGGGGCCTCCTGAGGCCTCCGGCTTCCTGAGGCCTCGTCGGCTCGTGCTGAAATGCCAGCGCAGTCTTTGAGACGCGCTAGGATTTTCTGATCGGTAACCGCCATCGCGGCTGCATCAGCTGTGGCCAACCACCTTGCCGATCTGATTTCGGTCTCCAGTTGCGCCAGCACTGTTTCTTATGTTGTGGGAGGGCGGGTGGGAATGGGCATGCCATGCTTGGCTCGCTCGAGCTGGCTAGCTTGACTCCTACTCCTACTCCTAGTCCTACCCTTCTCTCCTCTCCTCCTCCTCCTCCTCCTCCTCCTCCTCCTCCTCCTCCTCCTCCTCTTCCTCGCCTCATCTAAAAAAGGTTCAGCAGTCAGCCCGTCAAGCTGCATTGTGGGCCGTCGTCTTCGCAGGGGACGCGCCATCGGCCATGGCAGTTGCGACCCCCTTGTCCTGCGCGCGCTCAGTTCCACTCCGCCCCTGGTCCCCAGCCCACCTGCAGCGCTCGCTCGTGCCTCCGCTCTCGTTCCTCCTCCTCCTCCTCCTCCTCCTCTTCCTCCTCTTCCTCCTCTTCCTCCTCTATATGCTCATTCTTGTCCTCCACCGCCACCTGCTCCTGTTCATTCCGGTCGTCTTTTGGCGCCACCAGGGTGCCGAACAGGGCACGGGCCTTGTATGCGCACTGTACGTGGCAACTGCAAGCACATATGAGACACATTGAAGGGATATCGCGTGTGTATAACGAGGTGCAGCAATCAGGTGCCGCTTTGGTGAACAATATATTCCTTGGCGGCGGCCCGAGTGGTAGTTCATGGATCATGAATGTAACATGTCATGCGGGTCCTATTGTCACTTACGACTTGATGCGAACTGCGTGGATGTACTGTCTAATCCACTCAGAATGCAATCTCCTGTCTGCTTGCCGCCCACTGTCTATTACCATAGCAAAGCCTTCAGGAGGCGCCCAGGAGATGCGGTGGAGGAGGAGGAGGCGGCGAAGGGAACAAGGGAGGAAGAAGAGGCGGCGGCGGGAGGAGGGAGGAGCAAGGAGGGAGGGGGAGGACTGACCCCCCTTATCTTCAAAGACCGACGGCGACGACGCCGACGACGATGACAGCCCGCGCTCCTCGGCCGCCTCCGCCGTGCCCTCCAGGAGCGCGCGCACCTTCGCGCGGTCCTCGAGGATACCTCCGCCCAGGGAACTGGTATTTGGGTGAGAGGCACACCATCGCGCTGAGGAGCGGGACGAGTGAGGAGGGCTGGGGGGAGGAAGAGGGCAGGGGGGAAGGACGACGGAGGGATGATGAGGCGGAGGAGGAGGAGGAGGAGGAGGAGGAGGAGGAGGAGCAGGAGGAGGAGGAGGAGGAGGAGAGAGGAGGAGGGGCGAGGAGGATGAGGGGCAGGAATGAGGATGAGGATGAGGATGATGATGCTGATGCTGATGCTGCTGCTGATGATGATGATGATGAGGAGGAGGAGGAGGGAGGAGGAGGAGGAGGAGGAGGAGGGGGCGAGGGAGGGATGATGAGGCGGGGCAGAATGAGAGGATGAGGATGAGGGATGATGATGATGCTGATGCTGCTGCTGATGATGATGAGGGAGGAGGAGGAGGAAGAGGGAGGAGGAGGAGGAGGAGGAGGAGGAGGAGGAGGAGGAGGGAGAGGAGGAGGGGAGGAGGAGAGAGGAGAGGAGGGAGGAGGAGGAGGAGGAGGAGGGCTGGCTCCTTCGCAGGGAGGAGCCAGCCCGCAGCTCGAGCTCGAGGATGAGGAGCCAGGGATCAGAGCGGGAGGAGGTGGATGATGGAGGGAGAGAAAGGGGGGACGAACGGGGGGAGGGAGGAGGGGCAGGAGAACGGAGATAAGGCAGATGGAAAGGAGTAGGCTCCTCGTACCTCTACTAGAGGTACGAGGAGCAGGAGGGAGGGAGGGAGGGAGGGAGGGAGGGAAATAGACGGAGGACGGATGGAAGCGGATGGTAGGATCGAGTCGTATCAACAGGGTCTTAGAAGAGGTTACGGGATTGGGAGGTCAAGGAATGGGACCGTAATCAGGGAGCAAGATGTCAAATATCATCAACACGAATCGCAACGTCACCAGCGGCCACATCTCGGAAACGTAAGTTTCAGATTCCCCTGTGGCCTGGAGATGGTGTTGCCAGAGCTCCACTGCCGGGCCTGAACTTGATATCGCCCGCTTGCAAAACGAAGTTCCTGGCCCTAACGCCCTGCGCTTCATTCTCCCACATCCCCACTGCCAGGCCTGATCTGGACTGATCTGGACCAACCAGGTGCAGCAATCACAACGGCCCCGCGCTCCATGTTGCCAGAACTTCATTGCCGGGCGCAGTGGAGAGGACAGGATTAAAAGCCCGCACGTCATCGGCGTTGAGATGGTAATCGTCAAGGCTGCCGCACGGACACACACACACACCATCTTCTGTCAAACTCGCTGTTGGGATTCCTCCCGGAGTTCTGTTTTGGCCGCCGGCGCGGTGACGCTCGGCCCCGCAGCGCGCCTGCCTTGGGCACGAGGCAGGCTCCGCCCCAAACGGCCAAAGCCGTTTTGGCCGCGCGATGTGCCGCACCTGCTCCCCTCCTTGCGGGCGGCCAGCACCACGACGGCCTCTGGACCCCCCACGACGCCGACCTGGACGAGGAGGAGGAGTGTAGAAGGGAAGAGGAGGAGGAGGAGGAGGAGGAGGAGGAGGAGGAGGAGGAGGAGGAGGAGGAGGAGGACGAGGAGGAGGAGGACCTTTCTCCGCCGCGGCGGCCAGAGCCTGCTCCAGCGCTGACGGTCGAGCCGCCGCTCGCGGACCTGCCTGCGCTCGGCCGCTGGGGCCCCGATGGCCAAGCTCCTCCCTGCTCCTCCTCCTCCTCCTCCTCCTCCTCCTCCCTCCCTCCTCCTCCTCCTTCCTCCTCCTCCTCCTCCTTCCTCCTCCTCCTCCTCCTCCTCCTCCTGCTCCTCCTCCTCCTCCTCCTCCTCCTCCTCCTCCTCCTCCTCCTCCTCCTCCTCCTCCTCCTCCTCCTCCTCGATCCTCCAGCGGGCCTGCGCCCTGCTGGAGCACAGCGCCCGCGCGGACGCCGGCGGGGCCCTGTGAGGCCGACCCACGGAAGCAGCGGCATTGGCGGCGGCAAGCCCGCAGAGACCGTGGCGCCCAGTGTGGCGTCAGGGCCGCGTAGCCAGCGGCGCCCAGAACGAGTCACCGGCTCCACTCGGGTCGGGCGAAAGGGGGGGATAGCAAAGGGGGGGTTTGAGAATCAGCTCACGTAGCTGATTTTCCCGGCGCCGGGAGGCGCCCATGTATCGAGGAATGGGCCCCTCGGTGAGGCCGAAACCAGCTGCATGTAGCCAATTTTGTAACCCCCCTTTCCCAATCCCCCCCTTTCGCCAGGCCCGATCCACCGAGGGCTCTCCTGGGCAGCACATGTCGGCCCCCCCCACGAAAGCGCAGGGCAACTCGCGGCGGCATGCGCTGGAAGGCGACGTGCTGCCAGAAACTGTGGTCACCTGCGGCGCGCCGCGGCAGTCGGCCGCGTCGCTTGCGCCAAAATTACTACGGAGAGGATGATAAGTGAAATGGAAGGAGGAGGAGAAGGAGGAGGAGAAGGAGGAGGAGGATGAGGAGGAGGGGGAGTTGCCTCAGCGTTTCCTGACGCCCACAGTCGGGTGGAACGCTCAAGCTCGGCAGGGGGGATGGCGGAGGGCCTCCTCACGCCTCCGCGGCCGCCACCGAGACCCGTCGATTGGGGTGCAAACCCCTCTGGATCCGCGCAAGGTTCTCGCGGCCCTTCCGAGTCTCTCCCCCGCAAGCCCCTGAGAGGTTGCACGGGTTGATGGTGGCGGTGCGCCCGCACCGAGCACAAAAGACCAAGCCGGGGCGGGACCACAGCTGCAAAGAATGGGACTCGTGCAGCCTCTTTCATCTCTACCCAACTCTCCCCGCCCGCCCCACGAATGATGACAGCAGGGTGCCTGTCGGGACGCCCTGCCAAGGCGAATGATGACAGCAGGGTGCCTGTCGGGACGCCCTGCCACCGCGTGGCAGGCGGTGGCGCGTTCGGCCTCAAGCGTGCTGGCAGCCACGAGCTTGTGGTACAGCGCGCAGGCCCACTGTCGCCCCGCCCGGACCAGAAGAGTGAGCGGATGACGACGGAACCTTCTGGAGAGCGGGCTCGGGGGGACGGAGGGGGACGGAGGGGGACGGAGGAGGACGGAGGAGGACGGAGGAGGAGGAGGAGGAGGAGGAGGAGGAGGAGGAGGAGGAGGAGGAGGAGTTTCCTCAGCGTTTCCTGACGCCCACAGTCGGGTGGAACGCTCAAGCTCGGCAGGGAAAATGGCGGAGGGCCTCCTCACGCTTCCGCGGCCGCCGCCGAGACCCGTCGATTGGGGTGCAAACCCCTCTGGATCCGCGCAAGGTTCTCGCGGCCCTTCAGAGTCTCTCCCCCGCAAGCCCCTGAGAGGTTGCACGGGTTGATGGTGGCGGTGCGCCCGCATCGAGCACAAAAGATCAAGCCAGGGCGGGGCCACAGCTGCAAAGAATGGGACTCGTGCAGCCTCTTTCATCTCTACCCAACTCTCCCCGCCCGCCCCACGAATGATGACAGCAGGGTGCCTGTCGGGACGCCCTGCCACCGCGTGGCAGGCGGTGGCGCGTTCGACCTCAAGCGTGCTGGCAGCCACGAGGAGAACGAGGAGGACGACAAGGAGAACGAGGACGACGACGACGACGACGAGGACGAGGAGGGAGAGGGCGGCCGGAGGCAGCTTCTGTGCCCCCCGGGGCCCCTCGGAGCCGCTGCGTGCAGCTCGGCCGACCGGCGCGGCGACGCCATCAAACCGCCAGGCCGCTGGACTTCGTCGTCGTCGTCGTCGTCGTCGTCGTCGTCGTCCGTCGTCCGTCGTCCGTCGTCCGTCGTCCGTCGTCCGTCGTCCGTCGTCCGTCGTCCGTCGTCCGTCGTCCGTCGTCGTCGTCGTCGTCGTCGTCGTCGTCGTCGTCGTCGTCGTCGTCCGTCGTCCGTCGTCCGTCGTCCGTCGTCCGTCGTCCGTCGTCCGTCGTCCGTCGCCCGTCGTCGTCGTCGTCGTCGTCGACGTCGTCGTCGTCGTCCGTCGTCCGTCGATGTTGTCGTCGTCGTCGAGGAGTGAGACGAAGAGGAACGAGAGGAGAAAGAGGAAGAGCAGGACGTTAGGGCATGTACCCAGACCGCTTTCGCCAGTGCGCAGCGTACAGCGAAGGGTTAAAAGCGAAACGAATTCAACTGTTTAAAATCTGCGTTTAAACAGTCGATCCTCTCAGTGAGGCCGTCCTTTGCGGATCCGACTGAATATACAGGTTAAATTAGCCATGCAAGCAACTGCTCAATGTTTATCCCAGCTGATCCTCTCAGTGAGGCCGGACTTTGCGCCTCCAGCTGGTTTAAACACAAAAGTTGAACAGATGTTTAGCTGCACGCTGCCAAGCTGCTGGGAGGATGTGGAAAGGAGAGAAAACAGGTTACCTCGCATGCGACATCACCTACCGTTTAGCGCCTGGCCCGCGAGCGCGAACATCTTGTCTACCTGTTTAGCGGCGGTCGCGGGCGCGTGAGCGCACTTCCAAGGCTTTCGCAGATCCGCCGACCCCTCGTGGGTCTCTGGGCGCGTGAGATTCCCCTCCAAAGATTCTTTCCCCCCCACCCCCCAGGGGCCCCAAAACTGGGAATTTGACCCCCCCCCCCAGGCCTTGGGGGATTAAGGGTCCCCCGACGACCTAAGAGGGCCCCAAGACGCACCCAAGACGGTTCAAGAAGGCCCCGAGTCTCTGAAAGATCGCTCCAAGACGCCCAAAATAGCCCCAAGACGGCTGAAGAGCCCTCCAAGAGCACTTCCAAGAGGCCAAATCATAAATGTTCTGAAAAAATCTGTGGAGGATTTTGGTATTCTCGCCTTTTCGGCCTTCCGCCGCTCCATGACGTCCCTAGAAGCCTCCAAGACCACTCCAAGACGGCCCAAGAAGCCTCCAAGAAGGCCCCAAGACGGCCCCACAGGGCGCCCAAGACGGCCCAAGAGGCGCCCAAGACGGCCCACGAGGGCCCCCAGACAGCCTCAAGAGGGGCCCAAGAAGGAGAACGCGAACCGAAAATCCGAGCCTCCGGCCCCAAGAAGCCCCGAGGAGGCCCCCAAGAGGCCCCCCAAGAGGCCTCAAGAGGCTCCCCAGATGCCTAAACGTGGCCCCAAAACGATCCCCAGAGGCCTCAAAACTGCCTCTAGGAGGCTCCCGAGAGGCTTCCCACGAGACCCCAACGAACATCCAAGAGGCCTATGACCCACAACCCAGGCACGGCGGCGGGATGGGCCGAAGGCCATTACGTAGATATAGGGGTCGGCGGACCCCAGAGGCCTCCCAGACGGCCCAAGAGGCCTCCAAGAGGTCCTCCAGGAGAGTCCGAAGAGGCCAAAATCATTGATTTTCCCTTGGTTTTTGAAGGATTTTGGCATTTGCGCCTTTTCGGCTCTCCGACGGCTCAAGACGGCCCAAGAAGCCCCCAAGATCGCCCAAGAGGCCCCCAAGAGAGCCCCCTGATGGCCCAAGTGGCCTCCAAGATGGCCCCTAGAGGGCCCCAAGAGGGCCCAAGAGG